>CM045745.1:17252781-17430281 GCA_024760905.1 Plotosus lineatus | reverse complement strand
AACAGGACACTCTTTTTATTAAAAGTCTGAAGAGTAAAACCCAGACGTTGAACAAAACATTGAAACACACGCTACACCAGCCCTGTTCAGTAATTCCACTGTCTGCTCTCACACACACTTTAACCTTGTTTATTACTGAGTTTACAGGAAAATTACTCTTCATTCTGGCACTGGGACAATTCTCAGCCTTGTCTCCTCATGTTGCTGTTCAAGAAATTTCCTTCTTTTATATGATATAGCAAACTACCAAATAAACATTTAAAGAAAGTTTTTAAAGTTTTATTTTAGGTAAAAAATAGTAGAGGTATAATCAGATGTGTGTCTTAATTTATTTTATCATTCATGTCTGTGGACAGTTTGTTGGGAAGATCGTACGTCGAACTGTGAGATCAGAAACAGAGCAGGTCGTTGTAGCCTTAGTGTTCTTATACAATACTCCCAGTTGCTGTAATAAATTCCAGATACATCAGCAGACCATTGAACAAGGCCTACAGAAGCAGTAGAGACACCACACACCCAGGGCACGCACTTTGAACCTCTACCATCTGAAAAGTAGGTCAGAGTCCAGCACCAACAGGAAGAACAGCATCCACCCAAGAGCTGATATCTCTCCTCCCCTCCATACACACACACACACACACACACACACACACACACACACACACACACACACACACACACACACACACTCACACATAAACAGTAAAAGCACACTCTCTCTCCTACCTCAGGTTCACTGGAGCTGTGAAATCAGTCTGTAAGCAGTGAGTGACTGCCAATTTGCACATTTATCACACTATTCAAATACAGTATATATACATAAATACATATTAAAAATATAAAAAATATAAAAGTTTAAAAAATATAAAAGTTTTACATTGGTATAAAATGTAAACACAAGATAAAATGGTTCAGTTCAGTTCATTTTCTGTAACCGCTTAATCCTAATTAGGGTCACGGGGAAGTTGGCGCCCATCCCAGCCAACTCCTGGCAAGGGTAGAGTACACCCTGGACAGCTCACCCGGCTATCGCAGGGAAGAAACACGCTGACGGCTTTGCAGCTACTCTTGTCAAAATTCAGCAATGGTTGTTTTACATGACTCTCACACCATAGACAGTGAGAGACATGGCCGACCTTTGATAACCCAGTTAGCTGCACTGTGGGGACAGTGACAACCTTATGGAGAGTGGGAACCACCAACCTTAGGATCAGCGATCCAGCACCCTTTACCACCAGGCCACCACTGTACTAGATCAAATGGTAAGAAGTGAAATGATATCATCTTGTCTTTTTTATATAATGAATGTGAATTAGTTTGCATTATTTAACAGGCCACCAATCAGAACTGTCATTTCGGTGTAGAGTTTGCATGTTCTCCGTGTGCTTGGGTGGGTTTCCTCCCAGTACTCTGATTTCCTCCCACAGTTGGACCCTAGAATTAAGTGACTTAAAAATGAATGAATCACTCAAAGAAAAAATAATAATAATATTTTTTTTTTTTAACAAGCACATTGAAGTACAGTTTTGTCTTTCTTGACATTATTAGCTAAATGTTATAAACTATTTGTAGCATTTCCTTTGGAATGTTGTTTTATATTCTGAATATTGTTACGTCTTCATCTACAAATTGAACTTGATGTCCTGAACTAGAAATATTTGAAAACTAGAATCTTGGGAATCTCAAGCTGTTGACACAGCATCTGTGTTTCCTTTCTGTGCCAAACTCCAATCATGCAGCGCTGCAGGTCCACAGAGATTAATAAAGATTTGTTTTTCCTTCTTCAATGTTTTTTATAATGTAGCTGAGCAGTGGATCTGCAGCAGGTGTGTTCAATGAGGTAAAATATTACTCTCTATAGTGCTCTATCGCTCCTGAGTTAACATCCACACCTTCGATGAGACTTCATGTATTGTTTAGCATGAGTGCAGCAACCTAGCAGCAGTCTTCCTTTTCCATAGTCTGGGTCTTTGTAATGTAGTACAGGTGGTGCATTCCTGAGACAACACCTGGCATAGAGTCAGCTTCAGAACTTTTTTCCACACTTGTTAATATGGATTTCATTTATTCATTCATTTTCTGTACCATTTGTCTGATGTGAGTCGTGGATGAGTTGGAATACTGAAGTGTCTTTTGGGGAGGGGGCAGGTGAAGTAAAACCTCTCCGTTCAATCTTGAAAAGAAAAAAAAGATAATCATTAAACATAATAAATGTTAATATTTGTCAGTTGGTGTGTATTACAAACCCTTTTACCATTTGAATCCATTATTAAAATTATTTTTTTCAATAAACAATACTGTAGCAGAATTTCCATGTCTCGTTCAAATCCAGGGAGGCGCTGTGCGGTGAGGCAGTGCTTTATTGTGCCCCTCACAAACTGTGCTGGTATGTGAAGCAAATAGTGTGTCACTGTCCCTCAATATTATTATTATGGATGCTTGTATAGCGCATTATTCATATACACGTATTCTCAATGCGCATGAGAATATTGCGTTGTTCTATCCTTTTGATGTTGAGTGCCAAGCAGGAAGCAACAACTCCCAAATTTTAATGTCTTATGGTATGACGCAGCCAGATTCGAACTCCAACCTTCCAGAGGATAAAGCGGACGCTCTACCAACTGAGCTAAATTACCGGTATATATATATATGACAGCTGAAATTCTTTCAAACACTCAAATTATATTCTCTACCTTTTCATAATGTGGATAGTATATAAAATGTATTTCTGTAACATGTTTAGGCTGCAGATTAATCATAAAACCCAGAAAGAAAAAAGTTCCTGGGTGAGGCGAACAGTACTCCTGACTCATGGCAGAGGGCACTCTTCTTCGTTTGTAGTTTACATTTCCTTTACAGTCCGCCTTTTCAAAATGGAGGATTGCATTCCCAAGCTGAGAAAATTTGCAAATCTGGACTTTCAATCAAAATAAGAGGTAAATTTTAACCTCAAATGAAATATGTGTGTGATGTTTGTGTAAAAGTTGCTGATATGAGATATAAAATACGATACATTATCTGGTGTCACTCAAATGATGAATAACATACTCTTTTGAGTTCATTTGTATTTCTAAATCTGACTCTCAAAGAGTCAGTTCCTCACCAGCTGTCACCCCACCAAACGTCACTGAGTTGAAACCAATCCAAACTGACATTGAGAAAGGTGGGTAAACCCTGGACAGACAGCCACTCCATCATGGGCTAAAATGAGGAGACAAACATCTATTATTTACATTCATGCTAATGAGGTTCTGAGGTCATATTTCCTCATAAGTCATAAAAATAGAAGATTAGAAAATGCATATCTTATATAAAATGAAAATAAAAAAACAATATAATAGCTACATGCCTGATAACATCCACTCTTAGGGCAGTAATTTAATTTGAAATAGATGGAATTGTAATTAACCTGAATGGAGGAGGATGTGAGTGGCTTTTGTCCCATGTACAGTGACTGGGATGACTAGACACGCAAAGTATCAAGAGCTATGATTAGGCACCACCTCCATACCAAAAGATATTAAAAAGCATATCAGAGGAAAGTTACCCACATATGTAAAGGCCGGAGGCACTTTGCCAGCTCTTATATTGGTCTGTCTTTGTTCATATTGCATAGTCTGGTTCTATTTCTCCTTCCATTGTATTCCGCTGTCTCCCATGGCATGTGTTTATGCATGTCTACATTCCTCCCATTCACAGGAAGGTTCAAGAGATGATCCTGGCCAAGCAACTTCACTTCTTAGCCAAGTGTGTGTCTTTGTTTCAGGAGGAGCTCAGCTTACTAAAGTGACACTCGTCCCTATACCGACACATGGAACTGTTCAGTTTCCAGTTTGCACCTGACTTGTTCAGAAAGCCCCTTAAGGTTCAGTGTGAATCGTCACATTAGGGTTTGAAAAGTACTACCAAACTTTTGCTTATGTGCTCTTGTGGGTAGGAGAAAAGTTTCATTTAAATATCAAACCAACATGTTTGTGTAGCAGTTTACCTCAAGTTTAAAAGAGGTTTGCAAAAATGCAAAACATTTCCAAAACACAATACTCGGTTCAAAATAGCTACATTCATTCATTTGCCTAACAGCTTTATCCTACGAGGGCCGCTGGAAGGCTAGAGCCTATATCAGCTGGCTCTGGGCAAAGGTGAGGTACACCTTGAACAGCTCATTGGTCCCTCACAGGGAAAAACATACAGCTGTTCACTCACATTCACATTTAGTGGTAATTTGGAACAGCCAAGTAGCTTAATGTACATGTCTTTGAACTGTGGGAGGAAACCAGGGTACCCAGAGTAAACCCATGCAAGCACAAAGACAACATCATACTCACTCCACATAGAAATGTCCTCGTGAGCCTTGGACTCATCCCAATACCGTCTTTCCATGAAGAAAATGTGCTAACCACTGCACCACTGAAATATTTGCAGTCATGTGGAAATAATAAGGAAATTCCCATGGTACTTGCTGAATTTTTTTGAACACACTGTATTTCAGCAAGCAAACATTACACCCTCTTTAATACAGCACCTACAGATAAAACTGAGCCACTTCAACGAACCCACAAGGAAAATCAACTTTTTCAATCATGTACAGTCGGCCCTCTACTTACGAACACCTCTGAATACGAAAAATCCATGTTATGAAAAACATTTTCCTAAATTTTCGTCCTCTGTATACAAAACAACCTCTTCTTACAAAAAGCACCAAATGCGCCATTCAAAAATTCTAACGCGCGATTCAAACATTGAAACGCGCCATTCAAACATTCAAACAACGTGCGGTATGCTCTCTCATTGGCTGTCTTCCAACATCCCGCCCCACTGGCCTCCCATTGGCCAGGAGGGAGCTGAACTGTACCCATACTTCCTGTATCCATACTTCCTGTTTGTCACACACGTGAAGGAGAGTTGAACAGGACTGTTGGCTCGTGAGTTTTTTTGAGTGATCATTACAGCGTTATATTTCGTTATCTATCATGGACCCCGAGAAAGTGATTCCCGGTGACACCGAAAAGAAGAAGCGGGCTCCGTTATCAATCGAAGTGAAGCAGGAGATAATAAAAAAAAATACAAAAGTGGGATGCGGTTGAGCGAAATCGCAAAGGAGTATGGCCGAAAGCCCTCTACAGTCGGGACGATATTGAAGCAGAAGGAGACCTTAAATGCGGAAATACAGTGACGGAGACGATTATTATGGAACGATATTGAAGCAGAAGGAGGCATAAAAAGCGGAGATACAGTGACGGAGGCGATTATTTTGGAAAAAGTAACCGCCATATTTAAGGACCTCATGAAGGAGGGTGGGGGTGAGGGTTCTTCAGACCAGCAACCCCTGGACTTTAAAGCGTCGCATGGGTGGTTTGAGAGATTTAAAAATGATAAATAATTTTCTTTTACTTTTAACACATATTTCATACATATTTCATACAAAATTGGTGTATTTTTAAAAATTTTAAAGGGTTTATGGGGTAGTCTTGGGAACCTTGGAACGAATCACACGTTTTACTTGTAAAATGCACCTCTACTTACGAAAGCTCCAGGTTACAAAAAAGGCACTGGAATGGATTAATTTCATAAGTAGAGGGCTGACTGTACTTAATAAAAATGTCAGCAGATATAATATTGATATGTGGAGAAAATATGTTCACAATGCAGCCATGAGGCGGGGGGGGGGGCACTAACCAGTGTCTCTCCCCCTTATGCCGGTCCCAAGCCCGGATAAATGCAGAGGGTTGCGACAGGAAGGGCATCCGGCGTAAAACTTCTGCCACATTTAAAAAAAAATGCAAATGATCAATACAGAATTCATACCGGATCGGTCGAGGCCCGGGTTAACAACGACCGCCATCAGTGCTGTCAACCAACAGGGTGCTGATGGAAATTGGACTACTGTTGGTCGAAGACGTCGAAGAAGGAGAGTCGGGAGGCGTGTCCGTAGGCAGAGAGAGAAGAGGAAATGTGTGAGCCTAGGACTGAGAGTAGGGACTTTGAATGTTGGAACTATGCAAGGAAAAGATAGGGAGCTGGCTGACATGATGCAGAAGAGGAAGGTGGACATACTGTGTGTTCAGGAGACAAGGTGGAAAGGTAGAAAGGCTAAAGCTTAGGAGCAGGGTTTAAACTGTTTTATAATGGTGTGGATGGGAAGAGAAATGGAGTAGGAGTCATCTTGAAGGAGGGGTTTGTCAGGAATGTTCTAGAAGTGAAAAGAGTGTCAGACAGAGTGATGAGTCTCAAGTTAGAAATTGAAGGCGTGATGGTCAATGTTGTTAGTGCTTATGCCCCACAGGCAGGATGTAAGCTAGAAGAGAAGGAGAGATTCTGGAGTGAGTTAGATGAAGTGATACAGAGTACCCCCAGAGGTGAAAGAGTGGTCATTGGAGCAGACTTCAATGGACATGTTGGTGCAGGCAACAGAGGGGACGAGGAAGTGATGGGCAGGTTTGGTATCCAGGACAGGAACACAGAAGGACAGATGTTGATCGATTTTGCAAAAAGGATGGAAATGGCTGTGGTGAATACTTTCTTCAAGAAGAAACAGAAGCATAGGGTGACTTATGAAAGCGGAGGTAAGAGCACACAGGTAGACTACATCTTGTGTAGGCGATGTAATTTGAAGGAAGTCAGTGACTGCAAAGTAGTAGTGGGTGAGAGTGTTGCCAAACAGCATAGGATGGTGGTGTGCAGGATGACACTGATGGTGAGAAAGGTGAAAAGGCAAAGGCAGAGCAGAAGACAAAGTGGTGGAAGCTGAAAAAGGAAGAGTGTCGTGTTGTCTTCAAGGAGGAGTTGAAACAGGCTTTGGGTAGTCAGGAAGTGCTTCCAGAGGACTGGACAACCACAGCCAATGTGATCAGGGAGACCGGTAGGAGAGTACTCGGTGTGTCCTCTGGAAGGAAAGTAGATAAGGAAACTTGGTGGTGGAATGAGGAAGTGCAGGAGTGTGTACAAAACAAGAGGTTAGCCAAGAAGAAGTGGGACATTGAGAGGACCGAAGAGAGTAAACAGGAGTACAGGGAGACACAGCGTAAGGCGAAGGTAGCAGTGTCAAAGGCCAAACAGAGGGCGTATGATGACTTGTATGATAGGTTGAACAGTAAGGAGGGAGAAAATGATCTATACAGGTTGGCACAGCAGAGAAATAGAGATGGGAAAGACGTGCAGCAAGTTAGAGTGATAAAGGACAGAGAGGGAAATGTATTGACTGATGACAGAAGTGTGCTGGGAAGATGGAAAGAGTACTTTGAAGAGCTGATGAATGAGGAAAATGAGAGAGAAAAAAGAGTAGAAGGGGTGACCGTTGAGGAGCAGGAAGTAGCAAAGATTAGTAAGGGAGAAGTGAGGAGGGCATTGAAGAGGATGAAGAGTGGAAAGGCAGTTGGCCCTGATGACATACCAGTTGAGGTATGGAAGTGTCTAGGGGAGGTAGCAGTAGATTTTCTGACAAGAATATTCAACAAGGTCTTAGAAAGTGAGCAGATGCCAGAGGAATGGAGGAGAAGTGTGCTTGTGCCCATTTTTAAGAACAAGGGTGATGTACAGAGTTGTGGCAACTACAGAGGGATAAAGTTGATGAGCCATACAATGAAGCTATGGGAAAGAATAGTGGAAGCAAGACTAAGGGCAGAGGTCAGCATTTGTGAACAACAGTTTGGTTTCATGCCAAGAAAGAGCACCACAGATGCAGTGTTTGCTTTGAGGATGTTAATAGAGAAGTACAGAGAAGGTCAGAAGGAGCTGCATTGTGCCTTTGTGGATCTGGAGAAAGCATATGACAGGGTGCCGAGAGAAGAACTGTGGTATTGTATGAGGAAGTCTGGAGTGACAGAGAAGTATGTTAGAGTGGTGCAGGACATGTATGATAGATGTAAGACAGTGGTGAGGTGTGCTGTCGGTGTGACAGAAGAGTTCAAGGTGGAGGTGGGACTGCATCAAGGGTCAGCTCTCAGCCCCTTCTTGTTTGCTATGGTGATGGACAGGCTGACAGATGAGGTTAGACAAGAATCTCCATGGACTATGATGTTTGCAGATGACATAGTGATCTGTCGTGAGAGCAGAGACCAAGTGGAGGAAAATCTAGAGAGGTGGAGGTATGCCCTGGAAAGGAGGGGATTGAAGGTTAGTCTTAGTAAGACAGAATACATGTGTGTGAACGACAAGGACCCAAGAGGAACTTTGAGGTTACAGGGGGCAGAGATAAAGAAGGTGGAGGATTTTAAGTACTTAGGCTCAACAATCCAGAGCAATGGAGAGTGTGGAAAAGAGGTGAAGAAGCGCATGCAGGCAGGTTGGAATGGATGGAGAAAAGTGTCCGGTGTGATGTGTGATCGGGAGAGTATCGGCAAGAATGAAGGGAAAAGTGTACAAGACGGTGATGAGGCCAGCAATGTTGTATGGTTTAGAGACAGTGGCCCTGGGGAAAAGACAGGAGTCAGAGTTGGAGGTAGCAGAGATGAAAATGTTGAGGTTCTCTTTGGGAGTAACGAGGATGGATAGGATCAGAAATGAGTACATCAGAGGGACAGCACATGTTAGATGTTTTGGAGACAAAGTCAGAGAGGCTAGATTGAGATGGTTTGGACATGTACAGAGGACGGATAGTGAGTATATTGGTCGTAGGATGCTGAGGTTGGAACTACCAGGCAAAAGGCCCAGACGAAGACCAAAGAGAAGATTTATGGATGCGGTGAAGGCGGACATGAAGGTCTTTGGAGTAAGAGTAGAAGATGCAGAGGATAGGGAGAGATGGAGGCAGATCATTTGCTGTGGCGACCTCTGAAGGGAACAGCCGAAAGGAAAAGAAGAGGAGAAAATATGTTCACCCCTGGATTTGGGGGAGGGGGCTGGATCCTCTTGTAGGTGTTTTTTTTTCTCCGAGATATTTAGTCCAAGATCAAATCAGATAAAATCAGCCCCCGTTCTGTAATCCTCCTTGTTGGATTTGATTGTGTGATAATGGATTGGGATCATTATCCTGTTGAAAGGTTCACCTACAATTCAAGGCTTGAGAGACATAGTGGTCTAACACACAAAACCTGAACAATGAGATGTGAATGAACTCTAGCCATGCCACAATGGATCTTATGACCATGAATCATATAGTGAGCGTTATCCCTGGGGATTTATTTATTTTGTTTGTTTGTTTGTTTTAGTATTGCCAAAATGTTCAACTAATTTTTCTCAAAAACAGCTTTTTACACAACTCTGGCTGTCAGCCCTTCAATTAAACTTCAACTTTCAGACAGATGGCTTCACATTATTTTTAAGCTCCCTTTGAGATAATAAAGAATTCAGAGTTTATTTAATGACTACAAGCTGCCCCACAACCTCAAACCATAACATTTCCTAACCCAGCCTTCACGGTTGGTATGAGGTTCTTCTCCTGTTCACATGTGAACTGTGAATGTGGACAGAGAGCTCTGTCTTTGATTAGCTTGTCTACAGCACATTATTCCCAAAGGCCTGGTCTTTGTCTATATGTTCACTGAAAATTGTAGTCTCCTTCTAATATTCTTTTTGGACGGCAAATGCTTTTTCCTGGCATTCATCCAAATGCAGGTCAAATTAATTCCATCTCTTTCTGATTATAGACGTGTGCACTTTCACACAGTTATCCGCAAATGCTGTGGTGATATTTTGGGGTTCCTGGAAACTTCCTTTCAGATCAATTTTTCTGCATTAGATCCGAATTTGCTAAGTTTGCCAGTCATGGACTAATTGGCGCTTTTGTTACATTAATTTTTTTAAACTTCTTTATTCTCTGGTCTTAGCTGAATCTGGGTGAAGGAGTGGTACACCCTGAACAGCTTGCCAATACATTGCAGAGAAACACACAAAGCCATTCACACTAAGGGGCAATTTGGAACAGCCAGTTAGAGTATGTCTTTGTACTATGGGAAGAAACTGAAGTACCTGGAGGAAACTATGCAAACTTCACAGAGCGATCCGACAACCATCTTGATGTGACGCAAACATGCTCACCATTACATCACTTTGCCGTACAACTTTTGTTACAATTATTTATTGAAATCATAAAAGATCGTAAGTCCTTTACCAGATTCATAGGCATCTACATTTTCTCTGAGGTCCTTAAAAACTCTTTAGATCTTAACATGATGACAGCACATACTTTAGTAGTAAAGAGAGCACAATACCCTACATGTTCTGTTTTTTTTTTTTTTTTTTACAGTGCGAACTGAGAATCACACATCAATTTACAGTTCTGTGCGTAACCAGTGGGATATCCACACCATATGAAACCGACCCATTTTTCCCTGTGAGGGTTGAGCTTCCATGTTATGACGTTCTCTGTACAACTGAGTGACCACCTGAAATGTATTTATTTCACATGTGATCAAATTGTAATTCATGAATTAATTCACCAAATACAAACAGTAAGAATTTAGTGTCCATACATAAATAAACAGCCTTTACCACTTCCCCACCAAGACCATATCTCCTCTTTCAAAACTCTCCTCAACTGCATCAGTACAATGCATAAACAATTCATTGGTGGTTTTTATACCAAACAATGACTTGTTGAATTTAACTTAAGTTAAATAGGATAGTAGAAGTAAATGTTTACTGAGACTGGGAGACTGGATCATAATTCAGTATCTGGTGTGTTCTAAATATAGCTACACTTCAGAATATACCCCTTTAAGTTTAATGATGATAAAAGTGTATCACCTTTATAGCAGGGTCATGGGGGAAGCTGGAACTAATCTCAGGTGACTTTAGTCAAGACACAGTGTACTGAACGGGTTACAGGTAAACATGTGCATATCTGAGAACTGGGAGAAACTCTGAGCATCTAAATGGATGCTGACGTTCCAAATTGCCCCGAGATGTGAGTGTGAATGGTTATGTGCTTTGCCCTACAATGGACTGACAAGTTGATAAGGGTGTAACATGATTTTCCCAGAGTTGGATGAGATAAGCTCCAGCCTCCCCACTAGCCACTCTAATAGGACTAAATAATTTGGTTAAAAAAAAAAATGAATGAGCGATTCTAAGACCGTTAATCCTTTCAGCACCAATCAGGATTGTATGTGGCCAGACCAGGTGACATGATGAACAAAAATTCTGCTTTTATTGGTATGAACCAGCAGACACAACTGTAAACATTTTGACTTAAACAATGGTGGACTTTGCTTACACGTGTTAAAAAAAGTACATACCAACCATCAGAAAAACTACAAAGTGAACAGCAATAGGATGTGTTTGGTCACATTTTATACAACAACGTGCTAATGTATGAAATATTTTTAGAAAAATTTCCCTGGATTTCAGTTACCGTGATGTTTTGACACACCTTAAAAGACAAATCTAGATGTGCTCCCTATACATCACCAGGGCCTGAAGAATGGACTCAATGGTACAAATCTAGCTGCTTTTCAATATCATCAGCATTGTCTTTAAAAAGCAGTACAGTACTATACATTTCCTTATTCACCATGATGTAAATCACACAAACTTCTCATCTCCATTTATGTTTATGGACATTATTTGGTGGCAAAACACAGGAAGAAATATCCTATGTATTTGTGTTTATTGGGGTGCATGGTGATGAAGGCATTGGCTGTTATTGTCTGTGGCTGCCAGCGTATCATTCATGTTGCCCTGTTTGTCCCTGCATTAGTAGAGTATATGGTAAAGTCCATAAATGTATCACTGCATTATAACATCAGGCTCAATGTTGAACAGCAGATCATCGTTGCCTCGGCGGACTTCCAGCAGCAGAGCCGTGTCCTCCATCAATGCCTCCTTCAGCTCATTGGTGCTGGTTAACGGCCGGCCGTTCAGTTTCACAATGATGTCGCCATCCTTAATCCCCCCTCTAGCGTTAAATACACAGAGGATAATGCAGCATTTTATTTTATTTCGGGTTTACAAAAGCATTTCTTCTTAAATGTATTAGGTGTTTAATAAGAGTTAACCTGGAATTAGATAATGCATTGTGGTCCTTTAACTATTATTTCCATTCAATCATGCAAAAACATTATCATAAACCTAAATAATGCAGTTTAAAAAGTGAAAACTTTTCCAAATTTGGAATTCTTTGCTTTATTTCTAGAGTGTCCAAAGAAGTGAATTTTACGTTAAATCCTTATTGCTTCCCACATAAATCACTGAGAAGTTTTATTACAAGAGAAACATGGACATGGACATGAACATGCAACAGGACAAGTAAACGAAGTGCAACCTCCTAATATAAAGAAAAAGGAGTGTGTGCTTTCAAAATGTCACCTAGAAGACAGTTACATTAGTGTGAAGATTTAGGTCTTGTTGGGGATTAAATTGTATTTGGGTCCAGATTTGGACGAAGGTATTTTTGGCAAATAAAATAAAAAGCTCATTCGTTCGTTTTCCGAACCACTTAATCCTAAATCAGGGTCGCGGGGAGGCTGGTGCCCATCTCAGCCGACTCGCGGCGAGGGCGGGTTACACCCTTGATGGCTCACCAAGCCATCGCAGTAAAATATAAAGCTATCTATCATGAAGTTTTCTGTTTTTTTCTTCTAATTCTGAATTCTAATTTAAACTAAATGAAGCTTGTTGCTGATTGGCTGCAGCACGTATTTCTGAATAATGTTTACAGTATTAAGAAATTTGAGAATTAATTAAATTTCTCATGATGGCAACACAGTATTATAGTGGATAGCACATCCACCTCACAGTAAAATAGTCCAGGGTTCAAGTCCTGGGATCAAAAAGGGTGTTTCTGTGCGGTGTTAGCATGTGTGGGTTTCCTCCAACCATCCAAAGATATGCACCTTAAACTCAGCTCACATGTAAGCACTCATGGCCAAAAGTACAAACGAATTTCAGTTCGAGAGTAATTGAGTATATTT
The DNA here is from genome assembly GCA_024760905.1 of Plotosus lineatus. Classification (NCBI taxonomy): domain Eukaryota; kingdom Metazoa; phylum Chordata; class Actinopteri; order Siluriformes; family Plotosidae; genus Plotosus; species Plotosus lineatus. Next base: position 17,417,433 of record CM045745.1, on the reverse strand, counting down.
TTGGAGGTAGTTGGTCGAATTTGAGGTAAATGGTCTGTGTTCGTGTTTTTGGAAGAAGTTTTGGTCCTGCTCAAAACTTGGTGTGAATTCAGGGTGGGTCAAATACGAGAGAACAGCTTTGGAGGCAGTTCAGGTTTTGTTGCTCTTTCTTGTGCAGCTCACGCAAATCCACCCGAATCCACCCATTTTTACATAGAAAAACCCATGAAATTATGACATGTCACACGAGTCCGCCCCTTGTAAATAGAGCTGGCCGGCGGGAGTCCTGTGCGCCTACACTTTCGTTTTAAAAAAAAATCTGCATATTTCCAACACGCAAACATTTCAAACATTCTTGACATCACACACATACGTATTATAAAATATAATATTATTTCTGAATATAAATGGTTGTTCTATTGTCTGTGCACTCACTGCTAAAGCTGCTTTTTACAACCGAAAGAAACCGCATCTCAGATCTGTTCCATTTGCACTCGGATCGGACTCTCTGGGATTCATTTCAGGGGACATATGGGAAATGTATATCGGCTATATAATAATCTATTGCTATACTTTTTATTTACTTTTCCTGGAATAACTACTTCAACTTGGATTTCCTTCATAATCTATCTTCTGATATAAAACAGGATTTTCCTTATCAGTGTGAGGTTGAAAGCTGATCTAGTCTGTTATGCTTGTCCAAAATAAATAACGAATCTCCAGGTTTAATTATTAAAAACCTCTAACAGGTAATTTTGCTCCAATATGACATGAAATGTGGGGCCGGTGGCATAGTGGTTAGGGTGCTGCGCTCATGATTGGGAGGTCGTGAGTTTGAATCCCACTGAGACCCTCACTGTGCTAAGACCTCTTGGCAAGGTCTCAACCACAAGTGTGCCTCTGTTCACCCGGCAGTATAAATGGGTACCAGTAAAATATACTGGGAAGGTAACCTGTGATGGACTAGCGTCCCTTCCAGGAGGAGATGAACTCCTGGTTGCTTCATGCTATGGAAACCGGGGATAAGCACCGGCCAGATGAGCCGCTATGGCTCAGGTGTAAAAACCCAACAGACTTTACCTATGACATGGAATGAATGAATCCCAGAGGAAGGCACAGGTGTTTAGGCCCAGATCTATGCTCTCTCGCTCTCGCTCTCTCTCTCTCTCTCACACACACACTCGTACCCACTGGACTTGAGACAATCAAATGGAGGCAACTGTATATGTAAAATATACAGAGGAAAATAAGTGCAAAGCACTTGGCTTTGTTTTATTTACATTGTAAGAGCAGGTTCAATACAATATATGACACACAGACAGTGAATGGTCACATGTTTGAAGGTTTTTGACGAGATCACGTGTTTTTTCAGCGAGCCAAACCCGAAACCAACCAAAAAGAAGTTGCATTATTTTGCCCTATTTTGCTGCTATATTGTTTATATGTGATTTAGCCTTTAGGCTAATTGGCTGTTCCAAATTTCCTATGACTGTAAAAGATTCTGGGCGTTGCCCTGTGATGGACATCTAAGCTGATCAGGGTGTACTCCACCTTTGCCCAGTGTCGGCTGACATCGGCTCCACTACAACCTTAGTGAATGAACCAATATTTTACGTATGTTAGTTCATCAAGGACATTCATTTTGGCTGCTGTCACATTTGTGCACCAATAATAAGTATTGAAATGCTGAAAATTCAGTATAGGAAGGTCAAAAACATGTGAATTGTATGATAAAAATAATTTTACATAAAAAAATTTTTTTAACTCGGCTGTAGGTGCACTATTTTAACTTACTTTTGAGCTGGAGAGTGAGGAACCACCTCATGGATGTAGATTCCACTGAGAACATCAGGAAAGTCTGGGTTCTGCTGCTTCAGCTCTTCTATGAGACTGCAAGCAACAAAAGAACACCCCATGCAAAACATACCAAAACCATTCATCCAAAGCTTGATGTGGAAGTCTCAGAGGGTATTGAGCAGTTTAGTGGAGAATAATATGATGTTTCTGTTAAGATTTGGGGTACTTAAAACTCTTAATAATGACTATAATACACATACGCTGTCAGGCCAAAAGTATGTGGACATCTGACAATCACAGCCAGATGTTACTGCTGAACACCCCTTTCCAAAACCATAAGTGTTTCTATACAGTTGGTCCCACTTTGCTCCTGTAACAGCTTACACTCTTCTTGGAGGTTTTTACCAATAGACTTTGGAGTGTAAGTGTTGGGATTTGACTTCAGTCAGCCACAGAAGCTTTAGTGAGGTCACTGATGATGGATAAGAAGGCCTGGTTCACAGTCACTGTTCCAGTTCATTCCAAAGGCAATCAGTGACATAGAGGACAGGACTCTGTGCAGGTCACACATGATTGTTCACACCATGGTAAACCATGCGTTGACTGATGATGCTTGTTTTCTGGTTATTGTCATGCTGGAAAAGGTTTGTGGCTCTTTACTGTAGTTTCAGGCCTTCAATTAGCCAAGTGTAATGCTCCAGAAACACAAGTGTGTGCTTTCATTTTTTTGAAAAAAATTTAGGGAAGCACCATATATGGGTGTGGTGATCATATGTCTACATTATTTTGACATATGGAGTATAAATCAAAGATATAATACCCACTCACGGTTCAGTAATAGTGAGCATGCGAATTCCAATGAAACGCTTCTTTACTGATCTCACATCTGGAAAAAATAAAGGAGAAAACAGCAGTTATTACCTGTAAACCAGCACAAACTATAGTGTTACTTACCAATAATATGTGGATGCATTAAATTCTGATGTACCTTTGCTTTGCTTTCCCATGGAGTCATTGAGGAAAAGGGTTATTCTGTCTGAAGGAATGGCAAAAGAAATCCCTGCTGCTACCTTCAGGGTGTTGATTCCAATCACCTCCCCATCCTAAAATAGGACAGTGAGTATAGGGGGAAAATTAAATGAAGCTGCATTCACTAAGTAGAATTTATAACAGCCAAGTGAACAGTATAATGTTTCTAAACAGTTAAAAAAAACAAAAAAAAAAAACTATGAACTGACATGGTTAAAAGAACACCAAACCCCCATGTAAGTTGTTTGTGGAACTTTTGGTTTGATTAAAGACATGAGTCACTTTGGATACTTCTCTATCAACTTTACACAGCTAGATTGTGCAATATTTGCCTATTTTTTCATACAGAACTGTTTGAGCTCTGTTAATTTATATGTCCAGTCTGGAGGGACTTCCTGATTCAATGCAATACTTTTAGTGTCAGATAAATCCTTTAAATTTTTGTCCATCTCGTGTTGTGTGTCTGTTCACAACGTCATCAGTAAGACACCCATAATTGATTGTTTTTATTTTAGTTACATTTATAATTAGTGGAAAGCTCTACATGTAGTTGTTTTTCATGCTAACTTTTTAGAACGATTACAGTCAATCACACGTGGACACCAATTAACTTGATGTGAAATGGAGAAGGTGATTGGTTCCATCTTATTGATATTACAACCTTTTTTATGAGCAGTGATCTTTTCACCATCTCAATAATTTGTTTGTGTGCTTTTTTATGAACTGTTGCCATTACATCATTCACTTGGCTGTTATACTGCATAAATTCAACTGCAAAAATATATTTTGTTTACCTTTGTTTCAGGTTTAAAAGAAACAAAACGTGATTAATTTAAAGGTGGTGATTCTTTTCTACACCCCACTGCATGCTGATTAGAAATTACGCTATAATTTTTTGTTTATTATTTAATATGCCTGTATATATATGTGCTTGTGTAGGCTTACCAGGTTGACAAGGGGACCACCTGAATTCCCATACTAATGAAAAAAACAACAAATTTTCATTTTTGTTAGATTTAGTTTAAATACCAGCACAATGACATATTCCATGCAGTAATAATTGTCTCACATTTATGATTGCATCAGTCTGGATGTAATCCATGTCTGAGTCCCGAATTCCCAGTTCTTTGCCATCTCTCTGAGCTGTGCTGACTATTCCTGTGGTCACCGTGTTTTGCAAAGCAAAAGGACTTCCAATAGCAACCACAAACTCCCCGGGCCGCAAGTCTGCCGAGTGACCCAGCAACAAGACCGACAGCTTTTTCTGAGCAGCGTCAAAGGAAAGGGAGTACAAGAGAGGGATAAACAGAGACAGAAATGTGGGGAAAATATTGTCAGCTGGGTATTGATGTGTTTTTTTGCAATGAGAATTTTGTAAAAAAAAAAAAAAAAAAAAAAAAGTCAATATGTAACAAAATATAACAACGATGTTATCAGTGATTGTACAGTTTTTTTCTCTCCCTGTATTTAAAGGGTACCTGTAGTGAATTACTGTTACTAGCTATTTAAAAAATAATTCATAAAATCCCTGGTTCCTTCCAGCAGCATTAGTGCCTGTTTTCAAAGTGTGTGCGAGTGTTATGACTGTAGGCTCGGAGACATGTTTCCTTTCTGATTGGCTGCACCAACCTGGTAGTGACAAGAACTTGTATTGGCTGGGCTACGTAGTACTCGTTGTATTGGCTGGGTAGGGTTATTTAGCATAACACATTATCAGCCAGTACTAAGCTGCATGAACAACAAGCAGAACTCGCAGAAAACATTTCTTTTTGTTTTTGACGACAGGAAAGCCAAGTTGGCAAAAAAATTAGCTGCATAAGCTATTTTGTATTTACCATCACACACATCTCAAACAGCATTCTTGCATTCAGATTCACTAGAATGTAACATCCCTTTTTTTCTTCAAGGGACGTCAACCCTGCCCAATGTGTTGAAGTCACTTCCAGGGAAAAACGAGTGCTAATCTACTAACCCCTGCAGTTCAGCCCCAGCTAGTAACCCATGGAATAAAATTCCCGGTTGGAAGGTGTTACACAGTGTAGGTGTAGGGAGTATTGACTCCAGGGCAAACCCAGGACCCACTGGAAGGATTATATCTCACAATTCCAACCCAGGAGCAGCATCTTTTTGAATTTCTTTATACAGTATGGCTGTGCTACACACAGGAGGGAAGTAAACTCCACCTTCTGATATATGATGTCTATGTTATTGAGACTGAAAAGGGGATGGTGAGCAAGGCTAACTTTGCTCTTGTGAACTCCTGGCCACAGATGAACATGACGTTATATTAAATTTGAATTATTATTCTTTATACAGTATTGCACCATAATTCTTGAAATATGAAGTTTTCACTCACTACACATGAGCTTACTGTATGTCTTAAGTTTTAATCAAAACAAACAAGTCCATCATTTTGAAGAGATTGTGCTTATGTACTAAATAAAATTACTAAATTATTCTACAGCTGATATTCACTCATTCCATTTCCCACTAGGGTCGGGGAAGGCTGGAGCCTATCTCAGCTGTTTCTTGGCAAAGAAGGAGTACAACCTGAACAGCTCACCAGTCTTGTGCAAGCCCAACACACACACACACACACACACACACACACAAAACCATTCAGACTCACATTCACAGCTCGGTGTAATTTGAAACGGCCAATTAGCCTAATGTGCATGTCTTTGGTCTGTGGGAGGGAACCAGAGTACTGTACATAGAAGAAGGTTTTTGCGAAGCATTCAAAATGGTATAACTTAAGTAATACAGGAGACATTTATCCAGAAGTCAGATTTAAAGGAATTTGTTAAATAAATAAGTAGATTTACCTGTGGGTTGATTTTGATGGTGGCAATGTCAGACTTTTTATCAATGTCTTTAATTGTAGCATCAAATAGATCTCCATCATGCATCTGTACTTTAAGTTGCTGATGTCCTGACACAGGTGTTGTAGTGGACACCACATGAGCATTTGTTACAATCAGCCCAGTCTCCGAAATCACAAACCCTGAGCCGCTTGACAGTTGTACAGTCCGACCAAAGAGGGGGTGACTATGGGTTAAAGGTCAAAATCATTAAATTTGTATTATATTACTGCTGGCACTTATTTGACATGGGTTTATTGTTCATATAATACAGAAAATAGTTATACATGACCTACTCCAACATAAGACAGATTAAGTTGCAAGGTAGTGTTTTGAGTAAGAGCCAAAGTAAAAGCTGACTCACACATAAGTGATCATTGTTGTGATCTTTTTTCCTACTGGTTCAGGAATCAAACCAATAACCCTTTCGAACCCAAAGCCATTTCTCTAATCATTAGGTTACGGCTGCCCCAACAGCTTCCCCCTTATCATTAGATATTCACATATATCTCCTTTTGAAGCAGATTAAATTCTCTTTATATATGTGAATATGTCAAATTTCCTACTTAATCCATATTATGCAGGGGCATGTCACATATGAAACTCAAAAATCACTGAGAAAGACACAGTCTCACAGTAAGTGGGAAAAAAAAACAGTGATTCATGATGTTAATGATTCAGGATTTTGGTGAGTGGAAACTGTCTGGCTGTTGACTCCTGTGTGTCTGCTCAACATCATTTTGTCAATTGTCTGTAAATCAAGAGACATGGTGAGAAACAGCTGGGCTCATTCTGTCTCTCGAGGCAAAATAGCTCAAGTGTTGATCCACCTTCACCTCAGACACATTTCCACCTCTTTATAAAAAATAAAAATAAACTTATAAACCAACTCTTGTAGACCAGACTGTTTTCTGCTACATGTCGAAATAGGACAGGCATCCCCGCCGTGAGCACAAATACTTTTAAGGCCAGAATCAGCAAACTTGATCCATATATATGAAAATCATTTGGTGCTCATTTCCTTTAATGTCTATTTTTGTGGTACTAAAGAACAATATGTATATACAATAATATATATGTACATTCAAGCTAATCATAAACACATGTACAGTTTTAAAATTTGCTTTTAAAAAATGTTAGTAATTTGTTCTTAATGTTTTTGTCTCATATAGAAATGCAGATGCATGACCTACTTTAGGAAGAGTTCCACATGAACCACAGCTGGGGCAATCTTTTCCACCACATCAGCAATGAAGTTGAATTTATACCTCGGGCTGTTGGGGTGTGTGGGACCTATACTAGCAGAAAGAATTTGTCATGTTAATAAGCACACATCATTGTGACAATTATAGATGACTGGAAGAAGTTTGCTGACGCTGCTGACCTGAGAACAGCTTCACTTGGTAGTAAAATAGGTGATGCTAGCCTGACATCAACAACTTACTGTAAATAGCTTTCGGAGACATTTTATGACCTTTAATGAGGATGTTAATAAAACAGCAGCCATTAACTACAGTTTTAAGTATTTATACACCGAGAAGGTTATATTTACTGTGGGGCCGGGGGGCAAAGTTTTGGTAAAGTATTTTGTGAATACAGGAACTGTTTGTCTATAATAGCATCAACATCAGCAGGTGGGTTCAGTCTAATTCAATAGTGTGTGTGTGTGTGTGTGTGTGTGTGTGTGTGTGTGTGTGTGTGTGTGTGTGTGTGTGTGTGTGTCCTGGGTGTGTAAAAGTAAAGTAATTATTCAACATTATTTTCTGCACATGGACTGCTCCCAAGCTGACCATTGCTTCCTGTAACCGGCTTGGCTCCCACACACACGTGCACACGCGCACACATACACACACACACACACACACACACACGCACACACACACGCACACACACTACCTCAGGGGTTTAGGAGCACACCCGTCTTTATAAGCCCAAAACTAAATCTGTGTTGCTCTGCAATGTGTGCAGCAGAACAGTGTTTACAGTGCTAATTTACAACCACTTAATACTGTCTAACTGTAACCTCCAGCACCACCACAGAGGTTTATATTTCATGGGTTATGCTTTTACTTTGAGTGCAGTCTATTTTAGTATCAGTGTCGTTGTTGTGTAGGGAAGGACCCAGTGAAAAATGTAGCTTTGAACTCTGGCCTAAATATAAATTGTAGCTTGATCATTAAAAATCTTCAAAACTCTTAAGTAAATCACATGCAGTTGTTTAGCATTAATACTATCATGTAACCTCCTTTAAGGCCACGTAACAGGCTAACTATATCACTAAGACAGGGCCTCAAGGGGAACTGCAGAGTTCAGATATTTTAGGTCACCGTGGCCAAGTCGGCCAACCCTCTATTCCAGATTCAATGTGTATCCTCTTTGAGGTTGCTCTATTAGAGACTATGCAAAACTAAAACCCCAAAACCTTGCACAGTCAGGCATACACTAGCTATTTACTGAGGGTAAAAATTCCATATCCTGTCCAAAATTATCTCCTCTGGCTCTCGAGTCTGATTTTCCAGTCTGGTTTGACTGCAAGACCATCCATTAGTGGTCCAGTTGATGGCACATGCTTGGCTACCATGATAGAAGGGATGCATACTGCTGAGATACTTGAGACACTAATGAAAAATTCTGTGTTGACTCATGAAGTCTCAGAGTATTAGTTTTACAGGAAATTATGAGTAATTAATTTTGGTATGTTTACAGGGAGATTAAACACAGAAATGCTCACTCTGTTGTGCCCTTTAAACTATTCAGCTTGGCTGATATTACCTTCCTCCTCTCCCAGACCATCATATGAATGATATGAAAATAAATGCTTTGAAAATAAAAGTGCAATCTGTTTCTTGGCCTTTTTTCACTTTTTAATACTATCTAAACATGCTAAGGATCACTAGTACTTTTACTTTAGCCTATTGTAGGATTGCTCGTACATAGTGTATATTATACACTGTTATTTATTATATATATTATATATACATATTATAGTAATATTATATATAGTGTATATATAGTGCATATTGTTGATTTTGTTTGGTATTTATATTCCTACCTGACTTCAAGGATCAGAATACTCCACTTGTTTTTATTGCCTACACTGTTTGAAGGAGGTTACGTATTCACCATCATCTGTTTGCATGCTTATTGGATGGTTCGCAAGATCAGGCAAAAACTACTGAACTGATTTTGACGAAAGTTGGTGGGGGGTGGGGGATATTTTCCTGGCAAGGATCACAATCTAAATTCAAAAGTTTATAAAGGCTTTTTCATGAGCATTACATGATTGTTTTCTGTTAGCAGAATTATGCAAAAACTACTGATCTTATATTCATCAAACTTCGTGGAGGAGAGGAGCCTGGGCCTAGAATATTCTTATAACATTGTGGAGGAGATTTGTTCAAAATAAATAAATAAATAAGTCAGTTAAAGTCTAGAAATCACCCCCATAAAACCCCATCTGTTTCAAGGGGGAGATGGTCATCAGATGCCCACTAGGGGGAGATATTTCATTATAACTATGGAAAGTTATAACAACCCATTTTTGCCTGATGGAGTTACCTTGCACTCCATCAGTGCCCCACTAGTTAGTTCTTGTTTCTTGTTATTGTACACTGCTGTTTTTATTTGCCCACTGCATGTCCATGTGTACACTTCTCTGTACATCTGTTTACAACAAGAAAGCAAATGTTTGGATGCCATGAAAAATTTTCATCGTAAGAGTAAAGCATACAACCAAACTTAAACGGTCCACTATAAGAAAGTTTTGGTAAAAAAAAAAAAAAAAAAAAAAAAAAAAAAAAGTTAGTGTTGAGTAAATTTGCTTTGCTATTAGCTATGTCAGTCAGACAACTCTATCTGATGAAGTAGGTGGTTCTTGGCAACCTGACATCAGAAGCGGTGAACACCAGAAACAAGAAGCCTCTCTTGACGCTTACAGTCTTACATGTATGACAAAATTAGATGGCAGTCAGCCAGGACGGATATACTATACAGATTCAGACAGCCATCTTGCCATCTCTTTCTGTACTAATTGGGTTGTTTAATGTTAAGATTTGACTCTTATTGCTGCCCCAACTCTCACACATGATTACAGAGATTTCCATCTGTCAGTAATCACAGAAGCTAATTCTGCTTAACAGCTCAGACTTGCTTTCTTTGTGCATAAAGCAGTGGAACTAATGCCTACTTCCTGTCAGTCTGCAGCTTAATGGCTCTTCATTAAACAGTTATTGCTAGGACTTTGGTTTAGAGCTGGACCGAGATCAGGCTGAAAGGTCAACCTGCAATTGGAATCACCTGGAAATTCATGTCTAGTCTGGAGAATACTATGATGTACTGTATTCTGCCTGCCTGTGTATATGATGACTGTAAGTCAGGGATAGAGTCTACATTATTTTGTTTTTAAACATCCTTGGAGGCTACTCAGGTGGGATTCTAGAAAATTTTGTGTAAGGGAGTCAGAATACATCTAGCAGCTAGACATATGTAATCCATATATTCATATTAATGGCAGACAATATGTAAGGTACTATATTAGTTTTAAAGGTATGATGGTGATTTTTGATCTGTTAAATGTCTGTAAAGAACCAGACTGATTAGTGACAATATGAAACCCCAAGTTGTTCAAAAAAATCCCCCTGAAAGATAGAACCTGGTTAGCAGGGACAGTAAAATATAGAGTGTGAGTCTTATTTAAAAACCACAAATTACTGGTCTCTCCTCCTCATCAAGCAGAAATGTATAATATAACCTATATGTTTTTATTATTGTGGCAGTGCTGGCCTTTGTGATCCTGATACTGTTGATTATTATAACAAGCAAACAGCAACCTAATTATATTCGAAGTTGGCTTATTGTGTGAAAATTTTCATTTCTGGCCATGCTTAAAATGAACCAAAATCTCCCGATTAGTGGTTATTCGTTTTTAAAAGGCGTCCAGGGAATTAAATTGTATTTTTGCCTACATCATACACTTTGAGACAGTAGCAGTAGTCCTGACTGCAATCCCTCAAGTTTCAGAGGCGTTGCTGTGCCAAATTCACCTTGTGTGTGTGTGTATGTGTGTGTGTGTGTGTGTGTGTGTAGGGAGGAGGGGTATGACCCTGGAGAACATGCTTTTCTGGAATCGTGTACGAGGATTAAGTGTAATAGCACCTCCATTCCGGTAGTTGGCAGTGGCGCTCTCATTGTCGCCCGATGGTGTAGGGTTTTTTAGCACGAGCAAACGATATGGAGTGCAGTAAATAACCCCTCAAGAAACAGCACGGACATTTTCTAACAGGAACGAAGAGAAAATAATAAAGATTCTATAATTCTCAATCTTAAAATTAATTTCAGGCACATTTTCTGTTACAGATTAAAAAACAATGTTTTTCTTTATTGTAAATTGAACTATATTTCCTTCCATTTTTGTTTTGAATGTTAATAAAGATAAACTGTAGTGTTATGCAGAAGGTGTACTAATAATTTTATAGACAAATAATACTGCTTATAGTCGCTCGCGGGCGGTGGGGGGCGTAAAATGTTTTTTTTTTTTTTTCCTCTAGGGGGCGAAACAGAAAATACTGTACTGTAATTGAGACTGATATAAACCTAACATTGACCATGATTACGATCCCTAGCCACCGAGATGCTGTACAACTTACACATACAAACACAATTATCCTAACTTCATCCAGTTATCTCCCCCACCTGGACTTTTGGTTCTGCCCAAGTCGGAGCTGGCTCATGACCAATAACAAACCCCTGAGCTTTAATACTGCACCAGAGTTGGTGACTAGGCCACATGGATGGCACAGAGTGGTATGCATCTGCCCTTCTTCAAATTCTTTCAATCCCATATATCAACCCCAATCATCTCTTACAGATGTGTGACTGATGCGCAATTCCTAATTCCTGCTGGCATAATAAACCACAGTTGTATCACGTGATCAATTGAATTGCGATATCGACAGAAGCTGTAGAATATAATTCAGTAAATATTTACTTTTCAAAAAAAAAAGTTTTTCTCCTCTCCCCATGCACACTGGTTACTTTGGTGATGGTTACTTTGGTTACTTTGGTGATGCTGAAGTGCGGCAGAGGACTGTCTTACCTCGGCCACTCTCACACGCGCCCTTATGCACAGAGCTCAATCCCGTCAGGCCTTGCTGCAGCGCTTTGCGGCTCGCGGCTTTGAGTTGGCACACGTTGGAGTACGTGTTCCCATCGCTGGCGCACACCTTGGCTCCGTAGCGGCACTGACACACGCCTTTAGAGAGCCGTTTCCCAGCCGGATGCTTGCACTCGAGCCCATCGCCACAGGGCAGGTCATGCGCGCGGCCGCACGATTCACCCTCGGCGCGCGCGCACACGAGACAGCAGCCGCACCGGTCCGGCACGTAACCGCTCGGACAGCTCGGGCTCGGGCACGCGCTCACATCACAACGTGCAGGACAGGATTTGGACTTGGGCTCGGCGTGGATCAGGGTCCTGACGTGGAGCAAAATAACTGCGGATAATACAATCACTCGCATTGTCTGACCGGTGAAAGGAAAAACAAAAACAACAACAACAACAACAACAACTGCTACAAACAGCAAAAAATGTTTTAGACTGAGATCATATTCTTATGAGCAATAATCTCCATTAGTGTCCGTGTGCGCTTCTGGTCTTCAAATGAGTTTCCTCTCGCACAACAAATAGAAAGATGCAGTGCTTCATCGAATAGGTGCAAACTTGATTATTTATTTATATTAATTAAAGTCCAAAAAAAAAAAAAATCCAGGTTTAGATGTGTGTATGATGTGCAGAATAAACAGACGGTCCGGCCGGTCTGTCTGGAGGACTATCAGCTCACTGAAACTGGAGTTGATGGAGGCGGAGGAAGCCGGGTTTGAGCGCTCAGCCCACTCTGGAACCAGAAAAAGAAAAAAAGAAAAAAACTCAGAGAGGGGCTGGAAGCTGCACACAAACCCATGTGGGAAAGAGGGTGAGTATACAGTACTGTATATGGTGGTAGCAATCAAAACATGAGGTTTGAAGAATGTCTGATCATGAACGTGGAATCATGAAAACTGGTCCCATACAATACAATAATGCAGAGAGAATGTAAATATGTAAATATGTAAATAAAGAGTTTTCCATTGATGGCATACGTGGGTTTACACTAATACTAATAAAGAATGAAAAGGTATGGGGGGGGCAGTGGTGGCCTGGTGGTAAAGGTGCTGGATCACTGATCCTAAGGTTGGGGGTTCGAGTCCCACTCTCCAGGGGTTGTCACTGTACCCCCCCCCCCCCCCTGCAGATAACTGGGTTATCAAAGGTCAGCCATGTCACTCACTGTCTCATTATCATTTCTTTTTGGCTTTTTTCCCATTCTCGGGAGTCGCCACAGCGAATCATCTGATTCGCACGTTTGATTTAGCAGAGGATTTTACGTCGGATGCCCTTCCTGTCACAACCCTTTAGCAAGTGACAGAAGCGTTGACGGCTTTGCGGCCTACTCTTTACAAAAGTCAGCAATGGTTCATTTACATGCCTCTCACCATAGACAGTGAGAGACATGGCCCGCCTTTGATAACCCAGTTAGCCGCACTGGGGCTACACTCACTGTCTATGGTGCTGTGAAAGAGCCATTGCTGACTTTCGACTGCAAAGCCGTCAGTGTGTTTCCGCCCGGCGATGGCCTGGTGAGCTGTCCAGGGTGTACTCTGCCCTCGCACAGAGTCAGCGGGGATGGGCGCCAGCCTCCCCTCGACCCTAATTAGGACTAAGTGGTTACAGAAAATGAATGGTTGAATGACTGAACGGCATGTGGAGGTGTCATGGTGTTCTCACATGACTGGCGATGTTCTCAAGAGGTATTTATGGTTCATCTGAAGAGCTCAGATTCGTCAATACATGTTGAGTGTGTCTTTTTAGCACATACACGTCTAAGGTTCAGAGTTTTCTAGCTTCGGAGGTTTGTTTTGGAAGAGAAGAGCAGTTCAGGTCGAGTTGTGGGATCTCAGCAGCCATAAAAATGTTTATTTAAAACTTGAAGCATCAGTCATTTTCAGCATGTTGTGAAAACAGTGCATCTCTTTGTTTTCATTCAAGCAGTTAAAGTTATGTGACAGAACCCGAGTTTAAAATCATGAAACATAAAATTCTGCAGGGCAACTTAGAAAAGGAAGAATACATTAAATATTTAACAGTGCGTTGCAGATATTCTTAGGCTTTATGATGTTATGTTTTCAGTGATTTCTGCTTATATTGTATGTGCAGCCTTAAATCTTCCATTTTCCACGGACCCAGCTCTGCATTGGCGGAGATCCTAATCCTAATTAGTGTTGCAGGGAACCTGACGCCCATCCCAGCCGACTCCAGGTGAGGGCAGAGTACACCCTGGACAGCTCGCCAGGCCATCGCAGGGCAGAAACATGCTGACGGCTTTGCAGCTACTCTTGTCAAAAGTCAGCAATGGTTCTTTTACATGAACCTCACACCATAGACAGCGAGAGACATGGCCAGCCTTTGATAAGCCAGTAAGCTGCACGCAATGGGGCTGGAGAGTGGGACTCAAACCCCTAACCTTAGGATCAGTGATCCAGCACCCTAAACCACTAAGCCACCACTGCCCCTACTGGTGATAGTGTGTTCTTTTAGACTGGTAGCTGTCCACGTAGCCCCGACAGTACCATACTGTAATATAAAACAACAAATTCACGTCACTACCAGAAGTGGAACAGCCAATGAAGAATGCAACATGTCACTGTAGTATTAGTGGTTCTGATAAGGGGCAGGGACTGTCCTTGCCTGACAGAATCCTGGAGGTCATGCATGATCGCTTTAAAGAGCTAGTCATGCAAATTTACAACAGGTACCCTTTAACGCTGCTCTTTCATTTGGGTATGACACAAGTATCACCTGTAAAACTCTGTTGTCATTTTAAGATCTGATCCAAATGTATGTTAACCAGAGCATGCTACTCCAGTCATGTTTAAGTTAAATTTAATTTAAATTCTTGCATATAATCATGTAGTTTCTATTAGTATTCAGTCGTTTAATCTTCCCTCCTGTTTATATATGTTTATATATATGTGCTATGTCCTGGACAAGGTGGATGTAAAGCTCTCTCTCTCTCTCTCTCTCTCTCTCAAACACACACACACACACACACACAGCAGTGGGCTGCCACACATTGGGGCACCCAGAGAGCAGTCTGGAGTCAGGCACCTTGCTCAAGGGCATTTCAGTCAAGAAGATGGAGGAAGAAAAGGTGCAGCTCATTCCCCACCACTACACATTTTTCCTGCCGGTTTGGGAATCAAACCAACAACCTTAAGTCACAAACCCGCTTCTCTAACCATTGTTATGAAAATGTCCATATTATCATCATGATCATCATCCAACTGTTTTTCGCAAAACAATTTATTTATTAATTTATGTTTTTAGGAAAAAAAAGTTGCAGTACAATAATTTTATTCTAAATACTGCATTAAATAAAATTAATTAATTAATTATATTCACATGTACAGGCACACCTTTTGTGCCATTGGTATCTTAACGTGTTAAATCATTTAATAAATGTGTTTTTTAAAGAAAGTGTCTCAAAACAGTGACAAACACAGCATGTGTTAAATTATTGTCCAATCACGTTGCAGACTGCAGCGATGTCATCATTCAAATTAAAATTCGGCCCTTACCAAGTAAGTAGATATTCAAGCAATCAAAATGCAACCAAAAAAAAATTAGTTAACTAGTCATTCCTATGTGTGAGAAAATTTACACATGATGTGTAATCATTAACACACCCGTTTTAAGGGTGTAAATTTTTTTTTTTTAAATTTATCAATTTGCTCATTTTTTGAACCATTCATTCCTAATTAGTGTTACATGGAGGTTGGCGCCCATCTGAGCCAACTCTGGGTGAGCGCAGAGTACACCCTAGACAGCTTGCCAGGCCTTTGCAGCAATCTACTTAATGTTGATTTTTTTTTTTTTTTCTGTCATGCATTATATGCACTTACAATACATCATGTCCATTATCTGAAACTCTTCCTAAAACCAACTCCTGGAGTAATGTGAGCAATCAGATCAGGGCACATGTTAACGCCTTCATGTTTTCTTATCTCAGACAAGACCTCAGAAAATCAGTCAACAAAGTAAGAGCACATGAACCACTGCAGAAAGCATTGGGTCAGAAGCCTGTAAATGTTACAGCGTTGTTCTTCCATGGAGTTTGAGGTTCTGATTTCTCAGTACAGTTAGCTTGTCTCCTTCAAAGCTGTGATTTTGTATTGGGATGTGGTACGGAAACCCTGATCTGGTGATAGGTTGACACGGCGAATATTAAGATCAGAAGCAAAGGCTCGGGCACGCTGGTAGAAGTGCAGGGAGAGCTCTCGATCCCTGAGGAAGTTGTGGTAGATAGTGGCCAGGCGAGTACACAGCTCAAGCTGAGACTTCTTATTTCCCAGGTCCATGGCAGCAGCCAGGGCAAGGTGGTAATACCCTGCTGCATCGAATGGGTCCTGAGAGATAGGTAAAAATTAAAGATTGTTTAAAATATTTAACACTTATTCCATGAAATTGACTACATAATCTGATATCCATCAAGGTCCACTGCCGAGTCAGCTATCAGACGAATACAATAACATTGAGAATTATAGGATTTTTATCATTTTATTTAAATTTTTAATTTAATACTCTTTTTATATGATTTGCATTTGCATGATTGAGCAATTCCGAACTTATTAGATGTTACTAAGAAATGTCATATGCGGTAATAACTTGGATATTATTTTTATAAAGCTTTTGTTTTAATCTCATTTACATTATAATTAACAATTAGGTGGGCGTTGCTGAATAGTATTCAATTCAGGGCCATCCACCAACCCAAGGTGAACACTGTAATTATTTTATTCTATTTATATAATACACAGGAACATAATAAAAGAACTCTAATCCAAAATTTTTATAGTTGATATCTTGAAGGTGATGTCCACACACATGGGCAGGTACAGGAGAACTGTGTACAGGAGTCTCTTGAAGTCTCTTTTAGAGTTTTAGTAAATATTACACAGAAACATTAAATATAAACTTCAGTAAAAATTTGCATAGTTTACTGTATATGTTTTAAAGCATTAAAGAGAAAGATCAGGTGAGCTCTGCACTTCAAGCCAGACTAAGTGGCACTCATTCTGCACCTGGTACATATTACCCCACTATACTGAACATGTTTCAATACATACTACACAAAAATGCAAGAAAAACAAACCAAAACAAGATTTTAATTATTTATTTTTTACATATTAAAGTACGTACATACTAATCTCCTATCTTCCTTTTCAATCATTTAACCTCAGTAACCATTATAGCCCGGTCATGGTCTTGGTGAATGCAAAGCCCATCACTGTATAACTGGCTGTAAGGCAGGAAAACACACTGAAAGGGACATCAGGTCATCACAGTGCAGCATGACACGAACATGCACGCATTCACCCCAAGAGACAATTTACCATATCCAACTGGATAGCAAGTGTTTAAAAGATGAAGAAAACCACTGTCATACAGGGATAACACTCAAAATTATACAGACAGTAACTTAGACCTTAATAGTGAATATTGGAGCTGTTTGATTTTTAATTACATGCTAATATGCCCTTACAGAGAGCACAGGTTTACAGCATACCAGTCTTTTTGCATGTTTATACTGCCCTCTTATGGTTAAAACATAAGCCATGGACATGGGTCTTACCTTTAAATCATAGAAGATAATGTCACCTAGTGTCTGGTAGACCTTGACATAGTACAGGGCTTCCTCATCAAACTGTAAGGGCGAGGGACAGAGTGATAGGGCCTTTAGGAAGTGGTGCTCAGCCAGCTCAAACTGATTCAGGCAGTGGTAGAGCGTAGCCAGCCTATGAAATGCCACACGCTCGTTCAAACGGTCGGCTACAAGCATAAAACAGTAAAAGACATTGAGATACAAGCGACTGTGATTCAAATTAGAGCTGTGCGCACAGTATAATAGGATTATGCAATGACTTTCTTTTAATATTATTTAAAATGGTTTATAATCAGATCGGAAGACCATGGAAACTTCAACTTTAATGAAGCCCGGGAATGAAGAAGGATGGCGAAGACAACCAACATGCAACACTGGCTTTTACCAACACAGTGATGCAGATATAATTAAGCTGTGACTGAATTACCAATTCAATTAATTTACTGGTTACGACTTCAAAGCTACCAACTGCAGAATGAAATCATTCTGTAATATTGACACCAGACAAATACAAAATGCAACAAGTGGTATATGTGGGTTAAGACACAGGTTTTGTTTGTATGTATATGTAAGTGTGTGTGTGTTGTTACATACATAGATTGATGCTAATCTCTAATGTAGTGTGCGCATAATTAAGCGCCTCTCCATACTGTCCCAGCTGTAGCAGCAGCTCTGTGAGTTTATTGCACAGTCTCAGTTGACAACGCACACTGCTTGTCTTCACTGCAATCGGGAGGGCTCGGTCCTGATACACACACACACACACACACACACACACACACACACACACACACCAAAACTACATGATTAATGGAGTACATTTAAGGAATTTGGCAGATGCCATTATCCAGAACAACTTACATTTATCTTGAATATAACTGAGCTGAGGTGTAAATGCCTTGCTCAAAGGCCCAAAAATGGCAGCATGGTGCTGCTGGGGCTTAAACTCCCAACCTTTGTACCAGTAACCCAGAGCCTTTACCACTGAGTCACCACTGCCCGGAATACTAGTGCATGTTGGAGAAAAGTGTCCGGTGTGATGTGTGATAGGAGAGTATCAGCAAGAATGATGGTGGTGAGGCCAGCGATGTTGTATGGCTTAGAAACAGTGGCGCTGAGGAAAAGGCAGGAGGCCGAGCTGGAGGTAGCAGAGATGAAAATGTTGAGGTTCTCTCTGGGAGTAATGAGGATGGATAGGATCAGAAATGAGTTACATCAGAGGGACAGCCCATGTAAGACGTTTTGGAGACAAAGTCAGAGAGGCTAGATTGCGATGGTTTGGACATGTACAGAGGAGGGATAGTGAGTATATTGGCAGTAGGATGCTGAGGTTGGAACTACCACGCCTAGAGGAAGACCAAAGAGAAGATTTATGGATGTGGTGAAGGAGAACATGAAGGTTGTTGGAGTAAGAGAAGAAGATGCAAAGGACAGGGTGAGATGGAGGCAGATGATTTGCTGTGGCGACCCCTGAAGGGAACAGCCGAAAGGAAAAGAAGAAGTTCATTACACATGCTTTTTGAGGATTGTGTCATGGCCTTGTTTAAACATGGGAAACAAATTTCAGTATTAAAGCCAAGAGACATCCCCATTTTGGTCAGATTGACCCATTTTGAGAGGTAACTCTGTGTGGAGTTTGCATGTTCATCCTTGTTTGTGTGGGATTCCTCTGGGTACTCTGGTTTCCTCCCAGCCCATCACCGGGCAACACACACCACCATTCTCATTCACACTTATGGGCGATTTGGAAAAGTGAATTTTACAGCCTAATGTGGCTGTGGGAACAAACTGGAGTACCTGCAGGAGCCCAGGAACTTTTTGCTGAGAGATGGACACCTTAACCACTACGCCACCATGAAGAACACTAAAGGCTGTTTGTCTTCCTTTCGGCTTTTTCCCTTTTACTCGGGAGTCGCCACAGCGAATCATCTTGATTTGCACGTTTGATTTGGCAGAGGTTTTTACGTTGGATGCCCTTCCTGTCACAACCCTTTTAGCAAGGGACAGAAACACGCTGACGACTTTGCAGCCTACTCTTTATGAAGTCAGCAATGGTTCTTTTACATGCCTCTCACCATAGACAATGAGAGACATGGCCCGCCTTTGATAACCCAGTTAGCCACACTGGGGGGGACAGTGACAACCTTATGGAGAGTGGGACTCGAACCCCCAACCTTTGGATCAGCAATCCAGCACCCTATACCACTAGACCACCACTGCCCCACATGAAGAACACTAAAGTATGATTCCTAATCCAAAAAAAAAAACCCTCCACAGTTCTTCAGGAAACCGTTTCTCCATCTGAAACGGCGATTTGGAGTGTGCAAGCTAGATGGCCGGTTTAATTTTGCTCTCTGTGCATACTCTGCTCTGACTGATCACTTGAAACTTCCATGCTCAGTGTACTGAAAGGCAGACTGGCGAGGCAAAGACACCGTTTTGAATTGAGAAGCAGTGGGGGAAGGCTGGTTGTTAATCAGTAGGCCCAACATGCCAGGGTGCACCAGTGTCCCCACCTTCCCCGAAAAAAAGGCAAAAGCTGTATTTGCAGTCATCTCAATCAGCTCACAGTTTGCACTGTTCATTCAGTTCATTTTCTGTAACCGCTTCATCCTAATTAGGGTCACAGGGAGGCTGGTGCCCATCCCAGCCAACTCGGGGCGAGGGCAGAGTACACCCTGGACAGCTCGCCAGGTCATCGCAGGGCGGAAACACGCTGACGGCTTTGCAGCCTACTCTTGTCGAAAGTCAGCAATGGTTCTTTTACATGCCTCACACCATAGACAGTGAGAGACATGGCCGGCCTTTGATAACCCAGTTAGCTGCACTGGGGAGGACAGTGACAACCTTGTGGAGAGTGGGACTCGAACCCCCAACCTTTGGATCAGCGATCCGGCACCTTATACCACTAGACCACCACTGCCCAGTTTGCACTGTTAGAGTACAATTTTGGTTCACAAAAGAATGTTCAAAACATGTCAACCTTTTCGATTTTTCTTTCCCAAACAAAAATCATGTTTATTTGGGTTTTTTAGGATGCTCTTAACAATTATCTAATGACTTTAAACCTTGTTGATCCCTGACATTACTTACACAGACTTACCCTGTAAAAGCAGACCGCTTTCTCTCGATCCTGTGTACTGTTAAAGAATACATCTCCTGCCGCCTCCAACAACTCCAGAATGAACAGTGTGTCCCCTGTGCTTAAAGCAATGTCTTGCGCTACCTGTCAGTCAAAGAGAGAAGAGACGCCAATCGAATTCCTTGGAACTACACACAAGATTAATAAATGTTGTGCAAGGGAAAAAAAAAATCTGTTTTGGTTTTGAGAAGAGACACAGTTTGTTTACTTTTACCTGCACATAGAGATCCACCAGCTCAGTTTGTTCAAGGATGTGGTAGATTTTTCCTGCTTGCAGCCAACCATGAGCCTCTTTCCTCTTCCTCCCCATGTCGATATGAATCCCTATACTTCTCTTAGTGTAATCCAGAGCACATCTGTTTGCTCTGAGACATAACAGTAAAAAATGAGTTGAAGGCAGGACCTCATACCTCCATCCTGTCATGTCTAAACTGCTGACATGTAATACAGTACTTCATTTAATAACAGCATATAGCAATAACTAACATTTAGTTGAGTTGCTTTTGATATTAACTTACTTCTCTATTCCCAGACTGAGGTAGAGCAGGCTGACCCTCTCCAGTATCTCTGCCTCCAGGTTCCTGTCTCCTGTCTGCTGTAGCAGGTTCAGCTGATGTTCGTTATAGATGATACACTGCACTTCATCAGGACATCCATCACTATACAGCTGACACAGATGACGGGTGGCTTGCAGTTGGCCTGAACAGGAACATTATTCATTCTTTCTTTTTTCTATGTTCTTGCAACCAACAGTGGGTGACGGCAGGGTACACCCTAGACAGCTCATCCCTGACAAGCGCAGGGCCAGCACACACAGCCATTAATACTCGCATTCAATCTTAGGGGCAATTGAGAATACAGTATTCGATTAGCCGTTCCACCCTGATTAATACATTTATTTATTTATTTTTTTAAGGATCTTCATAACTTAATTTTTCTTAATTACTCTTTTATATTTTCAAATGTACAGTATTTTCATGGAATTCGATCATTTTTAATTAAAAATGTTTTGTTTGTTTTTTTGTCACAGAACACTAAGTATTACCACCGCATGGTAAATAGCTCACTTGGACTCATCATAGTTTTATTGTTACAAGGTTAACAGACATGCCTATAGGATATCTTATATAAATGATAAAACTTCATGTACTACATTTTACATATCTGACGTTTTACATGACCACTTCATATGGCCCGTGTAACTTTTGAATTTGATGAAGATGGCCCAGTTTCAAAAGGCTTGCAGACCATGACACCAAGTATAACTGGTGACCTTGAAAAATAGTTCAAGGTGACCTATTTTCAACAGGTTGGCAAGACTTACAGTTGGGACCATTCAACATAAATATAGAGTAAATCCATAAAAGAACTAGCACTGCTAGAGTGTTACTAAGAAGTGTCATCGTGGGGGATACAATTAATAGTGTAAAATATCACCATTAAAATATTACTTAAAAATCTTTTCTTCGTTGACATTTTTTAGAAAGAACAATGTTTTTTTTTTTTTAACAGATGTTGATTTTCAGATTTTCCTGATCAAATGTATAACAGACATTTCAAAAACATTCATAACAACAATACAAAAAAATCTCAATATTTTTGCTGTAATGTCAGCAACACTGACAATAATGCTGAAATCAAGACTTCATTGCAAGATTGCAGACAAAAATCATACAAAGTGATACAGCTTTTCTCAAGTAAAATTTATAAATAATTTATACTCACTCTCAGGGTTATCATAGAGGATGGAAATCAGCAGGGCCCACTCATAACAGACTTTTCCTTTTTCACAGAAACCCTGTGAGACATAAAGCTTCCCAAGTTCTAGAAGCACAGCCACAAAATTTAGTTCATGATCCTCATCCACTATCTCAGAGAACAGCACTACCGCCTGGGTGAGCTGCTCCTCCGCGACCTTCTTTGCATTGACCTGCAGACTCAAGAAGCCAAAGTTGGCCAGTGCTATAGCCATATTGTGCCTGTCTTCAAACTCCTCACAGACATCGATTGCAGCATGGAAGTTCTCCGCAGCTTGTTTTACATCACATGCGTGCCTCAACGTGATACCACGCATATTATAGATGACCCCCTCTAGCTGGGTCATGCAGTGCTCAGGGAGGGAGGACAAGACCAAGTCCAGCACATCCAGAGCACTGTGGTACTGTGAGTCACAGATATACAACCATGCCAGCCAAATAAGAGCAGCACTGGCATCACTCTGGCTGAGTGTGGTAGAAGAGGAGTGGTTGAGGAAATTGCACATGTATTGAATCGCTCTTTTAGGCATGCCATACTTGTGGACGAGCCAAGACAGACACAGGGTATAGGCATGTGAAAAGCTGTGCTCCGATTTGGCGGATTCTAAAGCAGCAGCTCGAGTCAGACATGGAGCCACTTGTGCTGGGACATCAACACCATAGAGTTTTTGTCCATTCTTTAAAATCAAAGAGATGCTGCAGAAGCAGTCTGTGACTGAGGAAGACACCTGTGTGGTTTCCAGAAGGAAATTAAAATTACATCTATGAATATAATAACAATAACTTCACATTTATCTCTAAAACCCACCTGGAGACATGCAAGCTGTGCTGAGCTCTCAGCTCGATGAAGAAAACCGTAGTCACTATAAATCCTTGCTAACAGTAAAAAACCATGACTTTGCATCTTGTCACAAGCTCCAGGTATCTCATCAGCCAGGACCTGTAGCCGTTCAATGAAAGGTACTGCACTCAACCCTTCTCCAAGCTTCATATAGAATTTAGCTAGCAAGAAACACACCCGAGCTTCTGCAGGTTTGTTCTGGGACAGAACTGCCTTTTTCAATGCAAACTTCAACACTTCTGGATCAGTGCCAGATAAATAGTCAGGGACAGCCATCAATAAAGCAGCAAAGCGTTCAGATAGTACACGATACTTCTCTGCATTTTTTTGTGTGAGATAGATGAGAGCTAGGTTGGAGTTAAGGGCTGAGAGAAGGTATATGTCTGTGAAATAGTCTCTGGGTACACTTAAAGCTTCCTCGTAATAGACACGTGCCTGGGAGAACTTTGACCTTCCGGCACACAGCTGTCCCAAGAGAAAACAGATTCTACTCTGGGCCCATGACATCCGCTTTTTCCTTGCAGTTTCCCGAGCACCACTTAAATACGTTACCAGCTCCTCGTCTTCACCGTGGCCCTGAAAATGTAATAGGAGGAATTCTGGGTAGGCTGCATAGAGAAGCTTGAACTCAGGACGAAAGTCTCGGCTACCTAGGAAGGACAGGAGGGAATGGTATCCATCTGGACTTGTACCATTATGGTCTAAAGATACAGTGAAGTGTGGGACTTCATGATGCGGCTCTGTAGATCCTATGGTCCCATCTATTTGGCACTTCACGCTATCCTGTATCTGCTCATTCTGCTCAAGATTTTCTCTGATGTCACTCAAAATGTTGGCAATATTGCTTTTCATGCCTTTGGATTCATTGTTGGTGGGTCCATCTACAGAAAGATGAAAAATAATGTTTATTTTGGATTATGTTGTGTCTTTTTACCCATTAGAACGCATTATAATTTAGTAAACATGTGTAGATACAAATGTTACCTACTTTGAACTGATCTTGGGCCTGCTGAATCTGTTACAGAAATACAAATCATAAATAAAACATTTGATAATTTGTTGTAGAGTTGAAACGCTCATCAACACTCGCTCATCTGCTGAACTTGTTTAATCCTATTGGGGTTGCAGGGAGGCTGGAGCCTTTCTGTCACTGGGTGAAGGTGGGGTACACCCTGAATACCTCTCCAGACCATTGCAGGGCCACTACACACAACCATTCACATTCATACTCACCCTCGGGTCAATTTTGGAACTTTTGGAATTAGTCTAATATGATGTCTTTGGACTGTGAGGGGAAATACAGGGTAAGTTACAGGGCAGAACATGCTAACTTCGTACAGAGAAGCCTGAGCCCGCCTCCAAGAACCTGCTTGATGTGGTAACAAGTTAATACAGTACAGTGCTTCTGAATTATTTTCTGTGGCGCCCCCTCTGGGAAGAAAAAAAAACTGCTGTTCACCACCACCACCACCCAACACACACACCCCGAGCGACCATAAGTAGTATGACTGTATTCGTTTATAAAAATGTTATTAGTACGTCTCTGCATAGTATTGTATCTTTATTAACATTAAAAACTAAAAAAGAAATAAAAGTTCAACTTACAAGAAAGAAAAAGTTTATTGTTTTTAATCTGTAACAGAAAAGATTTAAAGTGCACCAATGTGCCGAAATTTATAAAATACATCCTTATTTAAACTCATTCAACTTGTTTCTGTCTTAATATCTCCGTCTCTCTTCACCTTTCTCTTATTTCCTGTTAGAAAATGTTCTGTCTTGTTTCTTGACAGTTTCTGGGAAAGATTACAGCGACATCTACAGGTTTAGGCAGTTGCTGAAGACGACAGGGAAGGATTGGGTGCCAAATCTTCTTCTTCTTTTCCTTTCGGTTTTTCCCTTCAGGGGTCGCCACAGCGAATCATCTGCCTCCATCTCACCCTATCCTTTGCATCTTCTTCTCTTACACCAACGACCTTCATGTCCTCCTTCACCACATCCATGAATCGTCTCTTTGGTCTTCCTCTAGGCCTTTTGCCTGGTAGTTCCAGCCTCAGCATCCTATTACCAATATACTCACTATCCCTCCTCTGTACATGTCCAAACCATCTCAATCTAGCCTCTCTGACTTTGTCTCCAAAACGTCTTACATGTGCTGTCCCTCTGATGTGCTCATTCCTAATCCTATCTATCCTCGTTACTCCCAAAGAGAACCTCAACATTTTCATCTCTGCTACCTCCAACTCTGCCTCCTGTCTTTTCCCCAGGGCCACTGTTTCTAACCCATACAACATCGTTGGCCTCAACACCGTCTTGTACACTTTTCCTTTCATTCTTGCCGATACCCTCCTATCACACACCACACCGGACACTTTTCTCCAACCATTCCAACCTGCCTGCACACGCTTCTTGACCTCTTTTCCACACTCTCCATTGCTCTGGATTGTTGAGCCTAAGTACTTAAAATCCTCCACCTTCCTTATCTCTGCTCCCTGTAATCTCACCGTTCCTCTTTGGTCCTTGTCATTCATGCACATGTATTCTGTCTTACTGAGGCTAATCTTCATTCCCCTCCTTTCCAGGGCATACCTCCACCTCTCTAGATTTGCTCTCACTACAGATCACAATGTCATCTGCAAACATCATAGTCCATGGGAAATCTTGTCTAACCTCGTCTGTCAGCCTGTCCATCACCATAGCAAACAAGAAGGGGCTGAGAGCTGACCCTTGATGCAGTCCCACCTCCACCTTGAACTCTTCTGTCACACCGACAGCACACCTCACCACTGTCTTACATCTCTCATACATGTCCTGCACCACTCTAACATACTTCTCTGCCACTCCAGACTTCCTCATGCAATACCACAGTTCTTCTCTCGGCACCCTGTCATATGCTTTCTCCAGATCCACAAAGGCACAATGCAGCTCCCTCTGACCTTCTCTGTACTTCTCCATTAACATCCTCAAGGAAAACACTGCATCTGTGGTGCTCTTTCTTGGCATGAAACCAAACTGTTGTTCACAAATGCTGACTTCTGCCCTTAGTCTAGCTTCCACTATTCTTTCCCATAACTTCATTGTATGGCTCATCAACTTTATCCCTCTGTAGTTGCCACAACTCTGCACATCTCCCTTGTTCTTAAAAATGAGCACCAGCACACTTCTCCTCCATTCCTCTGGCATCCTCTCACTCTCTAAGACCTTGTTAAATGTTCTTGTCAGAAAATCTACAGCTACCTCTCCTAGACACTTCCATACCTCCACCGGTATGTCATCAGGACCAACTGCCTTTCCATTCTTCATCCTCTTCAATGCCCTCCTCACTTCACCCTTACTAATCTTTGCTACTTCCTGGTCCTCAACAGTCACCTCTTCTACTCTTTTTTCTCTCATTTTCCTCATTCATCAGCTCTTCAAAGTACTCTTTCCATCTTCCCAGCACACTTCTGTCATCAGTCAATACATTTCCCTCTCTGTCCTTTGTCAATCTAACTTGCTGCACGTCCTTCCCATCTCTATTTCTCTGCTGTGCCAACCTATATAAATCATTTTCTCCCTCTTTACTTTCCAACCGAGCATACAAGTCATCAAACGCGCTCTGTTTGGCCTTTGACACTGCTACCTTTGCCTTACGCTGTGTCTCCCTGTACTCCTGTTTACTCTCTTCGGTTTTCTCAATGTCCCACTTATTCTTAGCTAACCTCTTCCTTTGTACACACTCCTGCACTGATTGGGTGCCGAATGACCGTTGTTTATTGACGTCATGTCGTTTGCTCGTGCGAAAAACCGCGACACCATAGCGCGACAATGAGAGCGCCACTGCCAACTACTGTAGTGGAGATGCAATTGCACCTAATTCTCGAGAATTCTTAATTTGAGAAGCACTGAGTGAACGCTTTATCTTTTAGAAACAAAGGTTTCTTTCCACAAATGTTTACTCTTAATAATGTAATATCCGTTAAGCCTAATATTTAAAATCTGAACTGTTTTGTAGTTTAAAAGGAAGGTGCTTAGTTTAACTTACTAGCTACACGTACACAGCAATCAAGCTCAGCAGAACACAATGCGCATGCGCAACACATTGGCTCGCAGTCATTTGAAAAGCATTTCGGTGGCCTCTTTCGACCGTGGGTATTTTTAACATTTACAAATTGTTCCATTTTATATATAAGGGAAAAAAATCACCCCCCCCCCTCAAAAAAAAAAAAAATCAAGCTGGAATGATGTGTACCACAAACATTGAGGTGAAAAGTTGAGGGGTAAAATACGAAGGTAATTTCCACACAAGGTTTCAAAAACTAACGACATGATGCCAGTCTGCGGTCACTGTCTGTTTGTTTTCCTTCAGGTTTTTGGTCAACAGCTTTTGAGGATAACAGGGAAGAATGTCATCGATAAAGACAAAGAACGGCAGGGATTCGTTACCTCAAGTGCCGCTGCGTCGCTGGGAGGAAGATGAAGGTAATTATTTACACACCAGTAGGCTCAGGTGGTGGATAGCGCGTGCACACATACACGTGTATATTAATTTTTTCTTTTTTCTGTTCGTTTTGTTTTTGACAGACGCGGATTTGTCCGACCCTGACAAATTGCTTATGTGTCCTTATGATTCAAATCATAAAATCCGTGCATGTCGTTTTCCCTACCATCTCATCAAGTGCAAAAAGGTTAGTGCAGTCATAATTAACAAGAAATCTTAAGTGCACTGCATTGTTCTGTGACATGAAAGAAACTCATTCCACATATCAAATTTATTCAACTTTATCAAGCAGTTTACACTACAGACCAGTGCATCTTAATTATTTTCTGTGGCGCCCTCTAGGAAGAAAAAAAAAAACAAAAAAACAACCCCCCCCCAACCACCACCCAGCGACGATAAATAGAATAGACTAAATTCGCATCGCGGCTCGCGCACGGCATCATGGGATCTCGAATACCAAACATGGCGGAAGTAAACCTTGATGTGGATGAGAACTGCACTATCGATATGTTTAAATTTATCGGAAAGTTCCCGACCTTCGAGCGCATTGTATACGTAGGGGTCTTTCCGGTTGTTCCCGCAAGCGTAAAGATGAACTTGTTGCCGCAAATGCAAGCTCAACGTTACAAAAGGAATCTAAACAAATCCAACGTGACTATGCCAGCTTGTTGACATTTGAAGTGGATGAGGAAAGCGTGACAATTCCTGACCCCTTGGGACTTGAAGACGGCTGGGAGACTGAAAATGACGCCTTATCGAAGTGGCCCCTGTGTATGTACGCTGACATAGCGGATTTTTTTGTTATAATGAAGGACCAGGCACCCCTACTAGCGTGACTTCGTAATGACTACAAAGAAGGTATATACAAGTTTGACAGCTGTCACCGAGTGATCTGACAGCTCTTGTTTGTCTATTTTACAAATTAACACAACAGTAATTTTCAAGAGCTAAGTCTATGATATTTAATGATTACAGCATTGCCGATTTTTTTGGTAATTTAACAGGTAAATAAAAGGTAATATAATCTATAGGGTCTATGAATTCGAATAAAGGACACTTTAATAATAAACTTACTGCTTTAATCCAATGTGTGCGTCCCTCCAGATCCTTCAGCTTGGCAGGGAAGGTAAATAATGTGAATGCCAGCGGACATGTACACGCGTTAGACCCAAATTTGCAGGCATCTATACTGCAAATTTCCTTTTTCCAATGCTCGAGATGATAAATGCCGTTCCCACAGTTCACTACAGCACAATGCACACCTGGCATATCAATACATGTAATTTAAGGCTTAAGGCACTGATTCAAATTCAGCCAATGGCTGCCCTCCTTTCTCCTGATTGGTTGAGCTGATGTCCTGCCCCTTTTCCCTCATTCGTGCACAACTTGTCAATGAGCCTCTTTTTTTCTGTGTGTTTTAATTACCAGTTAAGCTCCATGATACCACTCAAACTCTATGCGTCCTCTTTAGCTAAGCGATACAAAACGCTGGATGTCTCTTCTGAAGAAATAAGACTTTCTCCTGAGAAACGACGGTTTTCTCTGAACTGTTGTATTAAAATCTTTTTCAATTATTATTCCAGCACAGTACCTAAGTTCATGTTTATGTGTGAGATTTTATGTTCTGTAGCATGTTTAACAAACGATACCAAAAGGATAAACTTTATTACAGTACTTTTCATGTCCTTTTACATTGAAGTTGGAGGGACATCTCCAAGATGGAATATATAATATATATATATATATATATATAGAGAGAGAGAGAGAGCGAGAGAGAATTTTCTGAGTAGATCCTTCCGTAGGAGTGTTCAATACTTTTTGGTAGAGCAAATAACAATAAAAATAAAAGGACAGAACCAAGACTTTCTATTGAAACTCCATTTATCACTACAGATCTGTTTTGAGGGGTGGTGAAACCATCCTCTCTCTTCAGGTGATTATAGAAGAATATATATAACTGAACTGGGAAGAAGGAGGGGCACATTCAGTCTGTTGTTTGTAAACAGTGTACGCAGCGTCATTACGTCAGCGTACTACGTAGGTACGTCTAAACTCAAAATTTGACTTTAAAAAAAAAAAAAAATAAAAAAAACGGATGAACGTAATTCGGGGAGCGTCTGTATATTTCTCAGATTATCGATAGCAGTCATTGGTCAGCATTTTTACAGCATTACACTAACTACAGGTTGTCCTGCATACAAACAGATAGGGTTTTTTCAGATCTTAAGTTATTGATTGCTGTTGGGTTGCAAAGACAGTTTCAACCAATATAACAGTTTATATGTACGGATAAAACTTTACCAACCCCAGCATTAATTTTTAATTTGATTTTGAAATACTATTTTGAATACAGAATGCAAATCGTCAAAACAAATTTAATACCGGATTGGTCGAGATTGGTTAACAACGAGTGCCATCAGTGCTGTTAACCAACAGGGTGCTGGTGGAAATTGGACTACTGTTGGTCAAAGAAGGAGAGGTCGAAGAAGGAGAGGTGGGAGGCATGTCTGTAGGCAGAGAGAGAAGAGGAAAGGCATGAGTCTAGGACTGAGAGTATGGACTTTGAATATTGGAACTATGACAGGAAAAGGTAAACAACTGGCTGACATGACGCAGAGGAGAAAGGTGGACATACTGTGTGTTCAGGTGACCAGGTGGAAGTTACCAAAGCTAGAAGCTCAGGAGCAGGGTTCAAGCTGTTTTTTCATGGTGTGGATGGGAAGAGAAATGGAGTAGGAGTCATCCTGAAGGAGGGGTTTATCAGGAATGTTCTAGAAGTGAAAAGAGTGTCAGACAGAGTGATGAGTCTCAAGTTAGAAATTGAAGGTGTGATGTTCAATGTTGGTACTGCTTATACCCCACAGGCAGGATGTGAGCTAGAAGAGAAGGAGAGATTCTGGAGTGAGTTAAATGAAGTGATTCAGAGTACCCCCAGAGGTGAAAGAGTGGTCATTGGTGCAGACTTCAATGGACATGTTGGTGCAGGCAACAGAGGGGACGAGGAAGTGATGGGCAAGTTTGGTATCCAGGACAGGAACACAGAAGGAGATGTTGATAGATTTTGCAAAAAGGATGGAAATGGCTGTGGTGAATACTTTCTTTCAGAAGAGACAGGAGCATGGGGTGACTTAAAAAAGTGGAGGTAGGAGCACACAGGTAGACTACATCTTGTGTAGGCGATTTAATTTGAAGGAAGTCAGTGACTGCAAAGTAGTAGTGGGTGAGAATGTTGCCAAACAGCATAGGATAGTGGTGTGCAGGATGACGCTGATGGTGAGAAAGGAGAAGAAGGCAAAGGCAGGGCAGAAGACAAAGTGGTGGAAGCTGAAAAAGGAAGAGTGTCGTGTTGTCTTCAAGGAGGAGTTAAAACAGGCTTTGGGTGGTCAGGAATTGCTTCCAGATGACTGGACAACTACAGCTAATGTGATCAGGGAGACAGGTAGGACAGTACTCGGTGTGTCCTCTGGAAGGACAGTAGATAAGGAGACTTGGTGGTGGAATTAGAAAGTGCAGGAGTGTGTACAAAGGAAGAGGTTAGCTAAGAAGTGGGACATAGAGAAGACCGAAGAGAAGAAACAGGAGTATAGGGAGACAGCCAAAGACAAAGGTAGCGGTGTCAAAGGCCAAACAGAGGGTGTATGATGACTTGTATGATAGGTTAGACAGTAAGGAGGGAGAAAATGATTGATACAGGTTGGCACAGCAGAGAAATAGAGATGGGAAGGATGTGCAGCAAGTTAGAGTGATTAAGGACAGAGAGGGAAATGTATTGACTAATGACAAGTGTGCTGGCAAGATGGAAAGAGTACTTTGAAGAGCTGATGAATGAGGAAAATGAGAGAAGAAAGAGTAGAAGAGGTGACTGTTGAGGACCAGAAAGTAGCAAAGATTAGTAAGGGTGAAGTGAGGAGGGCACTGAAGAGGATGAAGAGGGGAAAGGCAGTTGGTCCTGATGACATACCGGTGGAGGTATAGAAGTGTCCAGGAGAGGTAGCTGTAAATTTTCTGACAAGAACATTCAACAAGGTCTTAGAGAGTGAGAGGATGCCAGAGGAATGGAGGAGTGTGCTGGTGCCCATTTTTAAGAACAAGGGAGATGTGCAGAGTTGTGGCAACTACAGAGGGATAAAGTTGATGAGCCATACAATGAAGTTAGGGGAAAGAATAGATAGTGGAAGCTAGACTAAGGGCATTTGTGAACAATAGTTTGGTTTCATGCCAAGAAAGAGCACCACAGATGCAGTGTTTGCTTTGAGGATGCTAATATAGAAGTGCAGAGAAGGTCAGAGGGAGCTGCATTGTGCCTTTGTGGATCTGGAGAAAGCATATGACGGGGTGCCGAGAGAGGAACTGTGGTATTGCATCAGGAAGTCTGGAGTGGCAGAGAAGTATGTTTGAGTGGTGCAGGACATGTCAGACAGTGGTGAGGTGTGTTGTAGGTGGGACTGCATCAAGGATCAGCTCTGAGCCCCCTCTTGTTTGTTATGGTGATGGACAGGCTGACAGAAGCGGTTAGACAAGAATCTCCATGCACTGTGATGTTTGCAGATGACATTGTGATCTGTAGTGAGAGCAGAGACCAAGTGGAGGAAAATCTAGAGAGGTGGAGGTATGCCCTCAAAAGGAGGGGAATGAAGGTTAGCCTCAGTAAGACAGAATACATGTGTGTGAACGACAAGGACCTAAGAGGAACGGTGAGGTAACAGGGAGCAGAGGTAAAGCAGGTGGAGATTTTAAGTACTTAGGCTCAACAATCCAGAGCAATGGAGAGCGTGGAAAAGAGGTGAAGTGTGTGCAGGCAAGTTGGAATGGTTGGAGAAAAGTGTCCGGTGTGATGGGAAGGTATCGGCAAGAATGAAAGGAAAAGTGTACAAGACTGTGTTGAGGCCAGCGATGTTGTATGGTTTAGAAACAGTGGCACTGAGGAAAAGACAGGAGGCAGACCTGGAGGTAGCACAGATGAAAATGTTGAGGTTCTCTCTGAGAGTAACGAGGATGGATAGGATCAGGAATGAGTACATCAGAGGGACAGCACATGGAAGAGGTTTTGGAGACAAAGTCAAAGAGGCTAGATTGAGATGGTTTGGACATGTGCAGAGGAGGGATAGTAAATATATTGGTAGTAGGATGCTGAGGTTGGAACTACCAGGCAGAAGGCCTAGAGGAACACCAAAGAGAAGATTTATGGATGTGGTGAAGGAGGACATGAAGGTAGTTGGAGTAAGAGTAGAAGATGCAGAGGATAGGGTGAGATGGAGGCAGATGAGTCGCTGTGGCGAACCCTGAAGGGAACAGTGAAAAGGAAAAGATGGTGATTTTGAAATATTGTATTAATCCCGAAAGGTATTTCCTTGCTTCTGCATTCAACCAAAGTGAACACGCACACACACTCTCACGTAGACCAGTGGGCTGCCATACATTGGTACATCCAGAGAGTAGTTGGGGATTAGGTGGCTTGCTCAAGGGCACTCCCTGAAGATGGAGGAAGTGAAGGTGCAGCTCACCCCCATATTTTTTCTGCCAGTCTGGGAATCAAACCGGCAACCTCATCATCATCATCTTCCGCTTAGTCCAGGGTCGGGTCGCGGGGGCAGCAACCTTAGCAAAAAGGTCCAGACATCCCTCTCCCGAGCTACTTCCTCCAACTCTCCCGGGGGGACACCAAGGTGGTCCCAGACAAGCCGAGAGACATAGTCCCTCCAGCGTGTTCTAGGTCAACCCCGGGGTCTCTTCCCGGTTGGACATGCCCGAAACACCACACCAGGGAGGCGTCCGGGGGGCATTCTGACCAGATGCCCGAGCCACCTCAACTGGCCCCTCTCAATGCGGAGGAGCAGCGGATCTACTCCGAGCTCTCCCCGGATGGCGGAGCTTCTCACCCTATCTCTAAGGGAGAACCCCGCCACCCGGCGAAGAAAGCTCATTTCAGCCGCTTGTATCCGTGATCTTGTTCTTTCGGTCATTACCCAAAGCTCGTGACCATAGGTGAGGGTTGGAACGTAGATCGACTGGTAAATTGAGAGCTTCGCCTTGCGGCTCAGCTCCTTTTTCACCACAACGGACCGGTACAGGCACCGCTTAACAGCAGAGGCTGCAGCGATCCGTCTGTCGATCTCTCGCCTCCATCCTTCCCTCACTGTAAACAAGACCCCAAGATACTTAAACTCCTCCACTTGGGGCAGGACCTCATTCCCGACCCGGAGGGTGCATTCCACCATTGTCCGACTGAGAACCATGGCCTCGGACTTGGAGGTACTGATCTTCATCCCGGCTGCTTTGCACTCAGCTGCGAATCGCTCCAATGAGAGCTGGAGGGCCCGACTTGATGAAGCCAAAAGGACAACATCATCCACAAAAAGCAGAGACGATATCCGATGGCCACCAAACCAGAACCCCTCATCGCCTCGACTGCGCCTAGAAATTCTGTCCATAAAAATTATGAACAGAATCGGTGACAAAGGACAGCCTTGGCGGACTCCAACTCCCACTGGAAACGGACCAAACTCTGGCTCCGGTGATACAGCGACCGAATCGCTCGTAGCAACGGATCCGGAACGCCGTATTCTCGGAGCACGCCCCACAAGATCTTTCGAGGGACACGGTCGAAAGCCTTCTCCAAATCCACAAAGCACATGTGGACAGATTGGGCAAACTCCCATGCCCCCTCCAGAATCCTGTGGAGCGTATAGAGTTGGTCAAGAGTGCTGCGGCCAGGACGAAAACCACATTGTTCCTCCTGAATCCGAGGTTCGACTATCAGTCGGATCCTCCTCTCCAGTACCCCTGCATAGACTTTCCCAGGTAGGCTGAGGAGTGTAATTCCCCGATAATTGGAACACACCCTCCGGTCCCCTTCTTAAAAATTGGGCCCACCACCCCAGTTTGCCAATCCAGAGGTACAGCCCCCGATGACCACCCGATGTTGCAGAGACGTGTCAACCAAGACAGTCCTACAACATCCAGAGCCCTGAGATATTCCGGGCGGATCTCGTCCAACCCCGGAGCTCGACCACCAAGGAGCTTTTTGACAACCTCAGTGACCTCCACTCCAGTGATGGGCGGACCCGAACCCCCAGGGTCTTCCTCTTCCACGGAGGGCGTGTTGGTGGGATTGAGAAGGTCCTCAAAGTATTCCCTCCACCTCTCAACAACATCCCCAGTCAAGGTAAGCAGCTCCCCACCTCCACCGTAAACAGTGTTTGTGAAGAACTGCTTCCTCCTGAGGCGCCGGATGGTGGCCCAGAACCTTTGAGGCCAACCGATAATCACTCTCCAGGCCCTCACCGAACTCCTCCCACGCCCGAGATTTTGCATCTGCGACAGCCTCGGCTGCAGCACGCTTGGCCTGCCGGTATCCGTTTGCTGCCTCAGGAGTCCCACAGGCTAATAAAACCCGATAGGCCTCCTTCTTCAGCTGGACGGCCCCCTTCACCGCAGGTGTCCACCACCGGTTCGGGATTACCGCCACGACAAGCACCGACAACCTTACGGCCACAGCTATGGGCTGCCACCTCAGCAATGGAGGCACGAAACATGGCCCATTC
Source organism: Plotosus lineatus (assembly GCA_024760905.1). NCBI lineage: Eukaryota > Metazoa > Chordata > Actinopteri > Siluriformes > Plotosidae > Plotosus > Plotosus lineatus. The sequence goes on along the minus strand of CM045745.1, from coordinate 17,382,251 downwards.
GATTCCATGTCCCCGCCTCCTCCGAACGTGGTTGTAGCTCTGCCGGAGGTGGGAGTTAAAGGCCTCTCGGACAGGGGCTCCGCCAAACGCTCCCAGCAGACCCTGATTACACGCTTGGGCCTGCCAGGTCTGGAAGGCAACCTCCCACACCACCGGCCAACTCACCACCAGGTAGTGATCGGTAGACAGCTCAGCTCCTCTCTTCACCCGAGTGTCCAGAACATATGGTCGCAAGTCCGATGACACGACTACAAAGTCAATCATCGAACTGCGACCTAGGGTGTCCTGGTGCCAAGTGCACTTATGGACACCCTTATGTTCGAACATGGTGTTCGTGATAGACAAACTATGACGAGCACAGAAGTCCAACAACGACACACCATTCGGATTCAGACTGGAGAGGCCGTACCTACCGATCACACCCTTCCAGGTCACACTATCGTTGCCCACATGGGCGTTGAAGTCTCCCAAGACAACGAGCGAGTCTCCCGAGGGAGCGTTTTCCAACACCCCCCCCCAAAGACTCCAAAAAGGGTGGGTACTCTGAACTGTCATTTGGTGCATAAGCACAAATAACAGTCAGGACCCGCCCCCCCACCCGAAGACGGAGGGAAGCTACCCTTTCGTCAACTGGGGAGAACCCCAACATTTGGGCACCGAGACGGAGGGCAACAAGAATACCCACACCGGCTCGCCGCCTCTCCCCATGAGCAACTCCAGAATAGAAGAAGGTCCAGCCTCTTTCGAGATGGATGGTTCCAGAGCCCAAGCTATGCGTTGAGGTGAGCCCGACTATATCTAGTCGGTATCTCTCCACCTCACGCACCAAATCAGGCTCCTTTCCCGCCAGAGAGGTGACATTCCATGTCCCGAAGGTCAGAGTAAGCAGCCGAGGATCAGTCCGACAGAACCCATGCCTTTGGCTGCCACCCAACTCACACTGCACCCGACCCCTAAAACTCCTCCCACGGGTGGTGGGTCCATGGGAGGGCGGACCCATGTCTCCTTTTCGGGCTGAGCCCGGCCAGGCTCCATGGGCATAAGCCCGACCACCAGGCGCTCGCCTTCGAGCCCCTCCCCTGGGCCTGGCTCCAGGAGGGAACCCCGGTGACCCGCGTCCGGGCAAGGGAGACTGCTTCCTTTGTTGTCTCGTGTCTTTAGGGGTTTGTTTTGAATCGCACTTTGTCTGGACCTTCACCCCGGACCTGTTTGCCTTGGGTGACCCTACCAGGGGCATTTGCCCCCGACAACATAGCTCCTAGGATCATTAGGTCACGCAAACCCCTCCACCACGATAAGGTGGCGATTCAAGGAGGGGTTGGGGATTAGGTGGCTTGCTCAAGGGCACTCCCTGAAGATGGAGGAAGTGAAGGTGCAGCTCACCCCCATATTTTTTCTGCCAGTCTGGGAATCAAACCGGCAACCTTTAGGACTCAAAGCTGCCTCTCTAACCATTAGGCCATGATGACCCTGCCATAATGTCTGAGGCTGTATGTACATTTAGATATGATATTGCAGCATTTATCAAGATTGAGTTTTCCACATTCCATCACTTTATGATTAAAAGCTCTGATAAATACAGCATTAATAAGGTTTACTTCATTACAGCCAATCATTAATGTGAAGTGAATATTCTGTTGGTACATACAGTGTAAATGAACAATGAACCCGCGTATCTTTTTCAGAACCATCCAAAGCTGGCCAGTGAACTGTGGACATGCCCATTTAATGCTCGTCACCTTATGACTAGGCATGAACTGTCCCAACACCTGTCTACCTGTGTGGATCGGTGCTCTTTAAATACTGACGATGGTGAGATCTTGTATTATTTTATGATCTAATGGTACAACATTTTGTGTTACAGCAGGAATGTTAACAGATATTTTCTGTTTCATTTTAGCAGTAAATGATGAGACCCAGCGCAAGTTTCAGGTTCCCGTCAATACCTGGACTCCTCCTGCATGTGATGAAGACTGGGACCAAGGTCAATATTAATCTGTTCTTACTGTGATCAGTACCTAGGTATAATATTAATCACAAGCATTGTTATATAAGTAAGGTGTTATGCTGGTAAATGACAGTTATTAATTAATCGGAGGGGAAATGCAGCGTTTTTACAGGTCCTGGACCTGTTAAACATTAAAAAATAACGCATATAAGATGTAAATAAAATATAGATGCGCACCTCACAAAAAACGTTGACTAATTAATCACAAAAAAATATCCAGGATATTCTAATTTTTTTTTACATTTCAGTCTATGGAGTGCCTAGTCTGTGTAGTTGTCATGATAACAATCCATTTAGGCATTTTAAAGACTTTTTTTTTTTTTTTTTTTTTTTTTTTTTGATGGGGGATTTTGGGTTGTGTTTTGTTTAGGGGTTTTTTTTGTTGTTGTTGTTGCATAATTAGCCTTGTTTTTGTGGCATTTTCCTTAACCTTTTCCCTTTTTCTTCCTTAATTTCCTTATTTCTTATTTCGAGATTAAAAAAAAAAAACCCGCGATGCACTGAGGCATAAATTGAAGCGCGAAGTAGCGAGGAATGCCTTTATTTGTATTCTGGAGATGGATGTCAGTGATGAGCTTGTGCCTTTGTCAGTGGCACTCACAGTACCACTGTAAATTTGTGCTTGTCCACAGGAGTTGTAGTTTTGACTTTGCACACTTTATCTGTCGAAACTGGGACCTGTATAGGAATATAGACGCTCACCAACTTGCGTTTTTGTTTGGTTCTGGACGGCCGAACATAAGTTGGAAAAAAAATGTAAGTTGTTACTGTATGTTCCAGTGACGTATGACGTTTATACTGTACTATACATCCATAAATACCATTACCGTAGCTCATAAAACACCCCTAAATCAATTATAAACATAACATTATAAAATAATATCAAATAATATCAACATTAATTTCAAATAAATTAAATTCAAGCAAAATAATTTCAAATAGACAAATTTTAATCAAATTCACTCATCAAATATCAAACACAGCATCAAATATCACCTTTAACATTCTCTATGATGCGATCTTTCTGCTTGTAAATGGTTCCGATGGTCGACAGATGGTCTCATGACATGAAGCTGAGCCAACTCACTTTACATGAAGCTTAAAACAGCCAATCAACGCTGACAATATGTGAGGCGCTCAATACCGAAAGTAATTTACTTGCTTGAAACAAAGCGCGGATTATGCAGACTTCCAGTTTTCAAGTGAGCAAAGGCTCTACTAAACCACTCGTTTAGTACTCAGCCTGCACTGTGAATCACCATCAGAGCAGAGAGTTCTCTCTTTCCTGGATTCAGGTTTTCATATTACTCTTTGCTTAACTGAGTATGCATGATGGATTGTACCGATCCGAGCAGATAGTTAATTCATCTCTGTGTACGAGATTGCACCCATGCTAGTAGGCTTACGCTTCTGACCAGCCATATTTGCTTCAGGTTACAAAAGGCCGCAAAACAGTGTAAACACAAAGATCACAGAGACGGCGTCTTAGCACAAGAGTAACACACTATATAACTGATATACTGGGAAGAAGGAGGGGCACATTCAGTTTGTTGTTTGTAAACAATGGACGCAGCGTCATTGCGTCATTATGTCAGCGTACTACGTAGGCACGTCTAAATGCAAAAATTTTATTTATTTATTTTTTTTTAAGCGAAAAAACGGATGAGCGCAAGTCAGGGAGCGTCTGTACAAGGATACTGCAACAGGCATACATTTACTTACACTTCCTTTGACCAGAATGTAGTGCTCATTTGGCTGCAATATAAAATAAAATTATCTAATTTTCAGATTGAGCAGGTATTTGACTGGATATTTACATTGATAAGCATCACATGATTTTAGTTATTTGTGTCATACTGCATATACTGAATGAACTTATGAGAACACACATTTTGGGAAAATTTCTGTCAACTTTTTTTTTAATTCTAGAGGTGAAAGAAATGGGGAAATGTGGGAATAGAAGGGAACAGATGGATGCACAGAGCTGATCATTTTAAAGGCCCACCTCGTTCTATTAGACAAAGTAAACAGAATTCAAATGTGTCAAGAAACAAAAGAACAGAAGCACTTTTTGTGATTTTTGTATACGTTTGCATATTTATTGAATTTCCAAATTCTATGCAGGATTGTAAAAGATCACAGCCTGTCCTATCAGGTAAACAAACAAAATCAGTCAAGAAATAATGAACAGGAAACATTTTATAAATTGTGGGCAGACAGTTGCTGCATTGTCATAGTATAAGCTCATCAGGCCTAGAATAAAAAGATGAAGGTTTTTTTTTTAATGCTGCCCACAAGTAAACTAAATAGCTGTGCGGATACATAGTATTAAGTTGCACAAAGATTGATGAATCATTTACTTGAGAAGAAATTTGTTATTGGCTGCACTTCACACATAAGCACAAAAATATCAATTTGGATTCAAGTTTTGCATGTTACAATGCACCTCATGTACAAGAATTGAAGAAGCATCACCATATATTGCACCAAAGACTGAAGGAAAAGTCGAACAACTAAAGGACAAGAAGGGTCCTGAAAAGTCTGTTACGGACTTGTTGAATGGCCCAGACCCAGGTAAACCCAGGTAAATTATTGTGCCAGGACTAACTGAACAAAGTAATGTACTCTTTAAGTACGCAAGGTCCGAAGTGCAATATGCAAGTCACAGTTTGTCATGAGCAAACCCTGAAACTATGAATCCAGTCGGGTCACTGATACTGTATATGTTTACCAAAGATTTTCATTCTCCATCACAGAGGAGGAAGAGTCAGGAACACCAGCAACACCATTTATCTGGGGAATTTCAACATCACCACACAGTCTAGAAAGGTGAGTGTGACGCATCGTCATGCTGCTAGAGATCGAACAGTGTTGGGACTCAGAACAGCTGTGCCACTCTTTGTGAGTGAGGAGTGAAATCCTGGCTGCCCCAGAGGTTCTTTGGTGTTACAAAGTTAATCAAGAACTTGAAGAATATTTTTATTTTTGTTTCAGGGCTGAGCCAGCTATGACCCTCAGTTTGACCCCTGGTGTCAGAGCCCCAAGAACTCTTCCTTGGAAACTGGGAATGTAGGGGTGGTGTCCTTTTTTCAATGTTTTCAATGTTCTGTACTGGTTTCCAGCTCCAAAATTAAAGCTCTGTTTACAACAAGAATATGTTCAGTGTTTAAAAGCAGCCTAGATTATGTTCAACCCTTCACAGTGAAGAACATTATTTCATTATTTAGTTGTGTTGCAGAGGATTCGGGGTGGATTTGTGCAAAACATTAGTTTACTGGTACACTGTTTATAGGTTACTGCCATGACTTTTTTGTGTGTTTATTCCATATCCATTTGTTTTCAAATAAAACATTTTTATTCGCAAGATGATGTCCCAGATCCATATGTGCTTATTGCACCCATCATGATTATAAAATTACTATTTAATCAACAATTATTATAAATATTTTGATTGTTAACTCCGGTTTTCTCCCACAGTCCAAAAACATACGCAGTAGGCTAAATGTCCCAAATTATCCCTAGGGGTGTGTGTGTGTGTTTTGGCCCTGTGATGTCCTGGTGAGCTATTTAGAATTTACCCCGCCCTTATCCAGAGTCAGCTGAGATAGGTGCCAGCCGCCCTGCAATCCTAATTAGGATTAAGAGGCTTAAAGAATTAGTGAATGACAAGTTCTTCTTTTCCTTTCGGCTGTCCCCTTCAGGGGTCGCCACAGCAAATCTTCTGCCTTCATCTCACCCTATCCTCTGCATCTTCTTCTCTTCGACCAACTACATTTCCTCCTTCACTACATTCATAAATCTCCTCTTTGGTCTTCCTCTAGGCTGATTCCTTCTTCTGCCTGGTAGTTCCAACCTCAGCATCCTACGACCAATATATTCACTATCCCTCCTCTGTACATGTCCAAACCATCTCAATCTAGCCTCGCTGACTTTGTCTCCAAAACCTCTAACATGTGCTGTCCCTCCGATATACTCATTCCTGATCCTATCCATCTTCGTTACTCCCAAAGAGAACCTCAGCATTTTCATCTCTGCTACCTCCAGCTCTGCCTCCTGTCTTTTCCCCAGGGTCACTCTTTCTAAACCATACAACATCGCTGGCCTCATCACCGTCTTGTACGCTTTTCCTTTAATTCTTGCTGATACTCTCCTATCACACATCACACTGGACACTTTTCTCCAACCATTGCAACCTGCCTGCACACGCTTCTTCACCTCTTTTCCACATTCTCCATTGCTCTGGATTTTGAGTCTAAGTACTTACAATCCTCCACCTTCCTTCCTGTAACCTCACCGTTCCTTTTGGGCCCTTCTCATTCACACACATGAATTCTATCTTACTGAGGCTAACCTTCATTCCTCTCCTTTCCAGGGCATACCTCCACCTCTCTAGATTTTCCTCCACTTGGTCTCTGCTCTCACTACAGATCACAATGTCATCTGCAAACATCATAGTGCATGGAGATTCTTGTCTAACCTCTTCTGTCAGCCTGTCTATCACCATAACAAACAAGAAGGGGCTCAGAGCTGATCCTTGACGCAGTCCCACCGCCACCTTGAACTCTTCTGTCACACCGACAGCACACCTCACCACTGTCTTACATCTCTCATACATGTCCTGCACCACTCAAACATACTTCTCTGCCACTCCAGACTTTCTCATGCAATACCACAGTTCCTCTCTCGGCACCCTGTCATATGCTTTCTCCAGATCCACAAAGGCACAATGCAGCGCCCTCTGACCTTCTCTACTGCTCCGTCAATATCCTCAAAGCAAACACTGCATCTGTGGTGCTCTTTCTTGGCATGAAACCAAACTGTTGTTCACAAATGCTGAGTCTAGCGTCCACTATTCTTTCCCACAACTTCATCGTATGGCTTATCAACTTTATCCCTCTGTAGTTGCCACAACTCTGCACGTCTACCTTGTTCTTAAAAATGGGCACCAGCACACTTCTCCATTCCTCTGGCATCCTCTCACTCTCTAAGACCTTGTTGAATGTTCTTGTCAGAAAGTATACTGCTACCTCTCATAGACACTTCCATACCTCTTCATGTATTTCATCAGGACCAACTACCTTTCCACTCTTCATCCTCTTCAATGCCCTCCTCACTTCACCCTTATTAATCTTCTACTACTTTCTGGTCCTCAACAGTCACCTTCTACTCTTTTTTTTTTTCTCTTTCTCGTTTTCCTCATTCATAAGCTCTTCAAAGAACTCTTTCCATCTTCCCAGCACACTTCTATCATCAGTCAATACATTTTCCTCTCTGTCCTTAATCACTCTAACTTGCTGCATGTCCTTCCCATCTCTATTTCTCTGTTGTGCCAACCTGTATAAATCATTTTTTTCCTCCTTACTGTCCAACCTAGCATACAAGTCATCATACGCCCTCTGTTTGGCCTTTGACACCGCTACCTTCTCCTTATGCTGTGTATCCCTGTACTCCTGTTTACAGTCTTCAGTCCTCTCAATGTCCCACTTCTTCTTAGCTAACCTCTTCTTTTGTACACACTCCGGCACTTCCTCATTCCACCACCAAGTCTCCTTATCTACTTTCCTTCCAGAGGACACACCGAGTACTCTCCTACCTGTCTCTCTGATCACATTAGCTATAGTTGTCCAGTCATCTGGAAACAATTCCTGACTACCCAAAGCCTGTTTCAACTCCTCCTTGAAGACAACACGACAATCCTCCTTTTTCAGCTTCCACCACTTTGTCTTCTGCTCTGCCTTCTTCGCCTTCCTCACCATCAGCGTCAATCTGCACACCACCATCCTATGCTTTATGGCAAAACTCTCATCCACTACTACTTTGCAGTCACTGACTTTCTTCAAATTACATCGTTTACACAAGATGTAGTCTACCTATGTGTTCCTACCTCCACTCCTGTCTCTTCTGGAAGAAAGTATTTACCATAGCCATTTTCATTCTTTTTGCAAAATCTATCTGTCCTTCTGTCTTCCTGTCCTGGATACCAAACCTGCCCATCACTTCCTCGTTCCTTCTGTTGCCTGCACCAACATGTCCATTGAAGTAGTGAATGATTAGATCATAAGGCAGAATAACGAACTTACCAAGTTTGTAGACTGTCGCCATGTTGCTTTGGCAGGTTTTCTTTAAGAAATCAATTGTTTCCTTTTTAGTCTTTTCTTGGTCCAAGTTGAAGATTTTTCTGTCTTCATGTTTCATAAAGATTTCAACAGATCTGTTGTTGAAAAAGCATAAACAGAACGGTACAATTATGAAATTAATTGGTAGCTAGTATTAAGGTTCCAGATTACAACAAAACATTTTTCTGGTACCAAAAAATGGATTTTCATAATATGGATAATTTGTGTACCATGTTGGCTTCAAAAAACAAACAAAAGTTCCAAGAATAAACTGTGCCCATCAAAAACTCAAACCAGTCACCACTCCAAATGTCACTAACGTAACATATCTCCTATCCTGATGTTTAATATGAATTTGAATTGAAGGTTTCTATCTGCCTGAATTTATGCAGTACACTTCGGCCACATGATTGGGGATATGGATAATTACTGGATTTTCTTATTGCAACTCAATGAAGTATAAGCCCAAGTTTATTTCGGGCGAGTCGTGTATGCATGCTTTTGCCCCTCCCTGGTTGGCGGTGGCCGTATGATCGGGAAGGCAATATTTGATGGGTGGGATTTGGCTCAGACTAAAATTAAGGAGAAATAAAGAAAAGTCTACTCTTCTATTGGAGAGATAAAACCATAGCCTATCATGAAATGAGTGTGAGGCGGGGGGAAATCCTGGCCATGTGCGCCAGTGCAAATTCTATACATAAAAAAACGTTAAGCTAAGAATTAATTTTCATTTTACACATCATCCCAATTAAAAAAATCCTAATTATCAATAAAATCAATTTATTGTCCGGCTCTGTCTTGCAAATGATTCTGTTGAATTGTTTAGAAATGTAGGCACTTACTCACAAAGAGAATCAGTTGCTTTTACAAGGCTGGTTTTGATGAGTCCTGTATCCCCTGTCTTTTCCAACTTGCCCATGAACCACTCAAAACACGTTACCAGTAGACCCTCGATGATAATACGATCACCAGCCTCGAAACTGAGCTCATCCGGTCCATTACCATCATACACCTCTGTAGCCTCACAGATACCTACAGCTGACATGTTATGTTTTATTACTCTTCAGTAACTCTCTTGTGCCGTATTATAACCTTGCAAAATGTTCGTCATTTCTAAAAGTGATGTTTCCTTACCAATTTCAAATGGGAGGTTACAGCATGGTTTTCCACTTCCTACCAAAACCCACTCAGGACAGGACTTCAGAAACCACCTCAATTTAAAAAAGAAAGAAAGCAAAGAAAGAGTAGAGATAAATGCCTTACATATATCGACCTACAACGGAACTGAAGACATTGTACGCCTGTGTACACAAAGAAATGGACGAAATGTGCTTTCTTCTTCTTCTTCTTCTTCTTGTCCTTTCGGCTTTTCCCTTCAGGGGTCGCCACAGCGAATCATCTGCCTCCATCTCACCCTATCCTCTGCTATTTTTTCTCTTACTCCAACTGCCTTCATGTCCTCCTTCACCACATCCATGAATCGTCTCTTTGGTCTTCCTCTAGGCCTTCTGCCTGGTAGTTCCAACATCAACATCCTACTACCAATATACTCACTATCCCTCCTCTGTACATGTCCAAACCATCTCAATCTAGCCTCTCTGACTTTGTCTTCAAAACATCTTACTTGTGCTGTCCCTCTGATGTGCTCATTCCTAATCCTATCCATCCTCATTACTCCCAAAGAGAACCTCAACATTTTCATCTCCGCTACATCCAGCTCTGCCTCCTGCCTTTTCCCCAGGGCCACTGTTTCTAAACCATACAACATCGTTGGCCTCAACACCGTCTTGTACACTTTTCCTTTCACTCTTGCCGATACCCTCCTATCACACATCGCACCGGACACTTTTCTCCAACCATTCCAACCTGCCTGCACACGCTTCTTCACCTCTTTTCCACACTCTCCATTGCTCTGGATTGTTGAGCCTAAGTACTTAAAATCCTCCACCTTTCTTATCTCTGCTCCCTGTAACCTCACCGTTCCTCTTGGGTCCTTGTCATTCATGCACATGTATTCTGACTTACTGAGGCTAATCTTCATTCCTCTCCTTTCCAGGGCATACCTCCACCTCTCTAGGTTTTCCTGCACTTGTTCTCTGCTCTCACTGCAGATCACAATGTCATCTGCAAACATCATAGTCCATGGAGATTCTTGCCGAACCTCGTCTGTCAACCTATCCATCACCATAGCAAACAAGAAGGGGTTCAGAGCTGACCCTTGATGCAGTCCCACGTCCACCTTGAACTCTTCTGTCACACCAACAGCACACCTCACCACTGTCTTACATCTCTCATACATGTCCTGCACCACTCGAACATACTTCTCTGCTACTTCAGACTTTCTCATGCAATACCACAGTTCCTCTCTCGGCACCCTGTCATATGCTTTCTCCAGATCCACAAAGGCACAATGCAGCTCCTTCTGACCGTCTCTGTACTTCTCTATTAACATCCTCAAGGCAAACACTGCATCTGTGGTGCTCTTTCTTGGCATGAAACCAAACAGTTGTTCACAAATGCTGACCTCTGCCCTTAGTCTTGCTTCCACTATTCTTTCCCATAACTTCATCGTATGGCTCATCAACTTTATCCCTCTGTAGTTGCCACAACTCTTCACATCTCCCTTGTTCTTAAAAATGGGCACCAGCACACTTCTCCTCCATTCCTCTGGCATCCTCTCACTATCTAAGACCTTGTTGAATGTTCTTGTCAGGAAATCTACTGCTTCCTCTCCTAGACACTTCCATACCTCCACCGGTATGTCATCAGGGCCATTCTTCATCCTCTTCAATGCCCTCCTCACTTCACCCTTACTAATCTTTGCTACTTCCTGCTCCTCAACAGTCACCTCTTCTACTCTTTTTTCTCTCTCATTTTCCTCATTCATCAGCTCTTCAAAGTACTCTTTCCATCTTCCCAGCACACTTCTGTCATCAGTCAATACATTTCTCTCTCTGTCCTTAATCAATAACTTGCTGCGCATCCTTCCCATCTCTATTTCTCTGCTGTGCCAACCTGTATAAATCATTTTCTCCCTCTTTACTTTCCAACCGAGCATACAAGTCATCATACACCCTCTGTTTGGCCTATGACACTGCTACCTTCGCCTTACGCTGTGTCTCCCTGTACTCCTGTTTACTCTCTTCGGTCCTCTCTATGTCCCACTTCTTCTTAGCTAACCTCTTCTTTTGTACATACTCCTGCACTTCCTCATTCCACCACCAAGTCTCCTTATCTACTCTCCTTCCAGATTACACACCAAGTATTCTCCTATCTGTCTCCCTGATCACATTAGCTGTAGTTGTCCAGTTATCTGGAAGCACTTCCTGACCACCCAAAGCCTGTTTCAACTCCTCCTTGAAGACAACACAACACTCCTCCTTTTTCAGCTTCCACCACTTTGTCTTCTGCTCTGCCTTTGCCTTCTTCACCTTCCTCACCATCAGCATCATCCTGGACACCACCATCCTATGCTGTTTGGCAACACTCTCACCCACTACTACTTTGCAGTCACTGACTTCCTTCAATTTACATCGCCTACACAAGATGTAGTCTACCTGTGTGATCCTACCTCCGCTTTTATAAGTCACTCTATGCTCCTCTCTCTTCTGGAAGAAAGTATTAAGAAAAAAATCAAGCAAATTGGAAAAAAAAAACCCAGTGGTGTGTTGTGAACCCGTGAAAATGGGACTGGCTCGAAAAAAAAATGTCTGACCAGTGAATATCTCCATGAAAGCACACGAAAACTGAAAGCTGTGAGGAATGGCATATTGTATATTATGCAGAAAGGAAATTATTTCTGGTAGAGGTGGCGTAACCAGCCTGGCCGATCAGGTCACTAAAAATCAAGGACATTTAAGACAATAGAAAACTAGCCGAAATGAATTTGAAATTACCAAGTTAATGCCTCTTGTTAATGTAATTAATAATATTATGTTAATTATACTTACTGTTACTTATGATCTACTTGTTATTTATCATCACTTATTGCTATTACTTTTTATTACAATTAAAATATTACTTATTACTATTAACATCACTTAAATTATGTTTCGATCAAAGTTAAAATGTAATAACCAGTAATATGTATATTGACATATCAAAACTTTTATATACTGTATTTGAAAAATCATATAAAGGGACAAATGAGACATTTAACAGAAAATTTCAGTATTAAATTTGGGGCATCGTTCTGTATCCTATACCCACAGGATTTCTTATAAAAATACAACAAACATTTTGTTGTTTACTAAACAAGTTCATTTTATCCTTGCACATGGAGTTGTTTTAAGTGGAAAACCTTATCATAAATGGTAAGAATTAATTTTTAACATCAAGCAAATTGGTGATGTGGGGCCGGTGGTGTAGTGGTTAGGGTGCTGTGCTCATGTTTGGGAGGTTTTGTGTTCAAATGCCAGTTAAACCCCTGCTGTGCTAAGACCTCTGGGCAAGGTCTCAACCACAAGCTTGCTTCTGTTCACCCAGCAGTACCAGTGGGTACCAGTAAAAATATACTGGGAAGGTAACCTGCAATGGACTAGCGTCCCATCCAGGAAGAGTCGAACTCCTAGTCACTTCACGCTGTGGAAACGGGGGATAAGCACCGGCCTCATGAGCCACTATGGCTCGGGTGTACAAAGCCAAAATGACTTTACCTAATTGGTGATGGATAGTTCTACATCTTACTCTGCTCAGTGGTGATGGTGTCACAAGATTTTACTTGCAAATGAATTCTAGACACACACAGTGTATGTGTGTGTGTGTGTGTGTGTGTGTGTGTATGTATATATATATATATATATATATATATATATATATATATATATACACACACACACACACACACACACACAGGTATACCCTGGCTTACATCGTTAATCGGTTCCAAGAGAGACGTTTTCAGTCGAAAACGGCTTAAATTGAATTAGCTTGTTTCTAGACTAGGCTATGCCAATTTACTTGTATATTATACAGTATATCGCATATATATATATATATATATATATATATATATATATATATATATATATGATTATAATAATGTAAACTTAATTTTTTTTTTTTTCTTTTTGAAAACCAACATATAATCGAGGACGACTTAAGTCGAGGTATACCTGTGTTTGTATCTATCTCCCTCTCTCTCTCTCTCTCTCTCTCTCTATATATATATATATATATATATATATATATATATATATATATATATATAAATAATGATATGCATGTTTTCAGAAATAAATTTTCAATTACTATTTATGCATATTCTTTATATGTAAAGACAGGTGTGATTTTCATCTTTCTTGGCTTTGTAATGGTTTAGGACTGCACATTCTATAACTTTACTGTCGTCTTCTTTTCCTTTCGGCTTTTCCCTTCAGGTATCGCCACAGCGAATCATCTGCCTCCATCTCACCCTATCCTCTGCATCTTCTCTTCAACCAACTACCTTCAGGTCCACCTTCACCACATCCATCAATCTTCTCTTTGGTCTTCCTCTAGGCCTTCTGCTTGGTAGTTCCAACCTGAGCATCCTACTACCAATATACTCACTAGCCCTCCTCTGTACATGTCCAAACCATCTCAGTCTAGCCTCTCTGACTTTGTCTCCAAAACCTCTTCCATGTGCTGTCCCTCTGATGTACTCATTCCTGATCCTATCCATCCTCGTTACTCTCAAAGAGAACCTCAACATTTTCATCTCTGCTACCTCCAGCTCTGCCTCCTGTCCTTTCCTCAGTGCCACTCTTTCTAAACCGTACAACATCGCTGGCCTCAACACCGACTTGTACACTTTTTCTTTCATTCTTCCCGATACCCTCCCATCACATCGGACACTTTTCTCCAACCATTCCAACCTGCCTGCACAATCTTCTTCACCTCTTTTCCATACTCTCCATTGCTCTGAATTGTTGAACCGAAGTACTTAAAATCCTCCACCTTTCTTATCTCTGCTCCCTGTAACCTCACCGTTCCTCTTGCTTTTCTTATCTCTGCTCTCACTACAGATCACAATGTCATCTGCAAACATTATGTAACTTTACTGTATATGTATAAAAAGTAAAAAATTTGTTGGGCCTGCAGCCTCCGAACCCCTGGTTGCTTTCCTCCAATTTGGATTTTCTCATTTCAAATGTCTGCGCTTTACTTACTCATGAAATGGAATGACAGGCTCCAGTGCTGGCTGTGCTTTAGTCCCTCTTGATCCATCTGCTAAGGACAGCACAGTCCAACCTGAACCCAGGAACGGAGGCTCAAACAGCGCAATATCCCCCGTCTCAATATAAAGATCACTGCCTGCTGTGGAGCTGTCAAACATCTGATTCACTGTGCAACTCCCAAAAAAGGAACCTGAAACACCACCACAATTTATGGTATCAGTCTGAATATTTTGTTTCCTGAAATATATGTTAGTTATTTTAAGTACTGAGGCTCAACAATCCAGAGCAATGGAGAGTGTGGAAAAGAGGTGAAGAAGCGTGTGCAGGCAGGTTGGAATGGTTGGAGACAAGTGTCCGGTGTGATATGTGATAGGAGAGTATCGGCAAGAATGAAAGGAAAAGTGTACAAGACGGTGTCGAGGCCAGCGATGTTGTATGGTTTAGAAATAGTGACGCTGAGGAAAAGACAGGAGGCAGAGCTGGAGGTAGCAGAGATGAAAATGTTGAGGTTCTCTTTGGGAGTAACGAGGATGGATAGGTTCAGGAATGAGCACATCAGAGGGACAACACATGTAAGACATTTTGGAGACAAAGTCAGAGAGGCTAGATTGAGATGGTTTGGACATGTACAGAGGAGGGATAGTAAGTATATTGGTAGTAGGATGCTGAGGTTGGAACTACCAGGCAGAAGGCCTAGAGGAACACCAAAGAGAAGATTTATGGATGTGGTGAAGGAGGACATGAAGGTAGTTGGAGTAAGAGTAGAAGATGCAGAGGATAGGGTGAGATGCAGGCAGATCATTTGCTGTGGCGACCCCTGAAGGGAACAGCCGAAAGGAAAAGAAGAAGAAAAGTTGGTCTGACTGGTGTATACCATTCTACCTTCTTGCATCAGGAAACCTTTATACATCTGATGTAGAGCCTCTTCTTTAAATGAAACCTCAATTCCTGAGTTCTTCTGGTCTAATGCATTTAGCCAGAATTCCTGCTCCCAAAGAAGGTTCCCCACACTTTGCTGCAGGAACCCTGTGGAACATTCATATAAGGTAGGCAGTAATGCAGAGCTACCGAAACGCTCAAAGTAAACTATATACGGTTTAGTTTAATTTGAATTTTCATGCTTGGAAGAGTTGAGAAAATGCAAACCCATTCTGTAGTATGTAGTGAACTTCCATATTTCTTCAAATGATTTAAAAGTGATAAATATGGTCCTTTCTTCACTGTTGATGGACACCAGATGAGCAGAGAACTCCTTAAAAATTTGGAAAAGAGACTTTATAGATTTGAGCTCATACTTTTCCTGTACAATATTTCTGATGATACTGTAAATCAATATAATTATATCTTAAAATGCACATTGGTGTTCCGTTCATTAGTAACTGATCCAACATAAGGAATGAGAGTAAAGAAAACATACAGAGATCAAGGCTGAAATATTGCTGAGGTCATTCTCCAGCACACGCAGCTTCCCGCACAGAACTTCCTGTGTGGCTTTGTCAGCAGGAAGCTGATCCGGACCTTCTGCTATAGCCAGCTGAAGAGCCAACACTGCAACAGGAAACATGTGATAACTCACAATCCAAGCAATCTGTCTCTCCGTGCAGCACCAACAGTGCGATCATCATACAGAAAACACATTATGTTCAAAAGTATTCACGTCAAAACTAGCAGATAGAGTTACAGCCCTGTATACGATCGAAAATATTTTTTTGTTTTTGAATTTATTTTAACACAGTGACACTGGTTATTATGGGTCAAACTCTTTAATTCATGACTGATTGAGCTCATAACATCATTCCAATCATGTGATGTTATAGTCCTGCATTGACAGCAGGGGTTAATCAGTGACAGCAGATTAGTTGTGTTTGGTTTAACGTGCAAGTTCATATCAACTGTGTTTGAGAGAGGTTTTCCATTTTTAGCCATTTTTTAAATTTTTTGCTTTTCTGTATTAATAATTGACAAAACTCAATAATATATAGTTGTGTTCAAAATAATAGCAGTGTATTTAAAAAAGTGAATAAAGATCAAAATCATCCAAGTTTCTATTTCCAGACACACTAATACATTGGGAACACGACACATTCTCATCATCATCATCATCATTTTCTGTACCCACGTAATCATAATTAACTCCGGGCGAGGGCAGAGTACACCCTGGACAGCTCGCCAGGCCGTCGCAAGGCAGAAACATGCTGACGGCTTTGCAGCTACTCTTGTCGAAAGTCAGCATTGGTTCTTTTACATCCTCACACCATAGACCAGGGGTGTCAAACTCCTGCCACAAAGGGCCATGTGGCTGCAGGTTTTTGTATCAACCAAGCAGCAGCACACCTGACTTTGTTCATTTAATCAACTGATCTGAGTGTTCAGGCAGTTGATTGGTCAGTCTCTGTCCAGCGCACACAGATTGACCAATCAGCAGCCTGGTGACCCAGATCAGGTGATTAAATGAGTCATGTCAGGTGTGCTGCTGCTTGGTCAACCTGCAGCCACATGGCCCTTTGTGGCAGGAGTTTGACACCCCTGCCATAGACAGTGAGAGACATGGTCGGCCTTGACAACCTTGTGGAGAGTGGGACTCGAACCCGCAACCTTAGAATAAGCAATCCAGCACCCTATACCACTGGGCCACCACTGTCCCAATAAGACACATTCTACTCCAAATCAAAACACGAAGATAAATACTGTATATCAAATTTATGTTATTCCTTTAAAGAAACTGAAGAAAAGTGAATATTGGACTGTTCCAAAAAAAAAGGCAGTGTCTGCTTTATTCTTTATACTCATTCACTGTATAAACTGAAAAATGTTAGATTTTGCTTTCATTTGAATCACTGAACTAATATTTATTTGTATAATCACTTTTTCTGAGAACTGCTGCACATCTGTGTTGTATGGAGTCAACCGACTCCTGGCACCTGTGAGCAGGTTTTCCAGCCCAGGATGATTGGACTGCATTCCACAGTTCTTCTGCATTTCTTGGTTTTGCCTCAGAAACTCATTTTTGACATCATGCCACAAGTTTTCCATTGGATTAAGGTCCAGGTTTGGGCCGGTCGCTCCATAATGTCAATCTTGTTGGTCTGGAACGAAGATGTTGGCTGGTGTATTTGGGGTCGTTGTCTTATTGGAATACCCATTTTAAAGGCATTTCCTCTTCAGCATAAGGCAGCACAACGTCTTCAAGTATTATGATGCCCGACACCGTATTATGAGAAACATCCCCATATCATGATACTTGTGCCACCAGGCTTCATTGTCTTCACAGTGTACTGTGGCTTGAATTTAATGTTTGGGGATTATCTCAAGGGGTCAGTAGACCCAAAAAAATAAGTTTACCTTCAGTCCACAAAATCTTGTGCCGTTTTTCTTTAGGCCAGTCAATGTCCTCCTTGGCAAATTGTCACCTCTTTAGTATGTCTCTTTTTAACAGTGGGACTTTGCGGGGGCTTCTTCTGATAGCTCGGCTTCACATCGGTGTCTTCTAATTGTGACAGGAATGAAAGGTAACTTTAGACCTTGTTTGTTCTTCAAGGGGCTCATTGTTGGTTGATTCCGTGCTATTTTGGCTCTTTTTCAATCCATTCGAAAGGTAGTTTTTCACTTTCTTCCATGTCTTTCAGCTTTTGATTGCTATTTTATAGCATTTGGAATCATTTTATCAGAGGTAAGTCTGTTGGGTTTTTACACCCGAGCCTCGTAGCTCATCAAGCCGGTGCTTATCCCCGGTTTCCATAGCGTGAAGCGACCAGGAGTTCAACTCCCCTGGATGGGACGCTAGTCCATCGCAGGTTATCTTCCCAGTATATTTTACTGGTACCCATTTATACTGCTGGGTGAACAGAGGCACACTTGCGGTTGAGACCTTGCCCAGGGCCTCTCATTTTATCAGAGCAACTGGTAATTTTTTGCTCTTCTTTATATATTTCCCCCTCTAATCAACTTTTTAATTGATGTACGCTGTTCTTCTAAATAATGTCTGGAACGACCGATTTTCCTCAGAATTTTGGAGAGAAGTGTTCTATAACCAGCAGGTACAACATTTGCTGCCTGCTTTCCTTGAATAAGAGCAATAATTGGCACCTGTTTTTCAAGAACGAATGACATCACTAATTAAACTCCACACTGTTATTATTTTGAACATGCCCCATTCAATTAATGATTCAGTTACAGTACACAGATTCAGCAGCAACATGTCATATGACTGTTGGGTCTGTTGGATTCTCTTCCTCTTCTAAACCTGCTCATCAATTATTTACCATGTAGAAATATCATTTCTACCAAAAGCACTGATTGGTCAAGTTAGTGATGCCTGACTGCTATTATTTTGAACACACCTGTACAGGGGCTATTTTGACGTAAACATGTTGAAGAGACAGTCACTGACGTGCCATTTAAATTAATTCTAACACATAGTTCTGCATGTTGATGCCCTTATCCCAGTGCTTCTCCATTATTTTCTGTGGCGCCCCCTCCAGGAAGAAAAAAATGTTTCACGCCCCACGAGCAATAGAATTATTTGTCTATAACATTGTATCTTTATTAACATTAAATACAAAAAGAAAGAAATATTACAATAAAGAAAAACTTCATTAACATTGTTTTATAATTTGTAATAGAAAAGATTTAAAATGCACCAATGTGCCTGAAAAAAAAATCCTTATTTAAGCTCATTCAATTTATTTATGTCTTAAAATCTTCGTCTTTCTCCAGCTTTCTTTTCGTTCCTGTTAGAAATTTTTCCGTGTTGTTTCTTGATTGGGTTGTTTACTGCACTTCATATCGTTTGCTCGTGCAAAAAAAAAAAAAACGCTACACCATAGCGTGGCAATGACAGCACTACTGCCAACTAGTGAAGTGGAGGTGCAATTACACTTAATTCTCGTATACTATTCCAGAAAAGGCGTCATGGTGGCGTAGTGGTTAGCACGTCCGCCTTACAGCAAGAAGGCCTGGGTTTGATTCCCAGCCTGGGCGTTTCTGTGTGGAGTTTGCATGTTCTCCCCGTGCTTGCATGGGTTTCCTAAGAGTGCTCCGGTTTCCTCCCACAATCCAAAGACACAGTAGGTTTATTGGCCGTTCTAAATTGCCCATAGGTTCGCATTGTGCAGAAGGCAATGGCAAACCACTGCACTAATCCTGCCAAGAAAACCTCCATTAAGATGATAACCAGGGTGTTATCCTTCATGGTGGGTCCCCAATGGTCGTCCTACGACTCAGGCACTAGATAGATAGCTAGATTCCAGAAAAGCATGTTCTCATGGGTTATACACGCTTCATCCCCCCCCCCCCCCCCCCTGCCCGGCATCATACCTCGCCCACCAAGGGGGGCACGCCCCAGTATTTGAGAAGCACTGCTTTATCCAGAACAACTTATATTTTAGCATTTTCATCCAACCGAACAGTTAAGGGTTTTTTCAAGGGTCAGACAGTGGCAGCTTGGCATTACTGGGGTTTGAAGCCCTGATGATTGGGTCAGTAACCCAGTGCCCTAACTACTGAGCCAGCACCTTTATAAATACTACCTTGACTTGTGTGTCCCCGCCCAACAACTATGCTGAACAAGAAAATGACCTGGTGGAAATCCAACAATGAAACAACCTGCTTCTTTCAATTGGAATATTCAGGAATTATGAATTGATTATCGAATTGCCATGGCATGAGCTCAACAACTCGGGCATCTGATCTGATCATCTCTTGACTTGAAATTACTGTTGTAGGAGGTCCAGGAAACATCAACACCTGTATTTCTTGCCTGATCTCAATGCAGCATATAACGAATCTGTTATGTGATGGTTACCTGTGTGGATCTTGTCTTCAGAAAGTGTGGTGGTCCCTTTTATATTCCATGTTGATTTTATGGGCTTCTGTTCTAAAGAAAATAAAAAATAAAAATGTACTTGTGATTGAGGAATAAATAGCCAAAATGTATGTTTATATCTATCTAATGAACACATCTCAATTATTCCCACAATTATGAAGTTAGATCAGTGTGATATTATCCATACACATAAACCCATACAGCTCTTACCCAGATTTGATAAATAACTCAACTGTCACTTACCCATGTACACTGTTTTAAATGTGTCCTTATTATCCACGTCACTGCTGCAGTGTTCAGGAGAAAACTCCTGTCTGTACTGTCCATACCTCTGGGAGCCAGAGTTCATCCTAAAACTTGAGTTTTTCTGATCCATAGCCAAAGTCACAGTTGCCCCGATCAAAGATTTGATCCTGGCTGGGTCCCAAATCGCACACTACCGCGTCAAAGTCAAATGGGAACACCGCCTTTTACGCACAGAGCCGCGTGACAGTGGCTGCGTCCAAACCATTCCCCTACCTACCCAAGTGCAGTGGAGCTCGGGCTATGCCTCAAACTGCATGTCCAAATAGTAGGCTAGCACTCAAGTCAGCCTATATTTAGTTCTCTATGGAAGTGTGCTGTTTGGGACAGTGCCCAGGTCACGCGGCCCTCTCCTGGACAGTAGGGAAAAGGCGCACAGTGAAGTGCTATTAGTGCCAAGAGACCTCTAGTATATAAAAGTCCAAGAGGTGTGTGTGTGTGTGTGTGTGTGTGTGTGTGTGTGTGGCCCTGGATTGTGTACAGTTGGTTCACGAGCTGGAAACTTGCTGAAAAGAAAAGGAATCCATCCCTGAATTGAAAGTTTCTCGGAATGTCCTTTTCGAGCGCACTGACCTCAGCGGGCTTTATTGCGAGGTTAATCATCACATATTGAACAAACAGAGGTTTAAAACCCAAGAGCCACTGCAAATAATCACTGATATCACTGAAAGGTGGTAAACAGCAGCATACTTTTTTTAACCAGAGGAACAATGTCAGCATTTCCCTTTCCTTTCTTCTCATCACAATGATTTCAATTTAGAGCTGTAGAATACAAAAAAAAAAACCCAAAACATTTATTGATAATAGGTTTATTTTGTAGGAGAGGCAAGATTTTACAAAATATAATTACATTAAAGGCAGTGGTGGTCTAGTGGTAAGGGCGCAGGATCGCTGATCCTAAGGTTGGGGGTTCGAGTCCCCACAAGGTTGTCACTGTCCCCCCCAGTGCAGCTAACTGGGTTATCAAAGGCGGGCCATGTCTCTCACTGTCTAAGGTGAGAGTGAGAGTGATGTAAAAGAACCATTGCTGACTTTTGTAAAGAGTAGCTGCAAAGCCGTCGGTGTGTTTCTATGACCTGGAGAGGGATGGGCTCCGCCAGGCCAAATCAGCCCAAGTCTCGCCATGAAGGCGCCCCAACGACATCCTCAGATGTTAAGGGATAAGTGAAGTGAATTTTCACAGCACATGCCCATCTAGAGGGGCAGTGGTGGCCTAGTGGTATAGGTGCTGGATCACTGATCCTAAGGTTTGGGGTTCAAACCCCACTCACCATAGGTTGTTACTGGCCCTCCAGTGCAGCTAACTGGGTTATCAAAGGCCGGCCACGTCTCTCACTGTCTATGGTGTGAGGCTGTAAAAGAACCATTGCTGACTTTCAACAAGAGTAGCTGCAAAGCCATCAGCATGTTTCTGCCCTGTGGTGGCCTGGAAAGCTGTTCAGGGTGTACTCTGCCCTCGCCTGGGACCCCGCAACCCTAACACGGATTAAGCAGTTACAGAAATTGATGAACTGAATGTCTATCTGGACTCAAATGTTTCTGTGCGGGTTTGTTTATGATCTCTATCCACGTGTTTGGATGGGTTGTGCACATTAGGCTAATTTTTCTGCTCTAAATTGCACCCAGGTGTGAATGTGAGTGTGACTGGTTATATTTGTCCCGGCCCTGTAACACTGTTGAGCTGTTCAGGGTGTACCTTGCCTTCACCCAGTCAGCTGAGATGGACACCAACCAACCACGAGCCAAATTAGGATTGAACCTCTTATTCCGAACAGGGGAAGCTAGAGCCTATTTCAGCCAAGTCTGGGGAAAAGTGGGGTACAATTGGAACAGCTTATCAATCTATCACAGGGACATCACACACACGCGCTCCTAGTGGTGATTTGGAACAATGATCAGCTTAATGTCCATCCCTGTGCACTGAGGGAGGAAACCGGCATACTTGGATGAAACCCACACAAGAACAGGGAGAGCATGCCAATTCCATGTATAAACACTGAGGCCCAGTAATCAAATCCAGGTGTTCTGCTGTGAGCCGTACATGCTAACCACTGCACTACTGGGCTAAATAAAAGTTTTAACTGATACCCTAGAAAGTGTGGTTGTGGTTTATTTATTTCTCAGTACAGACATTTACAGTAATTAAAGATGTATTATTACTTTTTTCTATAATCTCCCGTAGATTTTAGAACAGGTTGTGTTATCCTTAGAAGCATCGGGCAGTGATGTTGGATGAAGAAGCCTGGAGCGCAGTAAGGTGCAGTGCACACTCCCATTCAACCCAAAGGTGTTCAGTACAGGTGAGGTCAGGGTTCTTTGAAGGCCTCTGGAGTGGAATTTGGAGACATTTTCATTCTACACCATACAGAGATATCTAAAATCACTCACCTCATTTCTCATTGGCTGTAACCCTTAAACCTTTCATTAGGCTTGTAGAGAAGCTGAACATATCTCGGCTGGCACTGGACAAAGGTGGGGTGCACCCTGAACAGCTTGCCAAACCATTGCAACAATCATTAACAATACTTGAAACCTCATCCATAGTGTGGATGTGAATTCAGGAACAATTGATCACGGCAGAGTTTAATATTTCACCTTATTTAACACACCTGGTAAAGCAAAAACAACTCTATAAATCTGTGTGAAACTGCTGCCCTGTAGGATCCGGGTTTGACCCAGAAACAAAACACAGATGTTGCTGTGAGTTTTTCGACAGTTTAGGTTCTCTCAATTCAAGCCATCAGGTTAAGTTTACAGGTGAATATGAAGCAATATAAAACAACATTCTGAAAGAAATACTAGAAATATCTCACTAATGACGCCATGAAAGACAAAACTACATCAAAGTACTTGTTATATATATATATATATATATATATATATATATATATATATATATATATATATATATATTTTTTAATCCAAAATGTATTTAAAAAAAGCAAATTAAAGAAACACGCAAATAATGAAATGTCCAACATTTTTATTATATAGCATTTATTTTACAAATGTTTATAAGAATGATTTATTTCTCCAATATTAAAATAAAAGCATTTAATATCCTTGATCTGATCGAGCCACTCAGGGTTAATATAGACATTATTCATCATGGATAATGTGTGACAGGAAATGGCAGACAAACACCATTTGTGAGGGCAATGATTCTAAATTCCTAGAAATTCAACAAAATGGAATACCCCAAAAAATGTTAACTACGCAATATGTCTTTCATATTTTTAAAATGTAAAAAGCACTTTATTCAAATGTCAAACGAGTTTCTAAAGATACCAGAGGCAACAAACGACCGCTAAACTAAGTACATTTCCACCCATTTCAGATAATGTAGATTGTTCCAGACGGCTGCTCAGATTCCGATTTGTTTGGCTTCCCAATCCGCTTTTCCCATGACAAATAATGTAAATGGTCTTAATCCGTTCGATCGTCTTTTGAACAGAAGTTAATGGTACCGTTAACTCATACCATAAGTCCTCGAATTAAGTGAAAAAATGATTGAATACAGTACACTGTTATGGTCTGTGTTGTGAGAGACTAACTGTTCTGTATTTTTCATTTTAGTGTGTTATTGGTCTCTCTCTCTCTCAAAAGAGTTGCGCGTTGAAATGCACGTTGCAGAGGGGCATGGCTCTCACAAGCCGATGGAGTGCTAAACACATACACCTAACTTCATTTAATCACGGGCTATAAAAACTAGCAGCGCCATTCCCGGTGCTTGAAGATTGTCCCATTTCCCTGTGATCTCTCTGGCTCTCAGCTCTGTGCTCCACCAGATCCCGCATTAGTTTGATTTCCGTGTTTCTAGTGCTCTAGTGCCTTCCCTGTGATCAATATAGCGCAACCGTTTTCATAGATAAAATGGAAAAATCAGTCACTACCCCCTAAACCCTTTTAAAAATGACAAAAGTACAGTCGGCCCCCTTCTTACAAAAACCCCTGAATACAAAAAATCCGGTATATGAAAAACATTTTCCTAAATTTTTGTCCTCTGTATACGAAACAACAACTTCTTACGAAAAGCGCCAAATGCGCCATTCAAACATTAAAACGCGCATTTCAAACATTCAAACAATGCATGAGTTGCTCTTTCATTGGCTGTCTCCCAACATCCCGCCCCGCTGGTCTCCCATTGGCTAGGAGGGATGACGCTGTCGTTCCAACTTTGTTCAAGTTTGTTTGAACTGTGTTCACATTTATATGTCATTCCAACTGTATTTTATGGCTCAGGCTTTTAACCTTGCATAAACATTTGTAAGATTATAACTCTGCTAAGAAGACATGGTCAACACACATGCGCACACGCACACACACACACACGCACGCACACGCGCGCGCACGCACGCACACACGCGCACACACGCGCACACACACGCGCACACGCGCACACACACACACACGTATGATTCCCGGTGAAAGTGATTCCTGGTGCCATGGTCATTTTAAGATTATAACTGCTATGAAGACATGGTCAACACAAAGTAAGTGTCTTAAAAGGTATGCTTTTTAAATAATTTTTAAAGGGTAGTCTTCGGAGCCTCGGAATGAATCAAGTGTTTTACATGTAAAATGCGCCTCTACTTACGAAAACTCAAGGTTCCTAAAAAGGCGCTGGAACGGATTAATTTCGTAAGAAGGGGGCCAACTGTATACGGGAATCACGTGCGCGCGCGTGTGTGTGTGTGTGTGTGTGTGTGTGTGTGTGTGTTCGCGTGTTGACCATGTCTTCTTAGCAGAGTTATAATCTTACAAATGTTTATGCAAGGTTAAAAGCCTGAGCTAAAAAATTAAGTTGCAAAAACTCAAGAAACAACAGTAACTCTGTCATTTAAACGAAAAGCCTCATGAGTATTATGGAGATGCAGCTCCATAATAGCCAATGGGAGGGAGCTGCGTCATACCTCCCAGCCAATGGGAGGCAAGTCGGGTGGGATGTTGGGAGATAGCCAATGGGAGGACAACTCGCGCATTGTTTGAATTTTTGAGATGGCGCTTTTGTAACATGAATTTGTTACATATCCAGACACGGAAATTTTAGGTAAATACGTTTCGTATCCTGGATTTTTCGTTTGTTGGGATTTTCGTAAGGTGAAAAAAGAGAGGAAAAAACTAAATTTCAGAAAATGTCCGGTTTTGTTCGTATCCATGTTATAGACATTAAAACTCTGTGTTTGGGGTTCACTTCTCGGTCTCTTAATCACAGTTGATTCTTCACGTTCTCATGACTTTTCTCTTTTCCTTTCCAGTAAAATTACTGCTGCCTTTCTTAGGACTTGGGGTTAAGGGTTAAAGTAGCCATAATGTAATGAATAAACATAATACGCAGCACGAGACTCTCGCTCAATGGCTGTTCAAAGTACTGTACACTGAGCAGCGTTCAACACACTAGGCTCTGCTCCGTTCGAACTCTGAGGCAGATTTTCCTCATATTTTTTAATCCAACTCCAGTTTGTTAGACTAAAGAGTCGTTCGACCACTGAGGTTCCATTGTAGAATTAAATTTCTTATAATTAATAACATGATAAAATGCAAAATGCACACTATAGTGAGTTTTGTGCCTCATAAAACTCACTACAGTGTGTATTTTATGATCGCACCAGACCGGTACATTAAAGCTTGGCTCGGAGGGATCCCATGACTGGCTTGTTGGAGCAAAACTCCACCTACCAAGACGAACGTTCCAGAACATCCTTTCCCTGTATAACAGTGGCCCACAAGTTCTTATAAAGCTGGAAAATAAAATACAAAAACAATTATACACTTTGCATTATGGTGTCACATTTAACTCAACTTATTTCAACATCCAGAAAGTAGCTGGTACAGTGCATCCAAAATATCACAGATCCCTGGTAAAACAAACAAAAAACCCCCAACAAAGAAACAATGCCACTTCTTTGTTACCTTTGGTGTGACACTGCAAATGACAATCAGACAAAATCATGCTTTTGTTTCAAAAAATGTAAGCAAATACACATTTATTTCCATCCAGCGTTGGGTTCAATTCTCACCAATATCTTGACATGATGATTGAAAAACTGAACCACTCCATCAAATCTTCTCCAGCTCATTCAAAAAACTTTCAATAGGGTTAAGGTCCGGACTCTGGGGTGCCAATACATATGTGAAAATGATTCCTCATGCTCCCAGAACCACTCTATCATTATCTGAGTCCCTATTGTTATAGTCGTGCCATCAAGGAAGAAAAAGTCAACTGATGTGATTACCTGTTCATTCAGATCATCAACTGATTTCATTTTATGGCCACATTCATCTTGCTGAGCCTCGACCCAACCAATTGGAGCAACAATACCATGAAGATTCCATGATTGTGATAAAAAACAAATTCATTCCATGAAAATATCCGTGCGTGCACCTTGTTTTGGCCAAACAGTGCATATTATAAGAGGCTTTTAGTGTTCTAGGTCTTTCTCAGTACAAGTCTGTCAATTGAGCACATCCTGTTTTGGAATTGTATTCCACTATTCACTAAAATGCTTCAGATCTATCAAACTGTGAGGGGATGCCCATGCACAGCACTCTTTAAACCATTCCACATGTTTCTGATGGGGTTTAGATCTGGGCTCTGACTGGGCCCGTTCAATAAATTTTCATGTTCTTTTGAAGTTGTTTCTTTGTCAAGTTGGACTTTTGATTTGGGTCAAGCAGGAAAAAAAAAAGTGTTCTTCATCCTCAGATTTTCAGGTTGGTTACTAAATTGTATGATCAAAGGAAACAGATTGAACATGATTTACACTGGTTTCACTGGTTTCATGACTAAAACCTGCAACTTTATCACTAGATTTTCACATCCACTGTTTCTTTTATACAAAATCTGGTACAGACCAATAATGGCTCCAAAATCTCCTGATAGCTAGCTGCATTGACCCTGCCCTTGATAAAACACACTGACTGTGGGTACTTGACACTGGACTTCAAGCATTTTGGCATTTCCTTCTCCCCAGTCTTCCTCCAGACTCTGGAACCTTGTTTTCCGAATGACATGCAAAATTTGCTTTCATCCAAAAAAAGTACTTTGGACCACTGAGCAACAGTTCAGTGCTGCTTCTCTGTAGCCCAGGTCAGGCGCTTCTGCCGCTGTTTCTGGTTCAAAAGTGGCTTGACCTGGGGAATGCGGCACCTGTAGCCCATTTCCTGCACTCGCCTGTGCACGGTGGCTCTGGATGTTTCTACTCCAGACTCAGTCCACTGCTTCCACAGGTCCTCCAAGGTCTGAAATCAGCCCTTCTCCACAATCTTCCTCAGGGTCCGGTCACCTCTTCTGGTTGTGCAGTGTTTTCTGACACACTTTTTCCTTCCCACAGACGTCCCACTGAGGTGCCTTGATACAGCACTCTGGGAACAGCCTATTCACTCAGAGATTTCTTTCTGTGTCTTACCCTCTTGCTTGAGGGTGTCAATGATGGCCTTCTGGACAGCAGTCAGGTCGGCAGTCTTACCCATGATTGCGGTTTTGAGTAATGAACCACGCTGGGAGTTTTTAAAAGCCTCAGGAATCTTTTGCAGGTGTTTAGAGTTAATTGGTTGATTCAGATGATTAGGTTAATAGCTCGTTTAGACTACCTGAACATGATATGCTAATTTTTTGAGATAGGAATTTTGGGTTTTCATGAGCTGTATGCCAAAATCATCAGTATTAAAACAATAAAAGACCTGAAATATTTCAGTTGGTGTGCAATGAATCTAAAATATATGAAAGTTTAATTTTTAACCGGGGATTTAGCTCAGTTGGTAGAGCGTCCGCTTTATCCTCCGGTAGGTCGGAGTTCGAATCCGGCCGCGTCATACCATAAGACGTTAAAATTTGGCAGTTGTTGCTTCCTGCTTGGCGCTCAGCATCAAAAGGATAGAACAACGCAATAACTGGCGCTGCACAGTGGCGACAGGTGCCTAGCGCACAAAGCAAATTTCAATGTATGTAATGTACTTTGACAATAAAGAGTTAGTTTAGTTTAACAGTACATTACAGAAAATAATGAACTTAATCACAATATGCTAATTTTTGAGAAGGACCTGTATGAAAAATTTGTCCTTTGCATTTTGTCATTTGGAACCAAGCAGACAAGCAAAAAAAGAAACGTAAATATAATAAATGAGCCACAAATCTACAAACAAATCTGCAGCCTCTGGTAAAGGAAATGGCCTTTAAAATGCACTGAGTGAAAAATATAAACAAAAATCACAATGATTTACAATTTACTAATATTTCCAAAACTGCAATCACTGCTGTATGTGTTTTCTCAGCTGAGTGTAAAGCCATGGCGGTCTCTTACCTCACCGTCAGCCTTGCCAATGGGTGAGTTCAGAATAAAATCAGGAGGAGCGATTACATCAACCAATGCTACAGCATCATCTTTGAGCTTTTACAGGAATAAAAATCACAATCCCTTTATAAAAACAGTTATTATGCACCTGTTGCTCACACTTGGATGTATATGTGTGTTTTCAGGCTGACCTGTCTACAGAGACTGAGGATCGCATTCTGCATGAAGTCAGCTGGCTCCTTTCCAGTCAAATAGCCTCCTAAACAAACCAGGAAAATTATTACACATGATTTCCCCACGAGTCATGATTGAGAATATAGAAAATAAAAGTACCTTGGTAAAGAATGCCCATGTGGTTGTTGAGGATCCAGAGGCCATAGAGAGCACACAACCTCCTCAGGATTGATCGTACACCAGGTTCAGTTTGATCGTCTCTAGTATATCATGGAAGCGCTGCAGAACTGTGTGCTCAGTGTAGGTTAGCGCTAATGGGCGACAGTAATATACCTACATACAGGCAAAAATTAAGAGAGATCAACAACATATCCAACAAAACCACATTTTAATTCTCAAACCACAGCTATCGGCATGAACAGATTCATCTGTAAATTCAATGCACTGAGGATCAGCCCTCTGAGAACTGAGCAACCGAAGAGCATGTTCAGGCTGAAAGTTGAGATCAGCTGCTAATGTCACACATCACACACTGGTTCTGGGTGAGGAACAGCTGGTTCATACTTTTATTTCTCCCCTACTTTTGTGGGAAAAAAAACCCATCATAATGGTCATTTGGTGTGAAATTTTTTGTTTTGCAGACAGCGAGTCTGACATAAGAAAAGCAGAAAGGAGGAGGAGGAGGAGGTTGAGGAGGTGGGTGTGGAGTAACATGTGGAATTAGGCACACACTGGGTGGAGCGGGAGACCATCCAGATATTTTAAACTCTTTGTAATTATGTCATACACTTATGTGGGCCCTTACCGAACTTACTATACAAGCAGTACTCCAAAAAAAAAAGATCCAAGGTACACCCAATATCTGAATGTGTTGTTGTTATGGTAACACGAGGGTTTCAGTTACTCAATGACAGATGCAGATATGCACCGCTTTATCTTCCAAAATGTGTAAATAGTTTTGTATAATGCAATGAGACCTCGTGGAATGTTGCTCTGTTATATTCACCAGTGATGAAGAAATGACTCTGAAATGTGTTTTAAAAGCTCTACAGGGCATAAAATAAAATAAATCTGTAAATGGAATCTATAAAAGGTACAAGTTGAACACATTAAGTTAAACATCATGTTTAATTTTACATTTATAGAAATAAACATCTGATAGATCTGGATGAACTTCACACTCTTTATACCACCTGAGAGTTCTGAGGTTCTCTTGAGTCTGATCTCAATATAATATACGTACACACACTGATGCACACATGTCTTTCGGGGGGGTGAGACTGATTACATTTACATAATTTTATAAAAAAATATATGATTGAAAGTGTAACCTGGCTGTTGTTGCGTGCTTCAAACTCTCCCAGTCCCAGAGCTCGCTGCTCGCTCAGCTTCCTGTGACTCTCATTCAACAGGAAACACACCAGCCACTTATATGCTGCCAGAGGCACTGGACCATGGGAATAAAATATAAAAGAAATCATTCAGAAAAATCATTTCATTTTAAGTAGAAATTACTGCTTTAAATCAGTGCTTCTCAAATAGTGGGGCACGATGTAATGCCGGGGGAGCGCGCTTTTCTGGAATTGTGTACAAGATTTAAGTGTAATTGCACCTCCGCTCCACTAGTTGGCAGTAGCGCGCTCACCGTTACGTTATGGTATAGTGGTTTTTTACACGAGCAAACGACATGAAGTGCAGGAAACCCCTCAAGAAACAACACGGAAAAATTTCTCACAGGAACGAAGAGAAAGGTGGAGAGAGCGGAGGATATTAACACAAATTAATTGAATGACTTTAAATAAGTCAAAATGAGTTTAAATAAGCATGTATTTTTATTTTTATGTATTTTTTATTGGTACACTTTAAATAGTTTCTATTACAGATTAAAACACAATTGAGTTTTGCTTTATTGTAAGTTGAACTATATTTATTTTTTGTTTTAAATGTTAATAAAGATGCAATGTTATCCAGAGGTGTACTAATCACAATTTTATCGACAAATAATACTACAAATGGTACCTCGGTACTCGACCACAATTCAATCAAAATGGTCGGTTGAATTCCAATTTTGACGAATTCTGATTCCCATTACAAATAATGTAAATAGTCTTAATCTGTTCGGTCATCTTTTGAACAGAAGTTAACGGTATCGTAGCTCATACCATAGGTCTGCAAATTAAGTGAAAAAATTATTGAATACAGTATGTTCCGGTCTGTGTTGTGAGAGACCCTGCTTTTGGTGACTCGAACTCTCTTTATGCATGCAGGCGCCGGAGAGAGGCGTGGCTGTCATATGCGGGCAGAGTGCGTAGCACACACTTGATTCCACTCAGCAATCACCAGGCTATAAAGACGAGCAGCGCCCCCCCCAACCTAGAGATTAGAGATAGAACCTAGAGACCAAGCTAGAAGATTGTCCCTCTTTCCCGTGATCTCTCTGGCTCAAAATTCAAGATTCTTTATTGCCATTTGTAATTTTACACACAGAGATCCCTTGTGCGGTCGTGCAAAGAGTCAGTCGTGGAAAAGAAAAGAACAGAAAGGCTATGAACAGCAAAAAACACATACTTCTTTAAAATAGGTACCTAAGTCCTATGTATAGAAAGGACCTTACAGAGGCCCAGTAGACAGTATGTAACTTCGTAAATATTATTATTATTATACAGTATTATAGTAATAATAATATTAATCATAATAGTAATAATCATAAAAATTATTAATAATCTCCTAGCCCTTCTGTAAGCCAGGAACATTCAGCTGGACCCAAAAATGCAGGAGACAGATAGTGATGAAAACTAATTAGCTTTATTGTTCACAGGGAATGCACTAGATCACGGGGAAATCGTAGTCACTGTTAGACATGCGGAGAAACACGGAAATCATAAACTAAGGGAACTGGTTGAGCATGGAGCTGAGAGCCAGAGAGATCACGGGGAAGAAGGACAATCTTCTAGCACCGGGAGGGGCGAGCTGCTCGGCTTTATAGCCCGTGATTGCTGAGTGTGTGTGTTCTTTGTGCTCCACCCGTGTGTAACAGCCACGCTTCACTCCAGTGCCTGCATGTATAAAGAGAGAGCGAGAGAGAGAGAGAGTTAGCGCCACCAAAGCCAGAGTCTCTCACAACACAGACCATAACACTAAAATGAAACCACAGTACAGTTAAAGCATAAGAACAATAAAGATAATAATTTTTACCTTCATGGTGGTGAGCAGTTGGCATACATAAATGTTGGAGAGGGAGAGATGATCCCCCTTCCATAACAGAGAGGAAGAGAGGAGGAGGATCCCCTTCCATAATAGCTTGAGGTGAATCAGACAAAGGTGTTTTTTCTCTTGCTACTCGCTTTGGCGTGAATGACTCTTCTTCAGGATGTCCCTTTCTTTTCTTGAAAAACATTTCTAACCTGGCTTGTTTCTGTCTTCTTTTCAAAACCTTACGGAAATGGCTCATGACCTCATCGTAAAAGATGTTCACAGTGATACATAGTATCAACAACTTCCCTGGAACAGCGCTGCTAGCTTTATCAGGGTGATACATGGTATCAACAACTTCTGGACTTCCGGAAAGCATGCATTTCCCCTCCTTCTCGGTCTAGTTTTTTCCTCGCATTTTTTTTAGCGTTCGACTTCCGGATTTTGGTCAACTTCCGGGACAAAAAAAATCCCGGATTTTTTGGTTAAATTCTGATTTGTTCGACTTCTAAAGCGTTTCAGTACCAAGGTACCACTTTCTTTATAGTCGCTCGTGGGGCGGTGGGGGTGGGCGTGAAATATTTGTTTCTTCCTGGTGGGGTTGCCATAGAAAATAATTGAGAAGCGCTGCTTTAAAAGCACTACATTTTGCTATAAACCAATGTTGGAAACATGTCATGATTGTACAGCTGCTCTGGATTTGATCAGATTTTTGGCATATAATTCCCTACATGAACAAACTCGCATACACCCATCAGGCATCTGGAACTACAACAATATTCTAATCTTACATCTTATTAGAGTATGAAGGAGGGAATGCTGATGAACAGAAAAAAAGGAAAACAAAGAAAAAACAGAGACTCAATCTATCCTGCCATAAATCTATCAAGCCCCCGCCACTGTTCTTTTCACAGATTTAATTGAACACTGTATTATGAAGTTGTTTGGAAACTATGGAAATTTTATATTTTTAATATCCAGAACTGTTTCATGTGCTGAAGAACAGGCTACAATATAAGATGCCTGAAAGAGAGAACCATATGTGATACTACAACAGCTTTAAGAAGGAAACGGGACTGTTTGGTTTTAGCATTGGGACGATAATGAGACCTGCAGGTTTGATCTAAGAGCACTGTTCTTATGCTATGTCCCCACTGTGATTATTTTCAGCGAACAGCCAAACTGCACTGAGAATCTAAAACAAGCAGATAAACAGATATGTGGAAGGTTCTGAATAAATTGTAAATTACACTGGTGTGTAGTTTCCAGTGGGGTAAGTGGTCAGAGTGAATAATACAGTACTGATACACTCGATAGCATGGTGTTAGCACTGCTAATGTTAATGCAGCACTGTTCACCCCAACACACACCGTGTTCATGTGACATACTGAGTGTTTTGCACAGTAAGTGTTGTAGCTGACCAATCAAAACCCTTCTCCTCTGAACCCAGTTGCCAGGTAACAGCCGGTCAAGTCATGAGCAGTGGAATGAGGTCCATAAAAAATTGCAGATGTGTGGCAGATGTGCAGTGGAGGCCTCTGTGAAGCACGAGAAGCTCCAGAGCAGAGAAACTTATTCTGATGAAACATGCAACTCGACACCTGGATTGTTTTTAAAATGTTTTATCTGTGTAGCTCTCACTCAGATTTTTAGTCACCTCGACCACTTTGTTAGAAGCCAGGGGATCAATGTGCACGAAAATATCATTATTTTCTTTCTTCTGGTTAGATAAGTAAATTAGCTTATTGTGGGCGTCCCTGTACAAAAATGTTCACCTGAAGGATGAACTTTAAAATGTTTAATTATTTGGGGGAAAAGTTCTCCAGTGTGATTACTACACTCTACCTGCTGAGTCCATACAATCCTGTACTGAGGCAGGTGAGAACCTGCTTTCCAAAATTCTTTTCCAGTCATCCAGGAAGTTCACTGTCTCCAGAGGAGAGTCAATTCTTCCTTTACCTAGAATCGAAAGAGGGAGGGCAAGAGGAAGGGAGGGAAGGAGGAAGAGGGATAATCATATATAATACGTTTCACATTAACTAATACTGTTTAGTCTCTAAACTGTCAGATAAAAAGTTTCCCATCGAAGGAAAGACCTTGCTGCTGGTGCTGGAAAAGGCTAAGCAGGTAACTGCTCATCTGTTGCAGAAGGACGTTGTTGTCCCCCTCATATGTGCAGTTCGGACCATCGTATGGCTTATCAACTTTATCCCTCTGTAGTTGCCACAACTCTGCACGTCTACCTTGTTCTTAAAAACGGGCACCAGCACACTTCTCCATTTCTCTGGCATCCTCTCACTCTCTAAGACCTTGTTGAATGTTCTTGTCAGAAAGTATACTGCTACCTCTCATAGACACTTCCATAACTCCACATGTATGTCATCAGGACCAACAGCCTTTCCACTCTTCATCCTCTTCAACGCCCTCCTCACTTCACCCTTACTAATCTTTGCTACTTCCTGCTCCTCAACAGTCACCTCTTCTACTCTTTTTTCTCTCTCTCTCATTTTCCTCATTCATAAGCTCTTCAAAGTACTCTTTCCATCTTCCCAGCACACTTCTGTCATCAGTCAATACATTTTCCTCTCTGTCGTTAATCACTCTAACTTGCTGCACATCCTTCCCATCTCTATTTCTCTGCTGTGCCAACCTGTATAAATAATTTTTTTTACCTCCTTACCGTCCAACCTAGCATACAAGTCATTATACACCCTCTGTTTGGCCATTGACACCGCTACCTTCACCTTACGCCGTGTATCCCTGTACTCCTGTTTACTCTCTTCAGTCCTCTCAATGTCCCACTTCTTCTTCGCTAATCTCTTCCTTTGTACACACTCCTGCAACTCCTCATTCCACCACCAAGTCTCCCTCTGACCTGCTCTGTACTTCTCTATTAACATCCTCAAAGCAAACACTGTATCTGTAGTGCTCTTTCTTGGCATAAAACCAAATTGTTGTTCACATATGCTGACCTCTGCCCTTAGTCTCGCTTCTAATATTCTTTCCCATAACCTCACAGTATGGCTCATCAAATGTATCCCTCTAATCTATCTCTCTCTCATTTTCCTCATATATTAGCTCTTCAACGTACTCTTTCCATCTTCCCAGCACACTTCTGTCATTAGTCCATACATTTCCCTTTCTGTCCTTAAGCACTTTAGATGCACATCCTTCCCATTGCGATTTCTCTGCTGTGCCAACCTATATAAATCATTTTCTCCCTCCTTACTGTCCAACCTAGCATACAAGTCATTATACGCCCTCTGTTTGGCCATTGACACTGCTACCTTCACCTTACGCCATGTCTCCCTGTACTCCTGTTTCCTCTCTTCAGTCCTCTCAATGTCTTAATTCTTCTTAGCTAACCTCTTCTTTTGTACACACTCCTGCACTACCTCATTCCACCAAGTCTCCTCATCTACTTTCCTTGCAGAGGACATACCAAGTACTCAAGTACTCTCCTACCGGTCTTCCTGATCACATTAGCTGTGGTTGTCCAGTCACGTGGAAGCACTTCCTGACCACCCAAAGCCTGTTTCAACTCCTCCTTGAAGACAACCCGACACTCTTCTTTTTTCAGCTTCCACCACTTTGTCTTCTGCTCTGCCTTTGCTTTCTTCACCTTCCTCACCATCAGCGTCATCCTGCACACCACCATCCTATGCTGTTTGGCAACACTCTCACCCACTACTACTTTACAGTCACTGACTTCTTTCAAATTACATCGCCTATACAAGATGTAGTCTACCTGTGTGCTCCTACCTCCGCTTTTATAAGTCACGTGTTTCTTCTGGAAGAAAGTATTAACCAAAGCCATTTCCATCCTTTTTGAAAAATCTATCAACATCTGTCCTTCAGTGTTCCTGTCCTGGATACCAAACCTGCTCATCACTTCCTCGTCCCCTTCTGTTGCCCGCACCAACATGTCCATTGAAGCCTGCCCCAATGACCTCACCTCTGGAGGTACTCTGCATCACTTCATCCAACTCACTCCAGAAGCTCTCCTTCTCTTCTGGCTCAGATTCTGCCTGTGGGGCATAAGCACTAACAACATTGAACATCACACCTTCAATTTCTAACTTGAGACTCATCACTCTGTCTGAGACTCTTTTCACTTCTAAAACATTCCTGACGAACCCTTCTTCAAGATGACTCCTACTCCATTTCTCTTCCCATCCACACCATGATAAAATAGTTTAATCCCTGCTCCTAAGCGTCTAGCCTTGCTACCTTTCCATCTGGTCTCCTCAGTACACAGCATGTCCACCTTCCTCCTCTGCATCACATCCTTACATTTCCTGTCATAGTTCAAACATTGAAAGTTCCTACTCTCAGTCCCAGACGCATGCCTTTTCGCTTCTCTCTCTGCCTACGAACACGCCTCCCACCTCTCCTTCTTTGACCAACAGTCGTCCAGTTTCCATCAACACCCTGTTGGTGGTCGTTGTTAACCCCGGCCTCGACCGATCCGATATGAAGGTAATATTGATGCTTTGTATATCAAATCTGGAGCAGGTTTTACTTTGGATGCCCTTCCTGACACAACCCTCTGCATTTATCCAGGCTTGGGACAGGTGTGAGAGACAGCACTGGCTGGTGCCCCCCCTCCCTCCCTCCCGGCACAGTGTGTAAGATCATTTTACCTTCATCACACTGCCATCTAATGGCAGTTTATAAAAACATACATCACTCAGAACATTTACCCATGATCCAGTCCATTTTGGCCCAACTTCTTTCCGATGTCTCCAACCATTACCCCTGGCATTGACAGTAATGTTTTCGGATCTCGAATCTGCAATTAATACCATATGACATGACCACACATCACAACGCTGAAACGGCTCAACACACATTTTATTCACATGGTGGAAAACACTTGTTATATCCAGTGAATAAATGGATAATTAAATGGATGAGGTCATTCAGACCAAGTCTGGCTGAAAAAAAAGGAAATACCTGAACCACAAAAGAGTGCAGGCCATGACAGACTCCATCAGGTGTGTAAAGCTGAGCAAACACTACAGCATGGGTGGCAGTTTTTCCCAAATTTCCTACCCAGAATTTTGCTGCCTCGAAGTCTGGAGAGTTTATTACAAACTCCTATTTGAAGAGAAGCAGACACAATGACACAAAGAAGTGGAGCGTGGGTGGGTGGGAGGGTTACAGACCATTCATTATTCATCAAAAACTGTAGTTGAGGTTGGAACGGTCATTGGTGTTACACAGGTACAGACTTCGTATAGTGGAGTCAGAAGGACAGAACCGTCTTTTATATAATTTTTATGTTTATGTAAACACAGACACCAGAATGACGTCAGGAGGGACTGACTTCTCCACGAAAAGATTAATTCTCTGACACTGGCATCCTCTTTCAGAAGCATCAAGTCATTGAAATAATGGCAATTAATATGTAACACTTTTACTCATATAGTCAGTAAGGATGGAGGACTCCTACTTGATGTAATGGAATGAAGAATAGAATGGAAGAGGCCTTGTGGCGAACACCAACCCAGAATACTAGACAGTTTGAAGGATGGTGGTTCCTACACTAATGTTCAGTGGTGAGGCTTGGAAAGGAAGTTATAAGGACTGAACCTGCCTATTGGCAGAGCACCAGAGAAAGAGAGAGTACAGTACACTGCATAAGTCAGGTCAAGGTCTGTTGGGTTTTTATCCCCAAAGGCTCATTCATATGAAGCTTCTCCTTGTCCCAGATGGGACGCTAGTCTGTCACAGGTTACCTTCCCAGTATTTATACTAGTCCCATTTATACTGCTGGGTGGACAGAGGCACATTTGTGGTTAAGACCTCACCCAGGATTCTTAGCATGGTGGGGGTGTCACAAGGATTTGAACCAAAAACCTTACAATCTTGAGCCCAGCATCCTAACCACTACACTACCAAGCCCACTTTAACATTATACTGTATGCTCAACTGGAAATCTCAAGACTGACATACAAACTGTCTCTTATTTTTATTCATATTTTTTATAAGTGCTGAAAGGAGTCCACATGATGCAACGCCACTGATCTATTTTGTCCATATGGTCTCTGATTTAAAAAGTAAACATCTTCATATTCAATATGTACACTCAATTTAATGACATTTATTTACAAATTCACAAATATGTGCATTAAAAAATAAACATGATAACATTGTAGGAGTCCAAAGTGATGAACACTATTCAGATAAGATTCTACACATAATCAGGTTCTATCCTCAACGTCGTGCTGTTGGATATCATAGGCATGTATTTATTTCAGTAAAACAAAATCTATAATGTGTTGTCACTGCATGTTATTATGAACGTATACCTGGCTGCTGGGGTCGTATGTTGCAGTTGTTCTCAAGAGCCTCATGTTGCTGCCATGGCTCAACTCTGTCAGTGCAAAACACCCAAAAATATAAATCCACCAGAAGAAAATAAAACAGGAATATCCTCTTCGAAACAAAATGCACACAAATTTCAAAAATACTTTGTCCCCCTAATGTGTCCCAACGTGTTCTTATAACTCAGGAACTCAATAAATCATGACAGTGACATCAATGACAAATCCAGTTTAGAAAATAGATCTTGAGTATTGTTTCACTGCCAGTTAGTCCCAGTTATAAGCACCATCTTCAAAATGTGCCCTTAGACTTGGGGCCAGATTTACGAAGTTGTGAAAATTGGCATTAGGTCAAAACAAATAAAGTGTCAATAACAGTGTCCAGTTCGATTTGAGATTTATTAGCATCATATGAATTATAGAAAACAGATAGACAGTTTATAATAATGACCCGCACAATATAATAATAGCAGTGCAAATGCACAGGGATGCAGACAGGTACAGAATAGCATGCCTTAGCAATCAATACTGTACGTTCAAAATAAAAATACACTAGTTACAGAAGCATTATGGTATTATATGTGTTCCTCATTCCAATTAGAAAAGCAGGATTTTGCATTCCGAAAGGGAAATAATTATATCTCCAGAGAGGTCAGCTGTAAAAATAATTTCTACGGCTTCGCATCACATGTTTAATAAATCCTGACAGTTTTACTGCCAAACAAGAGCATAAACTGCGACGACATCTGACCCTTAATGTCATGTGTGAATAACTACATTAGACAGAAAAAAATCTGAACTTCACTGTTTGACTAAATCCCCAGAAGCTCCCTAATCAGTGTCATAGATTATAAAATAACCCCAGAGTAGTTCAGTAGGAAATAAGTCATGACATGGGATTAACCTTCAGCCAACTGTCTAAAATGCATCTAAATCTGCTTTTTTCCAAGGAAACACTGTGTCCTAAAATAAAGAAGGAATTAAAATTTGACATGCTAAAAAAACCAAAAGTCAAAATTTAAATAACAAAACGTAGCACATATGCAAGCTGAGGTTTCCCTGGAAGAAGCACCACAAATACTGGATGTTATGAATAATGATTAGTTGGAACATAACTGTATTTTTTGGCTCCAAGCAAATTTACCCTTGATTTTAATCCAGTGGTTCTTAATTATTTTCTGTGGCGCCCCCTCTAGGAAGAAAAAAATTATTTCACATCCCCACCATCCCACGAGCGACTATATATGCAGTAGTATTATTTGTCTATATAATTGTTATTAGCCCACCTCTGCATAACATTGTATCTTTATTAACATTAAAAACAGAAAAAGAAATATAGTTCAACTTACAATAAATAGCATTGTTTTTTAATCAGTAATAGGAAAGATTTACAGTGCACCAATGTGCCTGAAATAAAAAAAAATACATCCTTGTGGATGTGGCACCACATGTGCCTGAAATAAAAAAATACATCCTTGTTTAACTCATTCAACTTATTTATGTCTTAATATCTCCGTCTCTCTCCACCTTTCTCTTCGTTCCTGTTAGAAATTGCTCCATGTTGTTTCTTGAGAGGTTGTTTATAGCACTTCATATCGTTTGCTTGTGTGAAAAACCGCTACACCATAGAGCGACAATGAGAGTGTGACTGCCAACAAGTGGAGTGGAGGTGCAATTACACTTAAATCTCGTACACAATTCCAGAAAAGCATGTTCCCCAGGGTCATATGCGCTCCCCGGCATCACCCTCCCCCCCACTATTTGAGACACACTGTTTTAATCTAATAGGATTTCAAGCAGAACTATATTACGACACCTGACATCAAGATGATGATATTTTAAGGGGTGCGGTGGTGGCATAGAAAAAGAAAATTTAGAGGCTTGGTGTGAATAAACTTTTAAAAGTGAAGAGTCAGTGTAAATCAAAGTGACTGACTTACTGATTAATCATATCCTAATATTATAAGCCTCCTGATGACACCTCCTATCTCCATTTTTGGTGAGGATGAGATTTTGCCTCAATCTAAATTAAGATAATTTAGATAACTCTGCATCTGCTTGAAAAGGCTGGTGGTTTCCTCCAGCTGTTTTGTGGTTAAATTCATTCACATATGTATGTCACCTTCTTCTCCTTCCGGCTGTTCCCTTCAGGGGTCGCCACAGCAAATCATCTGCCTCCATCACATCAGATCACATCCCATCCTCTGCATCTTCTCTTACATCAACTACCTTCATGTCCCCCTTCAACACATCCATAAATCTCCTCTTTGGCCTTCCTCTAGGCCTTCTGCCTGGTAGTTCCAACCTCAGCATCCTATGACCCATATACTCATTATCCCTCCTCTGTACATGTCCAAACCATCTCAATCTAGCCTCTCTGACTTTGTCTCCAAAACCTCTTCCATGTGCTGTCCCTCTGATGTACTCATTCCTGATCCTATCCATCCTCATTACTCCCAAATAGAACCTCAACATTTTCATCTCTGCTGCCTCCAGCTCTGCCTCCTATCTTTTCCTCAGTGCCATTGTTTTTAAACCAAACAACATCGCTGGCCTCATCACCGTCTTGTAAACTTTTCCTTTCATTCTTGCCAATACCCTCCTATCACACATGGCACATGCTTCTTCAGCTCTTTTCCATACTCTCCATTGCTCTGGATTATTGAGCCTAAGTACGCAAAATCCTCCATCTTCTTTATCTCTGCTCCCTGTAACCTCATTGTTCCTCTTGGGTCCTTGTCATTCATTTCTCGAACTTCATTCCTCTCATTTCCAGGGCATACCTCCACCTCTCTAGATTTTCCTCCACTTGTTCTCTGCTCTCACTACACATCACAATGTCATCTGAAAACATCATAGTCCATGGAGATTCTTGTCTAACCTCGTCTGTCAGCCTGTCCATCACCATAGCAAACAAGAAGGGGCTCAGAGCTGACCTTTGATGCATTCCCACCTCCACCTTGAACTCTTCTGTCACACCAACAGTACACCTCACCACTGTCTTACATCTCTCATACATGTCCTGCATCATTCTAACATATTTCGCTGCCACTCCAGACTTTTTCATGCAATACTACAGTTCCTCTCTCGGCACCCTTTATTATGCTTTCTCCAGATCCACAAAGGCACAATGCAGCTCCCTTTGACCTTCTCTGTACTTCTCTATTAGCATCCTCTAGAACCGTGTCCTTATGTCATTGTAT
The DNA here is from genome assembly GCA_024760905.1 of Plotosus lineatus. Taxonomy (NCBI): domain Eukaryota; kingdom Metazoa; phylum Chordata; class Actinopteri; order Siluriformes; family Plotosidae; genus Plotosus; species Plotosus lineatus. The sequence goes on along the minus strand of CM045745.1, from coordinate 17,340,650 downwards.
GGTTATTATTTGCATTTTCCTTCGATTTGTCATTCTTGAGAAAAGTAAAAAAATGGAGGTCCAAATATCAGGACTCATGAGGATCTATATATTCTAAGCAGATATTTACAAACTAACTGTTGAACCTGAACATTTGAGAGAATTACCATTTTTGACAACAATCTCACACTATTCTTAGGTTTCATGTGGATGGTGCAGAGTCCCAAATATGGTCACAGACCAAATTTGACCTTCTTGACACCTTTGGACCCTCGGTTCCCCATGTGGGCACAGATAGATTTGATTTATTTTACGTCAGAAAAACTTTCACATATTCTGATTAGTTGAAAGTAATAAAAATATGTACAACTGTATTAACTTCCTTCATTCATTTTCTGAAGTGCTTTATCCTAATTAGGGCCATTGGGAGACTGGCACCCATCTCAGCCAAATCTGAGCAAGGGCAGAGTACACTCTGAACAGCTCGCCAGGCCATTGCAGGGCAGAAACACGCTGACGGTTATGAAATTTCCTTCGTTTCAAATTGAATTTTTGAAAACGAGCTCTCGCAGATAATTTTTGGTGAAATTCAGTCAGGTTCATTAAGTGGGTCAGGTGAGCTTCCGTACTTTAACAATTGCTAGCAAGTTTAAATTATAGTGGTACCTCACCTTACGAAAGTCTCACCAAACGAAAAATTCAGGTTACAAAACGAATTTTCCTAACATGTTTGGCTCAGGATACGAAACAAGTTCACGTTACGAAAGTGCCATCTTAAAAATTCAAACGCGCCATTCAAACAATGCACGAGCTGCTCTCCTGTCAATTACGTTCAAACATCCCGCCCCGCTGGCCTCCCATTGGCTAACTACTGAGCTGTCATTCATGTCGCCTTCGCTCTAGCGCCATCTTGGACAGGTCCACCTGACACCATCATGGACAGGGATCCCATTGCCTAGGAGGAATGACACAGCTATCTCCCACTGCCTATTATAGAGCTGAATCCTCTTCTCCTCCTCCTCCTAATACTGGTTCTGCCCCCTCAGTGGTCTGTGACATCCTGAGTCGGCAATCAGTCCTTTGAGGTATGCCCTCCAAGAGACCTTGTCCGTGGCCAGTCGTCTTTAAGTGGTTCAGGTAGTTCGTGGTATGTAGGGGTCTCAAGCCAGCTCGTTTGATGTATCCGTGAATGATTTCAAGAAGATTGGTGCAGTGTCTTCCTTGCCTGGCCTGGTACTTTCTGCTTCCGTTGAGAGCGAACTGCAGGGTTTGTTGTGCTGGTGATTGTATGTCCATGCGGAGGATGTGGCCTAGCATGGACCATCTCTGTCTCACAACCCCCTTAGAAAGTCACTCATAGTTGCATGTCCTGCAGAGGGCCTTATTGGAAATGAGGCTATGTGGCCAGCTGTGTCCAGTGATTTTACACAAGTGTTTGCGGTGACATGCATCCAGTTTCTTCAGGTTGGTTGATGTTGGGACCCAGCTGTTGCAGTTGTATAGCATGATGGATGTGCAGGATGCGTCATAGAGGCTGAGTTTCTTTTGTACTGGGATCTTTGAACTACACCAGATTGTCCAGTAGGTTTGGAAAGCAATGTTTCCTAGGTTGCAGCACAATGTGATATCTTCATTACTGCAGAGTAGTGAGCCTAGGATCTTGCTTTTTCTCCAGTCTTCTTTTCCTCGGCATGCTTGACCTTCTTCGTCCAATTCTGATTTCTCGGCTCAGAAGACATGAGTGTATTCAGTCCTGGTTTCATTCATAAAGAGTTTGTGTTTCTCTAGGGTGTTTTTAGCAATGTTTTGAAGGATGTCAAGCAGAGGTCTTTCTTCATCGAGGAAATCCACATCGTCAGTGTATTCCATCTCCAATGGAATTCCGATGTTGGAGATTGGTGGTTCAGACCTTGATGTTAATGTCCTTATTGATTGTAGGGCAGTCTTTAATAGCCATAACCAACAATTGCTTGTTGTAAAAGAAGACAGTGGGACATTATTTGTGACTACAGTACTTGGAACGGTGACATTAATCCTTTGAGATAAATCAACTATTAACTCAAAAATTGTGAAAAAAAAAGTTTGTTTGCATTATTTATTCTATTTTAATTTGAGAAGGATAAAGTATCGTCTCACAAAGAAACATCTCTCTTCATGGTGTATAAGTCAACTTCCTAGCTCTATTTTTCAGAGGGTATGGTCTCTCAAAAACACTTACAAATTAACATTTCCTAAAAAGTGGCCCCAAAATTTTAATAGGCCATAAATCAGGAATGACAGAAGAGATTGAGCTAAAATTTAGATTATTTCATCTGGTACCAAAATGCAATTGAAATTTTTTTTCAACAAAATCTTAGATGGTTCATAGGAGAGATTCCTTGAAAACGGCTGACTTCATCTGGATGAACCCTGGATAATATTTCAGTCATGGTGTGCAAGCTCCTTTTGTGACAGTAGATACACTCAACACTCTGAACTTGGAACCGAGTAAACTACAGCCATCAACACCAAGTGGAAGAAAATCACTTTTACCGTCATATATTCAGTATCCTGCACAAACTTGGAGTGTCTCGGAGATCCAGAGTTAGCAAGAGTTTGTCCAAACATCTTAAGAAAAGAAATGAAATTATTATCATCATTACTATTATAGTGCAAACTCATGGGGAAGATCATGTCAGAGCAAACTGAATATGGCTTTAAATGCAATAGACCGTATTCGATGTAATAAGAGCCATGATCCAATAAGCCCAACCCCCCCGACCCCCAGTGAATTTTATTTTAGATCTAATAACCGCCCATGTGTACTGGGAGCAAAATGGTAGATCAAACTTACCAATTTTATTCGATTAGTCTCTGTAACGGTAAAATGAGGCGTTCACTGCCTGTAAAAGTGAGTTTAAAGGTATGCTATTATAATTTTTAAAGGGTAGTCTGGGGAGCCTTGGAACGAATCACGTGTTTTACATGTAAAATGCGCCTCTACTTATGAAAAATGTCCAGGTTCCGAAAAGGGCGCTGGAACGGAATAATTTCGTAAGAAGGGGGCCAACTGTATTAGTTATTCTGTTAAGAAAGGCCACTTGATTTATCTTGAGCGAGATGCAGTCATCAAAAGAGCCACGCCTGGCTCGCGAGCCATAAGTTCCCGACCCCTGGTCTATAATGTTCATCAGTAACAACACATTTGATTGTTCCGCCATGCTTTAAAAAACAGGAAAATATTTTGCTGTATTCTCTTAGTAAATGTCTAACAAAAAGTAGAAACTGCTACAGCAAAACTATGGGGTACTCTGAATGAATGGAGCGATGAGCCAGATATAGACCTATCAGAAAGTGATGAGGATTTTTCAACCGATTCTCCTGCTCACTATCTTCATAAATTTAAAGACGTTCCTGGCCATGTGCTTGTTTGTGTTGATTGGTTCAATGTGCCATGTGCTAAGTGCTGACTGGTTCAACTTGCCATGTGCTAAAGTTGACATTCATGTTAATTGGCTCAATTTTACAGCTGGGGGAAAATATTTAAAGGAACAGCACTGGGAGGGAAAATTAAAAGGGTCTTTTTTTTTTTTTTTTTAGTATGCTGTTTTCTGTTTATTTTCAGCTTTCATGTAAGTAATCTGGTTGATACCACAAAATGAATAACACAAATACCAGTCAAACTCTTTTATTGTTCTGTTATATTCATGTTTTCCACCTCGGAGCTAATAAGCACTTATCGTTCCACTCCGTTGGTAACATTTTAATAAGCGCTCACCCACTCCAATTTTTAAAGCTTATGTCGAATACGGTGAAAGAACCTTAAATCTCCGAGTGTATATACTAGTCCTTCTAAAAAAAATTTTTTGTATTAAAAACACTTTTATTGGACGAATGAAATATGCTAATTTTTTGAAATAGGAATTTTGGGTTTTCATGAGCTGTATGCCAAAATCATCAGTATTAAAACAATAAAAGACCTGAAATATTTCAGTTGGTGTGCAATGAATCTAAAATATATGAAAGTTTCATTTTTATCAGTACATTACAGAAAATAATGAACTTTATCACAATATGCTAATTTTTTGAGAAGGACTAGTAGAAGGTATAATTGGAAATGGTTTTAAGCAGCTCACCACTTTGCTCAGAAAAAACTTGGCCCCTAAGGACCAGTCATACATGCCCAGACAGTCATTGAGGACTGTAATCTTCCGTGGATTCTGCATCATCTCATCCTGGGTCAGAAACAGCTGTTTGACTCGGCGAAAAGTGAGCTCTCTCCTCCAATCCAATGACACGTCCTCCCCCACTTGCCGGGCAAACAGCGGGTCATTCTCCAGGCTGCGGAAAATGTGCTGCTGCTCAGACAGGTAAAGTAACAAAATAAAAGTTGGGAGGTTTATTAAACCATAGGAATCATACACAATAACAAATATAATGTTGCTTGTGTTCAGAAAATTTAACATTATTACATTTTGTTCCAACATGCCATTAAACAAACCCAAATCTCAACATAACTTAAAACTGAAAATGTACATTGAATTAAAAAAAAAATCCTTTTACCTTAAAAGCAATTATCTCCTCGCCCTCCATAAACCTCAGCAGTTGCTTCCAGTTAAAGGATGCTCTTTTTCTGTACACATCTAAAGGACCACGGGGAAGCTCTAGGAATTCTATTGATGAATCCATTTTCTTGGTACTATATGGATAGAAGGAAGAATTCACAGTAGCATGCGTGGTATTCGTAACCCTGCTTTACACCCGAGAATCAATGCATAAAACAAAAAAGGTTGAAGCTCTATTTATGGCATTAATATTATTGTTTTCAACAAATATTAAATGGCAGTGGTGGCCTGATGGTAAAGGTGCTGGATCACTGATCCTAAGGTTGGGGCTTCAAGCCTCACTCTCCACGGGTTGTCACTGTCCCTCCAGTGCAGCTAACTGAGTTATCAAAGGCCGGCCATGTCTCTCACTGTCTATGGTGTGAGGTTCGTGTAAAAGAACCATTGCTGACTTTCGACGAATCGCTGCATAGCCGTCAGCGTTTTTCTACCCTGTGATGGCCTGGTGTGCTGTCCCTCGGCTGGGATGGGTGCCAGCTTTCCTTCAACCCTAATTAGGATTAAGCAGTTACAGAAAATGAATGACTAACAAACATTAAACATTTACTTCAATTCAAAGCAAATTATAATCTAATGTTTATACACAGAGCATATGGAGTTATTGGAAGATAAATGCTTCTGGAAATGTGGGGGCAGTGGTGGTCTAATGGTACAGGGCGCTGGATTGCTGATCCTAAAAGTTGGGGGTTCAAGTCCCACTCTCCACAAGGTTGTCACTGTTCCCCCAGTGCAGCTAACTGGGTTATCAAAGGCGGACCATGTCTCTCACTGTCTATGGTGAGAGGTTCATGTAAAAGAACCATAGGCTGCAAAGCGGTCAGCGTGTTTCTGTCCCTTGGTAAAGGTTGTGTCAGGAACGGCATCCAACGTAAAAACCTATGCCAAATCAAACGCGCGAATCATTCGCTGTGGCGACCCCTGATAAAAGGAAAAAGCTGAAAGGAAATCATAAAATGCTTCTGTAAATGTGGAACAGTGGTAGGTCATAGGAATAACAACTCAAGACCCAAAACGTGGAACCTGATGAACATGTCTTGGGTTCTTATAGAGGTGATTTTACTTTTTCAAGTAAGGTTTACTAAGATTGGAATAAGTACAGGGATCCCTTGCTACTTCGCGCTTCAATTCATGCGGCTTCAGTGCATCTGTGGGTTTTTTTTTAAATATTCATCGAATTAAAAAATATGGAATTTAAGGGAAAAAGGGGAAAAGTTAAGGAAAATGCTGCAAAAACAAGGCCAATTATGCAAAAATAAATAAATAAATAAAAATAAACAAACAAACCCCCAAACAACCAACAAAACTACCTACATTTTTGTGAGATGCACATCTGAGTGCATGCAAGCGCGTCTGTATGTGTGTGTACAGTATTTGTGTTTTATTTACATCTTATGCATTATTTTTAAAATCTTTAATTATTATAAGCATTTATAGTTATAGCATTGAATATTTAGTGATATATACACATACACATGTACGAATACTTCAGTCGGAGGGTGATGCTACTTAGCGGAATTCGGTGGTCGCATGGGAATCTCGGTCCCAAATAACCGCAGAAAGTGAGGGATCCCTGCATTAAAAACTTCAATGCCTGGCCAAAAAAATGGGTTATGCATTCATATTATATTTGTTGGAGCACCTTTACTCTTAATTACTGTCCGTAATCACTCTGCTATCCAACATTGCATTCCAAGTTACCTTCTTTAAGAAGTTTGATAATCCTCTCCTTTGTTTCAATTGACATCTCTCGTGTTGGAGCCACGATTCATGTCAGTCCACTTGGTGCAACAGCTCTCCAAGGTGTGATCACTCCTGTTTAACTGCAAAGTAACGAGCCGATCTACTCTGATGCAGGTGTTAGTTTCGGGAATGGAAATTTACATGGTGATGCCATAATTTACTCCCCTGCTTGGTCTAAAAAAGTAACTGTTACTGACGACCATATTTCTTCTTGAATTCTTTCAGTGTTTCTTGAAGCCAAAAAGTTGCTTTTTGAAATGACTTTAGTTTTGTGTCATGTCTGTGATCTGCTTTTTTCTGCAAAATTAAACAACCCAGTGAACATCCTCCGAGACTGGTGATTCCATAATTTTTGCCCGTGGTTGTACTTTTCCTCGCTGAATCAATCTTCCAGTATTCGACCCAAATTTTATATCCATGATATCAGGGAATATAAATTCGATTGATGTGAAAATGTGCCTATTCAGTGTATACGGGGCATCAGCTGATGTTAATGTTGCTGAGCCTCAACCGGACCAACTGCAACAATAATACACTGGAGATTAAACACTGTACACAAAACCACAGACACTCCAGCTAAATATTAGCACGCACAGCTTTTTGTTCTATTTTGTTCACATGTGAGAAAGTTTCTTTGTAACTCACCCAACATACTTTTTATAACATAAGCAGGAAATCATTTAAAAAAGTTTACTGTTCCTGAAATAAATTTATTTTGTAGAAACATTAAATGTAATGTGTGAGTTGGTATTGAGATCATTCTCTGTGATCAGATTTAATAAACACTGAATAGACCCCACAGAGAATATATATGTAAATTCACCAGTTCACTGTCAAGTAGAACAAAATTCACTGACACTAGGTTCTGGCACTGGCGCATGATACATTCAGGAATTGTGACACAGCCAAGCCTGACAGCTGAAAATAGTGAAATTTCAGCCTGCAAATGCAGCCCTTATAATCAAATAATGCTGAATAAATTTGTGTTAAAAGTACATTTCATTCCTGTTCCAGTGGTATCAAATTCAGCCATGTTCATAAAAAAAGAACATTTAAATTTTAGACCGAGTTTGTATTGTTTTTCACCAACCTTAATTACAGCGCCTTTGTTTTGATGAGATCTCAAATATACTGTGTCCCTGTTGCACGGTATCGTCCACAAAATCGGTTTGCGCGTCGTTCTGAAATGTCACACGTGGTCTAAACCATTACTGTATTCAGTAGGAAATCTTCAGCTTTCCAGCCATACCCAGTTTTTCAGGGATGTATTTCACCTTTTTTTTTAAACTTCATATTTATAAATATCCCCAAGACTGCCGGTTCTTTAAAAATCGGTAGACTATAGCCCCCACACACTAGGTACCAAAATTTAGAGATTTTATTCTACTTTAAAATCGAATTTTAATCAAAGCTCAAGAATAAACTCGTGCGACGTGCCAGGCAATTTAATTGCAAGTCCGCCCTTAAAAAACAAGAGGGATTGACTGTCACACACCAAGATGGCCACCACCACAATGGACACATCTGAGCAGGATACTGTCATTTCTGATCTATTTATTCCATACCGGAGTAATATATATTTCTATGGTTGGAATATAACCTGAATTGTGTATAGAATTTTCTAGTGTGGCTGTTTTCTTGAAATCTTGCGATAAATATAAACTTTGACTCTGAATTGATCGGGTCAATCTGCTCGCTGGTTAAACATGAATGGAATTGGAACTTTCGACTTCCGGCAGCCCCTCCTTGAATCGCCACCTTATCGTGGTGGAGGGGTTTGCGTGACCTAATGATCCTAGGAGCTATGTTGTCGGGGGCAAATGCCCCTGGTAGGGTCACCCAAGGCAAACAGGTCCGGGGTGAAGGTCCAGACAAAGTGCGATTCAAAACAAACCCCTAAAGACACGAGACAACAAAAGAAGCAGTCTCCCTTGCCCGGACGCGGGTCACCGGGGTTCCCTCCTGGTGGTCGGGCTTATGCCCATGGAGCCTGGCCGGGCCCAGCCCGAAAAGGAGACATGGGTCCGCCCTCCCATGGACCCACCACCCGTGGGAGGAGTTTTAGGGGTCGGGTGCAGTGTGAGTTGGGTGGCAGCCAAAGGCATGGGTTCTGTCGGACTGATCCTCGGCTGCTTACTCTGACCTTCGGGACATGGAATGTCACCTCTCTGGCGGGAAAGGAGCCTGATTTGGTGCGTGAGGTGGAGAGATACCGACTAGATATAGTCGGGCTCACCTCAACGCATAGCTTGGGCTCTGGAACCATCCATCTCGAAAGAGGCTGGACCTTCTTCTATTCTGGAGTTGCTCATGGGGAGAGGCGGCGAGCCGGTGTGGGTATTCTTGTTGCCCCCCCGTCTCGGTGCCCAAATGTGGGGGTTCGCCCCGGTTGACGAAAGGGTAGCTTCCCTCCGTCTTCGGGTGGGGCGGGTCCTGACTGTTATTTGTGCTTATGCACCAAATGACAGTTCAGAGTACCCACCCTTTTGGAGTCTTTGGGGGTGTTGGAGAACGCTCCCTCGGGAGACTCACTCGTTGTCTTGGGAGACTTCAACGCCCATGTGGGCAACGATAGTGTGACCTGGAAGGGTGTGATCGGTAGGTACGGCCTCTCCAGTCTGAATCCGAATGGTGTGTCGTTGTTGGACTTCTGTGCTCGTCATAGTTTGTCTATCCACGAACACCATGTTAAACTATAAGGGTGTCCATAAGTGCACTTGGCACCAGGACACCCTAGGTCGCAGTTCGATGATTGACTTTGTAGTCGTGTCATCGGACTTGCGACCATATGTTCTGGACACTCCGGGTGAAGAGAGGAGCTGAGCTGTCTACCGATCACTACCTGGTGGTGAGTTGGCTTCGGTGGTGTGGGAGGTTGCCTTCCAGACCTGGCAGGCCCAAGCGTGTAATCAGGGTCTGCTGGGAACGTTTGGCGGAGCCCCTGTCCGAGAGGCCTTTAACTCCCACCTCCGGCAGAGCTACAACCACGTTCGGAGGAGGCGGGGACATGGAATCGAATGGGCCATGTTTCGCGCCTCCATTGCTGAGGCGGCAGCCCATAGCTGTGGCCGTAAGGTCGCCGGTGCTTGTCGTGGCGGTAATCCCCGAACCTGGTGGTGGACTCCTGCGGTGTAGGGGGCCGTCCAGCTGAAGAAGGAGGCCTATCGGGTTTTATTAGCCTGTGGGACTCCTGAGGCAGCAAACGGGTACCGTCAGGCCAAGCGTGCTGCAGCCGAGGCTGTCGCAGATGCAAAATCTCGGGCGTGGGAGGAGTTCGGTGAGGGCCTGGAGAGTGATTATCGGTTGGCCTCAAAAAGGTTCTGGGCCACCATCCGACGCCTCAGGAGGGGGAAGCAGTTCTTCACAAACACTGTTTACGGTGGAGGTGGGGAGCTGCTTACCTTGACTGGGGATGTTGTTGAGAGGTGGAGGGAATACTTTGAGGACCTTCTCAATCCCACCAACACGCCCTCCGTGGAAGAGGAAGACCCTGGGGTTCGGGTGAGGGTCCGCCCATCACTGGAGTGGAGGTCACTGAGGTTGTAAAAGCTCCTCGGTGGTCGAGCTCCGGGGTTGGACGAGATCCGCCCAGAATATCTCAAGGCTCTGGATGTTGTAGGACTGTCTTGGTTGACACGTCTCTGCAACATCGCTGCGTGGTCATCGGGGCTGTACCTCTGGATTGGCAAACTGGGGTGGTGGTCCCAATTTTTAAGAAGGGGACCGGAGGGTGTGTTCCAATTATCGGGAATTACACTCCTCAGCCTACCTGGGAAAGTCTATGCAGGGGTACTAGAGAGGAGGATCCGACCGATAGTCGAACCTCGGATTCAGGAGGAACAATGTGGTTTTCGCCCTGGCCGCAGCACTCTTGACCAACTCTATACGCTCCACAGGATTCTGGAGGGGGCATGGGAGTTTGCCCAATCTGTCCACATGCGCTTTGTGGCTTTGGAGAAGGCTTTCGGCCGTGTCCCTCGAAAGATCTTGTGGGGCGTGCTCGAGAAATGCGGCGTTCGGATCCGTTGCTACGAGCGATTCGGTCGCTGTATCACCGAGCCAGAGTTTGGTCCGTATTGGTAACAGCAGGTCGGATTCGTTTCCAGTGGGAGTTGGAGTCCGCCAAGGCTGTCCTTTGTCACCGATTCTGTTCATAATTTTTATGGACAGAATTTCTAGGCGCAGTCGAGGCGATGAGGGGTTCTGGTTTGGTGGCCATCGGATATCGTCTCTGCTTTTGCGGATGATGTTGTCCTTTGGCTTCATCAAATCGGGCCCTCCAGCTCTCATTGGAGCGATTCGCAGCCGAGTGCGAAGCAGCCGGGATGAAGATCAGTACCTCCAAGTCCGAGGCCATGGTTCTCAGTCGGACAATGGTGGAATGCACCCTCCGGGTCGGGAATGAGGTCCTGCCCCAAGTGGAGGAGTTTAAGTATCTTGGGGTCTTGTTTACGAGTGAGGGAAGGATGGAGCGAGAGATCGACAGACGGATCGCTGCAGCCTCTGCTATTAAGCGGTGCCTGTACCGGTCCGTCGTGGTGAAAAAGGAGCTGAGCCGCAAGGCGAAGCTCTCAATTTACCAGTCGATCTACGTTCCAACCCTCACCTATGGTCACGAGCTTTGGGTAATGACCGAAAGAACAAGATCACGGATACAAGCGGCTGAAATGAGCTTTCTTCGCCGGGTGGCGGGGTTCTCCCTTAGAGAGAGGGTGAGAAGCTCCGCCATCCGGCGAGAGCTCGGAGTAGATCCGCTGCTCCTCCGCATTGAGAGGGGCCAGTTGAGGTGGCTCGGGCATCTGGTCAGAATGCCCCCCGGACGCCTCCCTGGTGTGGTGTTTCGGGCATGTCCAACCGGGAAGAGACCCCGGGGTCGACCTAGAACACGCTGGAGGGACTATGTCTCTCGGCTTGTCTGGGACCGCCTTGGTGTCCCCCCGGGAGAGTTGGAGGAAGTAGCTCGGGAGAGGGATGTCTGGACCTTTTTGCTGGGGTTGCTGCCCCCGCGACCCGACCCTGGACTAAGCGGAAGAAGATGATGATGATGATGATGATGATGATGACTTCCGGCAGATTTTTATTTCATTTATGGGTTCTAATTTCAAAATAAACAGATGGTGCATGTTCTTCAGATATAAATTAAGACTTAACCTACATTATATGATAATGAATACATTCCTGTCTAAAATCACCTGCTCCATGGGTACTCGAGGCCACGCCCCAAGTCACTCATGGTAGAATGATCATCATTATCAATCATAGGAGTGTTTATTCATATGATCCATTTCTTTTTCCAGTGAATGAAGAGTGCAATACTCCGAAAAAGATTACAATTATTACAATACGCTGAATTTTTCAAAATGATTGTGTGTTAGACTTTTCCAACATTTCGCCATTTAACACGTTTTGACTTCCTTCGCAGGTTAAATCATGGTAGATAGCCTACAACCGATGGTTCTGATGGATTAAAGCATGGCATTTGACCTTAGAAACAAAAGTTTCAGGTTTTTGGCTTGGTTGGTTGAAGTTCAATGGATGTTCAAAATTTGACGATTTTAGGCATAGTTGTCAAATGTCACTTGTCTGATCCACCTTCAACCCAAACCATGGTAGATGGCCCAAAACTGATGTTTCCAATGGATTAAAGGGGTATTTTCCCCTTGGAAACAAAAGCATCAAGGTATTGACTTGTTTGGTTAAATTTGAATGAACTTTTAAAGATTGCTCATTTTTTTCCCTCATGGCATTTTTCAGGAACAATAACTTCAAAAGTGAAAAGAAACCGGCCTCCATAAAAATTAGAGTGGTTCAGTCAATCTTATTATCTTGGAAAATAGCATAACTGGGCTTTGTTGATGTCGAATTTTGAAAATAGGGGCGTCTAAAAATGACATATTTGCCAATTTGGTGCGACCATAATTAAAAAAAAAAAAATTTGAATCGACTTTTACTACAAGCCTATTACCTGAGAGGGCTGAAACTCCACCAAGTTGTGGAAATGACTGAGAAATGGCAGTAAGTATTTGTAGAACGTAATAATACTTGTTTCAAAGTCTCCCCAAAATTGCTCCAAATGATGTCCGAGCCAGGAGCTTGAAAGCGAGAGTAACGGAATAAGCTCTCGGAAACCGTAAGATAATTGCATGAAATTTGGACTGGTTATTAGTAATTGCACCCAACAAACAGAACCCAAAACCATCCACTCATGATGACTTTAATTTTTTCGGTGCCGGTAACCACCGACAAAGTTCACCACAAAGGTTCTCCTTATCAAACGCTCCATTTATTCCAGCTGAAACGTTCATAAAACTTCGTTTCATTTATGCTAAAAAAAATATCACAGCAATGTCAGTGCTGACGGCTAAACTATTTTAAATAATAATAATAAATAAAGCCATTAAACTGCTCTAAATGTTATATGAACGGATTTATAACTTTTTGGTAGAACGAGCGACTGAAACGTTGTGTATATAAATCACTCACCAGTCCTGCTGCAGATCAACTTATTCGTCTTTCGAGCAGTGCTTCTCGATTTTCTGTGGCGCCCCCTCTAGGAGGAAAAAAACCATTTCACCCCCTTCCCCCCTCACCCCGCGAGCGACTATAAATACTGTAGTATTATTTGTCTATAAAATTAGTAGTACACCTCTGCATAACAGTGTACCTTTATTAACATTAAAAACAAAAAAAAGAAAGAAATACAGTTCAACTTACAAGAAAGAAAATTTTCATTAACATTTTTAATCTGTAACAGATTTAAAGTGCACCAATGTGCCTGAAATTAAAAAATATATATACATCCTTATTTATTAAACTCATTTAACTTATTTAAACTCATTCAACTTATTATGTCATAATATCTCTGTCTCTCTCCACCTTTCTCTTCTTTGCTTTGAGAAATTCTTCCATGTTGTTTCTTGAGGAGTTGTTTCACTTCAAATCGTTTGCAAGTGCGAAAAACCGCTACACCATAGCGCGGCAATGACAGCGCCACTGCCAACTACCGAAGTGGAGGTGCAATTACAATTAATTCTTGTACACTATTCCAGAAAAGCATGTTCCCCAGAGAATCATACTGCCTTATTCAGTTCATTTTCTGTACCCGCTTCATCCTAATTAGGGTCGCAGGGAGACTGGTGCCCATCCCAGCCAACTCAGGGCGAGGGCAGAGTACACCCTGGACAGCTCGCCAGGCCATCACAGGGCGGAAACACGCTGACGGCTTTGCAGCCTTCTCTTGTCGAAAGTCAGCAATGGTTCTTTTACATGCCTCACACCATAGACAGTGAGAGACATGGTCGGCCTTTGATAACCCAGTTAGCTGCACTGGGGGGAGAATCATACTGCACATCACTATTTGAGAAGCACTGCTTTGGAGATGTGTTACATTTGAAATAATGTTTCACAGCGCCACCTGCTGGTAGCACATGGGAAAATCTGTGAAATTAGTGGGGCCAGTGGCGTAGTCGTGACAGTGCTGGGCACGTGATCAAGAGGTTTTGTGTTCAGATCCCAGTTAGACCTTCACTGTGCTAAGACCACGGGTAAGGTCTTAACCACAAATATGCCTCTGTTCACCCAGCACTATAAATGGGTACCACTAAAAATATACTGGACATGTAGCCTGCAATGGACAAGTGTCCCATCCAGGAGGAGTTGAACTCCTGGTAGCGCTATGCTTTTTGCTTGCCTGTTCGTGCAAATGAGCTGATGAAAAACGAGGTAAATTTACCTCTTTACTCAAAAACAACACACGCAGTCTGTGGCTGTTGTTATAATCCAATAAAATTACAGTTTCAAGGTATCGGAACCGCCCGCATACTGGTGTACAGAAAGGATTGGCTCTCCGCTGCGCGCCACAGTGACATGTGACATTTAAAATAGATGTATAGATTTAAATGTGCGAGATTTATTCATCTGTTTTTGTTTTATTTGATGGCTTTTTTTGTATTTTTATTGAAATGCCAGTGAAATTATGTATTCGTTATTCTGTTGTGAAAGGCCACCTAATTTATCTGAGAGCCAGATACAGTCATCAAAAGAGCCACATCTGGCTTGCGAGCCATAGGTTCCCGACCCCTGTTGTATGGTTTAGAAACAGTGGCACTGATGAAAAGACAGGAGGCAGAGCTGGAGGAAGCAGAGATGAAAATGTTGAGGTTCTCTTTGGGAGTAACGAGGATGGATAGGATCAGGATTGAGTACACATGAGAAACAGCACATGTAAGAGGTTGTGGAGACAAAGTCAGAGAGGCTATATTGAGATGGTTTGGACATGTACAGAGGAGGGATAGTGAATATATTCGTAGTGGGGTGCTGAGGTTGCAACTACCAGGTAGAAGGCCTAGAGGAAAACCAAAGAGAAGATTTATGGATGTGGAGAAGGAGAACATGAAGGTAGTTGGCGTAATAGAAGAAGATCCAGAGGATAGGATGAGATGGAGTCAGATGGTCGCTGTGGCGACCCCTGAAGGGAACAGCCGAAAGGAAAAGATATAGATTAATGCACAAAAGAGAAAAACACAATGATAACCTAATTATCTACTGTATTTGTTTACAGAATATAACTTTCTGGTTGCGATGTGTCAGCGTATTTGGAAGGATGGGAAGGGAGAGATGCAGGAGGGGTTATTGCTTTGAAGGGTGTGGCAGTTTTTCACTTCTCTGTCTCTTGATCGCAGTTGATTCGTCACTTTCTCATGACTTTTTGCTTTTCCTTTCCAGTAAAATTACTGCTGCTCTTCTTAGGACTCGGGGTTAAGGGTTAAAGTAGCTGTAACGTAATGAATAAACACGATACGCAGCACGAGACTCTCGCTCAATGGCTGTTCAAAGTACTGTACACTGAGCAGCGTTGAACACACTCGGCTCTGCTCTGTTCGAACTCTGACAATTTGTTCGAACACCAAGGCAGATTTTCCTCAATTTTTTAATCAAACTCTGATTTGTTCGACTAAAGAGTAGTTCGACTTCCAAGGTTCCACTGTAGAATTAAATTTCTTATAATTACCAACACGATAAAATGCAAAATGCACACTATAGTGAGCTTTATGAGGCACAAATCAATGCTTATTATTATTATTATTATTATTATTATTATAAAAATCAAATCGAAAATAAATTTGGTAGCCTATAAAATATATAATCCTACAATCTTTTTCTTATTCATAACAAGAAAAGATGTGATTAAATGTTTTCCCTTCTTATCATTTGATCATGTGTTTGGATTTTAGGTCATGATGGAACTTTATAATCGCTCCAGACCAGTACATTAAAGCTTGGCTCGGAGGGATCCCACGACTGGCTTGTCGGAGCAGAACTCCGCCCACCAAGACGGACGTTCCAGAACATCCTTTCCCTGTATGACAGTGGCCCACAAGTTCTTATAGAGCTGAAAAATAAAATACAAAAACAATTACACACTTTGTATCATGGCGTCACATTTAGCTGAACTGATTTCAACATCTAGAAAGTAGCTGGTATTGTACAGTGCATCCAAAATATCACAGATCCCTGGTAAAACTACGGGTTTTTCTAATGTAAAACAAACAAAAAACCAAAAAGGAACAATGCCACTTCTTTGTTACCTTTGGTGTGACACTGCCAAAAACAAGTGACGATCAGGCAGAATCATGCCATTGTTTCAACAAAGTTAAGCAACAATACACATTTATTTTCATCCAGTGTTGGGTTCAATTCTCACCAATATCTTGAATTGATGAGGGGGAAAACTGAAACACTCCATAAAATCATCTCCAGCTCATCCCAAAAACTTTCAATAGGGTTAAGGTCTGAAATCTGGGCTGCCAATACATATGTGAAAGTGATTCCTCATGCTCCCTGAACCACTCTTTCATTATCTGAGTCCTTATTGTTATACTCATACCATCAGGAAAGAAAAAGTCCACGAGATTCCGTGCTGTGATAAAAAACGAACTCACTCCATGAAAATATCAGTGCGTGCGCCTTGTTCTGGCCAAACAGTGCATATTATGAAAGCCTTTTAATGTTCCAGGTCTTTCTCAGTACAAGTCTGTCAATTTAGCACATCCTGTTTTGGAATTTTATTTCACTCTTCAGTAAAATGCTTCAGAACTATCAAACTGTGAGGGGATGCCCATGCACAGCACTCTTTAAACCATTCCACATGTTTCTGATAGGGTTTAGATCTGGGCTCTGACTGGGCCCGTTCAATAATTTTTTTATGTTCTTCTGAAGTTGTTTCTTTGTCAAGTTGGACTTTTGATTTGGGTCAAGCAGGAAGAAAAAAGTGTTCTTCATGTGTGCATGCTTTTGTCCCTCCCTGGTCGGTGGTGGTCATGTGACAGGGAAGGCAATACAGTACCTCATTGGTGGGAATTGGATACAAATAAATTGGGGAAAAAACCCCTTCGATTTCGTGATCGTGCATGTGTTAAAGAAGGCGACTGATATAAATAGGAAATGGTTTATTTTAAGTTTTTTCTTTGAGTGTGTCCTTGTGCAGTATAATATGCAATATTTTCCATATGACTATTAAAGTGTCAAAAGGTTTTTAAGAAATAGCAAACATGGCTGTCTCCTACAATATATGAAAGATTTGTCCTTCGCTTTTTGCCATTTGAAACCAAGCAGACAAGCAAAAAAAAAAACGTAAATATAATCAATGAGCCACAAATCTACAAACAAATCTGCAGCCTCTGGTAAAGGAAATGGCCTTTAAAATGCGCTGACTGAAAAATATAAACAAAAATCACAATGATTTACAATTTACTAATATTTCCAAAACTGCAATCACTGCTGTGTGTGTTTTCTCAGCTGAGTGTAAAGCCATGGCGGTCTCTTACCTCACCGTCAGCCTTGCCAATGGGTGAGTTCAGAATAAAATCAGGAGGAGAGATTACATCAACCAACGCCACAGCATCATCTTTGAGCTTTTATAGGAATAAAAATCACAATCCCTTTATAAAAACAGTTATTATGCACCTGTTGCTCACACTTGGATGTATATGTGTGTTTTCAGGCTGACCTGTCTACAGAGACTGAGGATCGCATTCTGCATGAAGTCAGCTGGCTCCTTTCCAGTCAAATAGCCTCCTAAACAAACCAGGAAAATTATTACACATGATTTCCCCACGCGTCATGATTGAGAATATAGGAAATAAAAGTACCTTGGTAAAGAATGCCCATGTGGTTGTTGAGGGTCCAGAGGCCGTAGAGGGCACACAATCTCCTCAGGACTGATTGTACACCAGGTTCAGTTTGGTCATCTCTAGTAATATCATGGAAGCGCTGCAGAACTGTGTGCTCAATGTAGGTTAGCGCTAATGAGCGACAGTAATATACCTACATACAGGCAAAAATTAAGAGAGATCAACAACATATCCAACAAAACCACGTTTCAATTCTCAAACCACAGCTATCGGGACGAACAGATTCATCTGTAAATTCAATGCACTGAGGATCAGCCCACTGAGAACTGAGCAAATGAAGAGCATCTTCAGGCTGAAACTGAGATCAGATGCTAATGTCACACATCACACACTGGTTCTGGGTGAGGTACAGCTGGTTCATAATTTTATTTCACTCTACTTCTGTTAAAGAAAAACATCATATTGAAGTCATTTGGTGTGAAATGTCTTGTTTCGCAGACAGCGAGTCTGACATAAGCATAAAGGAGGAGGTTGAGGAGGTGGGTGTGGGTAACATGAATTAGGCACAAACTGGGTGGAGCAGGAGACCATCCAGATATTTTAAACTCTTTGTAATTATGTCATACACTTATGTGGGCCCTTACCGAACTTACTATACAAGCAGTACTCCAAAAAAAAAGACCCAAGGTACACCCAATACGTATCTGAATGTGTTGTTGTTATGGTAACACGAGGGTTTCATTTACTCAATGACAGATGCAGATATGCACCGCTTTATCTTCCAAAATGTGTAAATAGTTTTGTATAATGCAATGAGACCTTGTGGAATGTTGCTCTGTTATATTCACCAGTGATGAAGAAATGACTCTGAAATGTGTTTTAAAAGCTCTGCAGGGCATAAAATAAAATAAATCTGTAAATGGAATCTATAAAAGGTACAAATTGAACACATTAAGTTAAATATCGTGTTTGATATTTTATAGAAATAAACGTCTGATAGATCTGGATGAACTTCACACTCTTTATACCACCTGAGAGTTCTGAGGTTATCTTGAGTTTGGAGTCTGATCTCAATATAACATACACACACTGACACTCACATGTCTTTCAGGGAGGGGGGACTGATTACATTTACAGCACTTTATTAAAAATATGATTGAAAGTGTAACCTGGCTGTTGTTGCGCGCTTCAAAGTCTCCCAGTCCCAGAGCTCTCTGCTCACTCAGCTTCCTGTGACTCTCATTCAGCAGGAAACACACCAGCCACTTATATGCTGCCAGAGGCACTGGACCATGGGAATAAAATATTTAGGAAATTATACACAAAAATCATTTCAATTTAAATAGAAATTATTGTTTTAAATACACTCTACATTTTGCTCATAAACTGATGTTAGAAACATGTAGTGATTGTACAGCTGCTCTGGATTTGATCAGATTTTTGCATATAATTCCCTACATGTACAAACTCGCATACACCCATCAAGCATCTGGAACTACAACAATATTCTAATCTTACATCTTATTAGAGTGTGAAGGAGGGAACGCTGATGAACATAAAAAAGAAAAAGACGTAAAGGAAAACAGACTCAAACCATCCTGTCGTAAATCCATCAAGTTCCTGCCACTGTTCTTTACTCAGATTGAATAAACACTGTGTTATAAAGTACAGTGGTACCTCGGTGCTCAAATGTTTTAGAGGTCGAACAAATCGGAACTCGACCAAAAAATCCGGGATCTTTTGGTCCCGGAAGTCAAACACTAAAAAAGCACGAGAAAAAACGATACCGAGAGGGAGGAAAATACACGTTTTCTGGAAGTTCGGAAGTTGTTGATGCTATGTATCACCCTGATAAAGCTAAAGCTAACAGAGCTGTGCACACCTTTAATGATGAGGTCATGAGCCACTTCCGTAAGGCTTTGAAAAGAAGACAGAAACAAGCCATGTTAGAAATGTTCTTCAAGAAAAGAAAGGAACATCCTGAAGAAGAGTCATCCATGTCAAAGCGAGTAGCAAAAGGAAAAAACACCTTGGCTGATTCACCTGAAGCAGTTATGGAAGGGGATCCTCCACCTTTCTTCCTCTCTGTTATGGAAGGCGATCCCTCTCCTCTCTCCCGCTCCAACATTTGTATGCCAACTGCTCACCACGACACGACTCTCGTTGGAGAGGGGCGTGGCTGTCACACGCGGGTGGAACGCTAAGCACATGCACCTGATTCCACTCAGCAATCACCGGCCTATAAAGATGAGCGGTGCACGCCTCTTGTTGCTAGAAGATTGACCCTCCTCCAAGTTATCTCTCTGGCTCTCAAGTTCCCTTAGTTTATGGTTTTCGTGTTTCTCCGAATCTCTAAAAGTGACTACGATGTCACCCGTGCTCCAGTGAGTTCCCTGTGAAGAATAAAGCGCATCCGTTTTCATTATACCCTGTCACCTGCATTTTTGGGTCCGGCTGAATGTTCCTGGCGTCACAAAATCTTCTAGCCCTTCCGTGACGCCAGGAACATTCAGCCGGACCCAAAAATGCAGGAGACAGTGTGAAGAAAACGGATGCGCTTTATTATTCACAGGCAAGAAACTAGAGAACAGGGAAATCGTAGTCACTGTTAGAGATACGGAGAACCATAACATAGTGTACTGGTATAGCCACGCCCCTCTCTAGCACCTGTATGCATAAAGAGAGAGTTAGAGCCTCTAACAACTAGACCATAGCATAGTGTACTGTATTCAATAATTTTTCACTTAATTTGCCAAACTATGGTATGAGTTATGGTACTGTTAACTGCTGTTCAAAAGACGACAAAACAGATTAAGACCATTCACATTATTTGTAATGGGAAAAATAGATCCAGAATTCGACCAAATCAGAATTCGACCAGCCGTCAGGAACTAATTGTGGTCGAGTACCGGGGTACCACTGTATGTTTGGAAATGACGGAAATTTTATATTCTTAATATCCAGAACTGTTTGACGTGCTGAATAACAGGCTACGATATAAGACGCCTGAAAGAGAGAACCATATGATACTACAACAGCTTTCAGAAGGAAACGGGACTGTTTGGTTTTGACATTTGGACAATAATGAGACCTGCAGGTTTGAGCTTTTCCATAAAAGCACTGCTCCTATGATACGTCTCCACTGTGATTATTTTCAGCTAACAGCCAAACTGCACTGAGAATCTAAAACAAGCAGATAAACAGATATGTGGAAGGTTCTGAAGGAATCGTGAATTACACTGATGTGTGGTTTCCAGTATGGTAAGTGGTGAGATTAAATAATACTGATACACTCGATAGCATGGCGTTAGCATTGCTAATGTTAATGTTGCATCCCCCCCTGCCCCCAACACACACACATAGTGTTCATGTGACATACTGAGTGTTTTGCACAGTAAGTGTTGTAGCTGACCAATCAAAACCCTTCTCCTCTGAACCCAGTTGCCAGGTAACAGCCGGTCAAGTCATGAGCAGTGGAATGAAGTCCGAAAAAAGTGCAAATGTGTGGCAGATGTGCAGTGGAGGCCTCTGTGAAGCACGAGAAGCTCCAGAGCAGAGAAACTTATTCTGATGAAACATGCAACTCAACACCTGGATTGTTTTTAAAATGTTTTATCTGTGTAGCTCTCACGCAGATTTTTCGATAATAAGTAGTTTAGTCACCTCGACCACTTTGTTAGAAGCCAGGGGATCAATGTGCACGAAAATATCATTATTTTCTTTCTTCTGGTTAGATAAGTAAATTAGCTTATTGTGGTCGTCCCAGTACAAAAATGTTCACCTGAAGGATGAACTTTAATTGTTTAGTTATTTGGGGGAAAAGTTCTCCAGTGTGATTACTACACTCTACCTGCTGAGTCCATGCAATCCTGCACTGAGGCAGCTGAGAACCTGCTTTCCAAAATTCTTTTCCAGTCATCCAGGAAGTTCACCGTCTCCAGAGGAGACTCAATTCTTCCTTTACCTAGAATAGAAAAAAGGAGGGAGAGAGCAAGGGAGGGAAGGAGGAGGAGGAGGGATAATCATATATAATACTTTTCACATTTAACTAATACTGTGTAGTCTCTAAACTGTCAGATAAAACGTTTTCCATCGAAGGAAAGACCTTGCTGCTGGTGCTGGAAAAGGTTAAGCAGGTAACTGCTCGTCTGTTGCAGAAGGACGTTGTTGTCCCCCTCATATGTGCAGTTTGGGTCATTATCACCACGGATGTCTCCGAGTCGGTTCACTAGGAAATAGACACATGAAGAATTTTTCTCAAAACAAACTGAGCTGATGGTCCACTGATCCAACAACTAATCAAAATCCCCCAGACTGACTCCAATAAATTCACTCTGTAATCTTATGGCACAGAGTATCTGATGTCGTCCCCCCGTCCCCCCTCGTTCTCTTACAAAATTTCATCCATGTAAATTTTTAAACAATAAAATTATATGTGATTCTTCATTTATTCTTTAGGGGGTCAGTAATTGTTAATAGAGCAAACCAAACCTGAAGTTTGACTAAAGTTCATTATTCATTCATTCATTCATTCATTTTCTGTAACCGCCTAATCCTAATTAGGGTAACAGGGAGGCTGGCGCCCATTCCAGCCAACTCCGGGCGAGGGCAGAGTACACCCTGGACAGCACGCCAGGCTATCGCAGGGCTAAAGTTCATTATTTCACACGAATACAGTACATGCCCAGCCCATCTCCGATTAAAAATAAGTGATCTGATGCCTCTTGATGTGAATGTGGTTTTAGTTTCTTGTGTCACACCAGCATGAGGAAAACTCACTGGCCAGGTATCCATGTCCTCCACAGGCTTCACGGCATTCCTGAATAGCCCGCTGAGCCATCCATGAACCCAGAGGCTTACTGGAGCATGACATGGCATGAATCTCCCGGCCCAACTCCGCCTTATCAAGCAACAGACATGTGGATCAAGATCGATCGATCAATCGAGAGAGAGAGAGAGACAGAAAGAGAGAGAGAGAGGGAGAAATGCATAACTAATCTGTGAGAGTAACTTAAGGATTCAAAGTTTTTGAATGCCACTACTTGGGAAAGTATTAAACCAGGGGCCTCCAATCTAGTTCCTGGACCTTCAACCCTGTTCCTCCACCTCTTTTCCGACTGATCAAGAACTTCAATATTCAAATGGTTAGGTAGGCATGATTAGGGTTGGACCCAAACTCTTCAGAAGGATCGCTCTACAGGAACATGGAGACCCCTGTATGACACGAAACAAACTAACCTGACTTGCACTTGTGTACCTGTCTGTCACTGCTGTCCTTCATCATGAGACCAATCTGAAACTCCAAAAAGTTCATCATAAAGGATTTGGAGAACAGCTCCAGAGCAAAGACTGCTGCCAAGTACGGTAAAAGTCGCCATTGCTGCAATAAAAACATTTCCCTTCAACATTTTTACAGTTCACACAAGACACTAATTTATAACTACAATAAATACAGGAAGTCCATGAGCTGTTAACATTAAAAAAATCATTAAATTGCTTGTCTGAGAAAGTGTGAATGATTCTGCCCTCTAAATAGAAAGAAAGATGCTGCTCTGTCCCAATCAGAGCAGAATGAATCTGGGCTTAGTTTAATTATGCATGGAAGGTCACCGAAGTCTCAAAAAGCTCCTCAGTGGTCGGGCTCCAGGAGTGGCCCGTAGCAACAGGTCTGGTACACCGTACTCCAGGAGCACGCTCCACAAGATGGCTCGAGGGACACAAAGATTCACAGTTTCATTCACACTTTCTCAGACAAACAATTTAAAGTTTTAAAATTCTTCAGTGACGGTTTCCATAATCTTCATAACTGCTCTGTTCAGTTTTGTTTTCTGTGAAAGGTGGAAATGCTCGGCTTTATGAAATGCACCTGCAGCTGATACTCCAGCACCGGGATCTCTTCATCATCTTTAGGTCCAAACTGTCGTCGTGTAGCTGAAAAACGCACAGCAATCGTCAACGCCAACTTCAGATTGACTAACGCCATTCTGGTAATGGACACTCTTCCACCAGACAAGGCACCAAGCGACGCCCCAAAACGTTTATTCGGATCCTAATAGAGAACAGGAAAGAGGAAGCTCTTTAAAACTTGCCTGACCTTTTCTACAAACAAAACACTTCAGGGTTCGTCATGGATCTGTGATTAGTCAGGTTCTAGTCTTAAACATTCTGCTTGTTTTTATAAAATCTTCTTCAGATATCACAAATGTTCTTAAAGGCCATTAACTTTACAGTGCCAGCAATGTTTGTTTAAGATGAAACCATAGAGATTCTTTCATGCAAATCAACACCAGCCACTATAAACTAAGACTGGAAGGAATCGTCTCAGTATCATCCAGTGCTGCAGACACTGAGTGGAAGTGACACACTCCATATACTGTAAATCTATCATGTTACATTTTTTGTTTGGTTTGTTCAAAAGTTAAATTGGAATAAATGTTAATTGGATTTTAAATCTTATGTAATGTCACAAAAATAACTGTGTAGAATTATTTTACAATTTTATGATTGTGGTTTGAACAGATGCTTGTTTGGACTGCTGCTCTGGTACTGGTAGTTATTACAGAACATTGTATTGTGCTGACCTTGAAGGGGGTTATGTATTGTCCCTCAGGGGTCACATCTCCGGTTTTGTTCAGAAGATTTTCCCGAGGGATTCTCACATTGTGAAAAACTGTAAAACTGTACAATATAAACCATCAAAACGTTTAGCAAAACATAAATAAACGAAAACAAAAACATTTAACAGAATACAGTACAGTGTGCAAGATCATTTTACCTTAATCATTCTGCCATCTAGTGGCAGTTCATAAAAAAAAAAAAAAAAAACACACACCCATCACTCAGAACATTTACCCATGATCCAGTCCGTTTTGACCCAACTTCTTTCCAATGTCTCCAACCATGACCCCGGGCATTGCTAGTAGTGTTTTCGGATCTCGAATCTGCAATTAATACCAAATGACATGACCGCACATCACAACATTGAATCCAGTGAATATAAGAATAATTAAATCGATGAGGTCATGCAGACCAAGTCTGACTGAAAAAAAGGAAATACCTGAACCACAAAAGAGTGCAGGCCATGACAGACTCCATCAGGTGTGTAAAGCTGAGCAAACACTACAGCATGGGTGGCAGTTTTCCCCAAATTTCCTACCCAGAATTTTGCTGCCTCGAAGTCTGGAGAGTTTATTACAAACTCCTATTTGAAGAGAAGCAGACACAGTGAGACAAAAAAGTGGGGCGTGGGTGGATGGGAGGGTTTCGGCCATTCATTGTCCATAACAAACTGTATTTGAGGTTGGAACTGTCATTTGTATTACTGATATTACACAGGTACTGACTTTGTATAGTGGAGTCAGAAGGACAGAACCATCTTTTGTGTAATTTCTATGTTTATGTAAAAACAGGCACCAGAATGATGTCAGCAGGGACTGACTACTCCATGAAAAGGTTAATTCTTTGACACGAGCATCCTCTTTAACAAACATTAAGTAAAACATTGAAATAATCCCATTTAATATGTAACACTTTTACTACTATTGTCAGTAAGGATGGAGGACTCCTACTTGATGTAATGAAATGAAGAATAGAACGGAAGAGGCCTTGTGGCGAACACCAACCCAGAATATTAGACAGTTTGAAGGATGGTGGTTCCTACACTAATATTAATCATAACATTAATAATAAGCAGTGGGCCTTGGACAGGACATTATAAGGACTGAGCCTGCCTATTGGCAGAGCACCAGAGAAAGAGAAGTAAGTACACTGTATAGGACAGGAAAAGGTCTGTTGGGCTTTTACCCCCCACCCCACCCCAAGGCGACTGGCTCTTTGGTATGAAGCTTCTCCTTGCCTGGGATGGGACGCTAGTCCATCACAGGTTACCTTCATAGTAATTATCCTTAATTATAAAATATCCTTAATAAAGTAATCCTTAATCCTATTTATACTACTGGGTGGACAGAGGCATATTTGTGGTTAAAACCTTACCCAGGATTCTTAGCATGGTGGGGGTGTCACAAGGATTTGAACCAGCATCCTAACCACTATACTACCGGGTCCAGTTTAGCATTACGTATACTGTATGCTCAATTGGAAATGTCAAGACTGACATACAAAATGTCTCTTATTTTTATTCATATTTTTTATAAGTGCTGAAAGGAGTCCACATGATGCAACGCCACTGATCTATTTTGTCCATATGGTCTCTGATTTAAAAAGTAAACATCTTCATACTCAATATGTACACTCAATTTAATGACATTTATTTACAAATTCACAAATACGTGCATTAAAAAAATAAATGTGATAATATTGTAGGAGTCCAAAGTGATGAACACTATTCAGATAAGATTCTACACATGATCAGGTTTTATCCTCAATGTAGTGCTGTTGGATATCATTGGCATGTATTTATTTCAGCAAAACAAAATCTATAACGTGTTGTCACTGCATGTTATTATGAACGTATACCTGGCTGCTGGGGTCGTATGTTGCCGTTGTTCTCATGAGCCTCGTGTTGCTGCCATGGCTCAACTCTGTCAGTGCAAAACACCCAAAGATCTAAATCCACCAGAAGAAAATATAACAGGAATTTCCTCTTAGAAACAAAATGCACAAAGGCACTAGAGCACGGGGAAATCGTAGTCACTGTTGGAGATGCTGAGAAACATGGAAATCAAACTAAAGCGGGAACTGGCGGAGCACGGAGCTGAGAGCCAGAAAGATCATGGGGAAGGGACAATCTTCTAGCAACGGAAGGAGCGCTCTGCTTGTCTTCATACCCCGTGATTAAGTGAAATCAGGTGTGTGTGACAGCCACGCCCCTTTCCAGCACGCAGAGAGAGAGCCGCCAAAACCAGAGTCTCTCACAACACAGATCATAACACACTAAAATAAAAACCACAGTACAGTTAAAGCATAAGAACAATAAAGATAAGAATTTTAACCTTTGTGGTGGTGAGCAGTTGGCATACGTAAATGTTGGAGAGAGAGAGAGGCGGAGGGTTCCCTTCCATAACAGAGAGGCAGAGAGGCAGAGAATCGCCTTCCATAACAGCTTCAGGTGAATCAGCCGAAGGTGTTTTTTTTTTTTCTCTTGCCACTCGTTTTGGCATGGATGACTCTTCTTCAGGATGTCCCTTTCATTTCTTGAAGAACATTTCTAACATGGCTTGTTTCTGCCTTCTTTTCAAAACCTTACGGAAGTGGCTCATGACCTCATCATCAAAGGTGTTCACAGCCAAACATAGTGTCAACAACTTTCAGACTTCCCCAGAACAGAGCTAGCGTTATCAGGGTGATACATAGTATGAGCAACTTCCGGACTTCCGGAAAGCGTGAATTTCGCCTCCCTCTCGGACTCGTTTTTTCTCACGCTTTTTTAGCGTTCGATTTCCGGATTTTGGTCGACACCTGGGACAAAAAAAATCGAATTCCGATTTGTTCGACCTCTAAAGCGTTCAAGTACCGAGGTACCACCAATTGCTTGTTATAAAGGAAGACAGTTGGAGATTATTTGTGACTATGGTGCTTGGAAAGGTGTCATTAATTCTTTGAGGTAATTCAACTATTTACTCAATAAAAATTCGGGAAAAAAGTTTGTTTGCATTATTTATTCTATTTTTATTTGAGAAAGATAAAGTATCATCTCGTGAAGAAACATAGCTTTTCATGGTGCATAAGTCAACTTCCGAGCTCTATTTTTATGAGGGTATGCTCTCTCAAAAATGCTGATAAATTAAGGTTTCCTAAAAACGTGGCCCCAAAATTTGAATGGACCAAAACTCAGGAATGACAGAAGAGATTGAGCTAAAATTTAGATTGTTTCATCTGGTACCAAAATGTAATTTTAGAATTTTTTTCAACGAAATCTGAGATGGGTCATAGGAGAGATTCCTTGAAAACAGCTGAATTGATTTGGACGAATCCTGGATAATATTTTAGTCATGGTATGCAAGCTCCTTTTATGACAGTAGATCCACTCAGCACTCTGAACTTTGAACTGAGTAAACTACAGACATCAACAGCAAGTGGGAGAAAATCACTTTTACCGTCATATCTTCAGTATCCTTCACAAACTTAAAGTGCCTCGGAGATCCAGAGTTAGCAACAGTTTGTCCGAACATCTTAAGAAAAGAAAAGAAATTATTATTACTATTATTATTATTATTATGATTATTATTATTATTACGGTATTATTATTATTATTATTATTATTATTATTATAGTGCAAACTCATGGGTAAGATCATACATCAGAGCAAACTGAATATAGTTTCAAATGCAATATAAAAGAATCTTAAATCTCTGAATGTATATAAGGGAAAATTGGAAATGGTTTTAAGCAGCTTACCATTTTGCTCAGAAAAAACTTGGCCCCTAAGGACCAGTCATACATGCCCAGGCAGTCATTGAGGACTGTAATCTTCCATGGATTCTGCATCATCTCATCCTGGGTCAGAAAGTTGTACTTAAACAGCTGTTTGATTCGACGAAAAGTGAGCTCTCTCCTCCGTTCCAATGACACGTCCTCACCCATTCGCCGGGCAAACAGCGGGTCGTTCTCCAGTGTGCGGAAAATGTGCTGCTGCTCACACAGGTAAAGACATAACAAAATAAAGGTTGGGAGGTTTATTGAAACACAGGCATCATACATAATAATCTAAATATTACAGTACAAATGTTGATTGTGTTCAGAAAATTAAGCATTATTACATTTTATTCCAAACATGCCATCGAAACAAACCAATATCTCAACATAACTTTAAAAAAATCATTTTACCTTAAAAGCAATTATCTCCTCGCCCTCCATAAAGCTCAGCAGTTGCTTCCAGTTGAAGGATGCTCTTTTTCTGTACACATCTAAAGGACCACGGGGAAGCTCTGGAAATTCTACTGATGAATCCATTTTCTTGGTCCTATATGGATCGAAGGAAGAATTCACAGTAACATGAGTGGTATTCATAAACCTGATTTACACCTGAGAATCAAAAGCATAAAGCTTTACAAAAAAGGTTGAAACTATATATTACACTAATATTATTATACAACAAACATTAAATATTTACTTTAATTTAAAACAAAATATAATGTAATTTTTATACACACAGCATATGAAGTTATTGGAAGATAAATGCTTCTGTAAATGTGGAACAGTGGCAGGTCGTAGGAATAACAACTGAAGAACCAAAAGGTGGAACCTGATGAACATGTCATGGGTTCTTAAAGAGGGGATTTTACCTTTTCAAGTAAGGTTAAAAAAAAGGTTTAAAACACATTTCAGCAACAAGCATCACAACATTATTTCCATCCGGTGATTGGTTAGTTTTTCACCGGCTCCGTGAATTGATAAGAAATATCTAATTACTCTTATGGTCTTCTCCAGCACATCTCAAAGACTGTAATTAAGGTTGAAGTCAGGACTTTGTGGTACCAGCTCATGTGAGAAAATTATTATTTTTCCTTGCTGAACCAATCGTCCAATATTTGAAACCAAATTTTATATCCGTGATATCAGGGAATATAAAGTCCATTGATGTGAAAACGTGCATATTCAGTATATACGGGGAATCAGCTGATGTTAATGTTGCTGAGCCTCAACTGGACCAACAGCAACAATAATACACTGGAGATTAAACACTGTAAACAAAACCAAAGACACTCAGCTAAATATTAGCGTGCACAGCTTTTTTGTTCTATTTTGTTCACATGTGAGAGATTTTCTTTATAACTCACACAACATAGACTTTTTATACCACAAGCATGGAAAACTTCTTCTTCTTTTCCTTTCGGCTTTTCCCTTCAGGGTTCGCCACAGCGAATCATCTGCCTCCATCTCACCCTATCCTCTGTATCTTCTTCTTTTACACCAACTACCTTCATGTCCTGCTTTTACCACGTCCATGAATCGTCTCTTTGGTCTTCCTCTAGGCCTTTTGCCTGGCAGTTCCAACCTCAGCATCCTACTACCAATATACTCACTATCCCTCCTCTGTACATGTCCAAACCATCTCAATCTAGCCTCTCTGACTTTGTCTTCAAAACGTCTTACATGTGCTGTCCCTCTGATGTGCTCATTCCTGATCCTATTCATCCTCGTTACTCCCAAAGAGAACCTCAACATTTTCATCTCTGCTACCTCCAACTCTGCCTCCTGTCTTTTCCCCAGTGCCACAGTTTCTAAATCATACAACATCGCTGGCCTCAACACCATGTCTTGTACACGTTTTCTTTAATTCTTACCGATACCTTCCTATCACACATCACACCGGACACTTTTCTCCAACCTTTCCAACCTGCCTGCACATGCTTCTTCACCTCTTTTCCACACTCTCCATTGCTCTGGATTGTTGAGCCTAAGTACTTAAAATCCTCCACCTTCCTTATCTCTGCTCCCTGTAACCTCACCGTTGGGTCCTTGTCATTCATACACATGTATTCTGTCTTACTGAGGCTAACTTTCATTCCACTCCTTTCCGGGGCATACCGCCACCTCTCTAGATTTTCCTACACTTGTTCTCTGTTCTCACTACAGATCACAATGTCATCTGCAAACATCATAGTCCATGGAGATTCTTGTCTAACCTCGTCTGTCAGCCTGTCCATCACCATAGCAAACAAGAAGGGGCTCAGAGCTGACCCTTGATGCAGTCCTACCTCCACCTTGAACTCTTCTGTCACACCAACAGCACACCTCACCACTGTCTTACATCTGTCATACATGTCCTGCACCATGGAAAACATCATTTTAAAAAAAGCTTTATTACTGGTGGAAGAATGTAACAATGTCAGATGTTCCTGAAATAAATGTATTTTGTGTAAATATTAAATGTAATGTGTGAGTTGGTATTGAGATGATTCTCTGTGATCAGATTTAATAAACACTGAACAGACCCCACAGAGAATATAAATGTAATTTCACCAGTTTACTGCCAAGTAGAACAAAAGTCACTGACACAAAGTTCACCATGAAGTTCCTCCTTATCAAACAGCTCCATTTATTCCAGCTGAAACGTTCACAAAGCTTCGTTTCATGTATACTAAAGAATATCACAGCAATGTCAGTGCATCTATTTAAACTGAAATCTGTTTTAATAATACTGTACAGTAGTATGAAGTTCCATGTCCTCTGTCGGTTATTTATTTATTCACACCCACACTTTAACATATACTATACTGTAACACACCAGAGCCTTAACTATTTTAAATAACAATAATAAATAAAGCAATTAAAACTACTCTAAATATTATATTCACGGATTTATAGATTTTTTTGGTAGAGCGACTGAAGTGCTGTTTATAAACTGTAAATCACTCACCAGTCCTGCTGCAGCTCTACTTCTTCGTCTTTAGAGATAAGGGTTACATTTGCAGAGAGATCGCCACCTGCTGGCAGCATACGGGGAAATCTCTGAAACTACACTGCCGCAGTCTTGGGGCCAGTGGCGTCGTGGTTAGGGTGCTGGGCACATGATCAGGAGGTTGTGTGTTCTATCTATCTATGGAGTGCCCGAGTCGTAGGACGACCATTGGCGACCCGCCATGAAGGATAACACCCTGGTTATCATCTTCATGGAGGTTTTCTTGGCAGGATTAGTGCAGTGGTTTGCCAATGCCTTCTGCACGATGCGAACTTACAGGCAATTTAGAACAGAATACTGTGCGTGTCTTTGGATTGTGGGAGGAAACCGGAGCACCCAGAGGAAACCCACACAAGCACAGGGAGAACATGCAAACTCCACACAGAAACGCCCAGGCCGGGAATCGAACCCAGGCCTTCTTGCTGTGAGGCGGACATGCTAACCACTGTGCCACCGTGCCACCATGGTTGTGTGTTCAGGTTCCGGTTAAGACCCCTGGGCAAGGTCTGAACCACAAGTGTGCCTCTGTTCACCCAGCAGTATAAATGGGCACCAGTAAAAATGTACTGGGAAGGTAACCTGCAATAGACTAGAGCTGAGCTCCGAGCTCTGAGCAGCTCCTTCAGTGGATGACTGAGACATCCTCAGTGCAGGAAGGAGCGTTACCGCAGGTCATTCATCCCCACTGCTGTCAGACTGTACAACGCCACTTTGTAATTGTCTGTGAAGTAACCGGTTCTGTGCAATAAAAAAAAAGACCAATAATCCACTTTAATCAACCACATCTACCTTCTTTGACTGTGAACCACATCCATGTATCTACTCTGCCCTCAAAGATACTTGTAGATGTAACCAGTCTACAAAGTTTTATTCTATATTATTATTCTGTTTTAATATTTATGACTATCAATGATGCACCTTTCTCATCTATTTTTCACCACCTTCTGATTGTACTTCGGCAGCCTGTAACAGTGAATTTCTCCATTGTGAGGTCAATAAAGCTGTATCTTATCTTAGGGTCCCATCCAGGAGGAGTTGAACTCCTGGTAGCTTCATGCTATGAAAACCGGAAATAAGCACTGGCCTGATTGAGCCACTAGGCTTGGGTGTAAAAAGCTCAACAGACTACCTCCACCCCAGTAGAGCACATCATACATTACCTGATCCAGAGACAAAAATTTTAGTTAAGGGCTTTGTATTGGGACCCAGCAGAGGCAACTTGTGGGTACCAGGACTTGAACCACCAACCTTCTGGTCAGTAATCAAGAGCCTTAACAGCTGAGCCACCACTGCCACCAACACACCATATCGTCACTAATAAACTCCACCATGGAAGGAGGTTATGAGACTGGTTGATTTTTTTTTTTTTACCGTCATAAGATAGGGAAACTTTTTTGGTGACATCAGTGCTTGAATGCTTACTAAAACTTAATTGGAACATTCTTGGGTGATCACCTACATATCAAGAAAATTTCAGCTTGTTCTGCTAAAAAACTAAAAAGATGTACAGTAGTTCGGAAAATTCAAGCAAGAAAACAGACACATGCCGAAGGAAACATCACCTCCTTGGTTGGAGGTAAAAATGGCTTGAACAAAACTGCTGCGAATAGAAAGAGGAATAAACACTGTACTCCAATAAAGCACATCATCAACGCAATACATCTGGCATCAGTGTGTAAAACTTATAGCCATGTAAATAAATAATTACGCTTCATAGAAATTGCTGATTGTTTCAATACAATGCTCTATATAGATAGTCTATTGAAATAAACAAATATTTATTCCTATTTAAATAATGTCTACTGATGAGTACTGTAATACAGCTGAATAAAGCCATGAGATAAGCGTCTTTTCTTATCCAACCAAAATTATTTAGCAAAATGAATGCATGTCATTTTTATAATATCTACATTTAATTGAATAAAATGTACAGTACATACTGTTCACACAGCTAACATGTACACTGCCCTCCATAATTATTGGCACCCCTGGTTAAGATGTATTCTTTAATTTCTAACAAATCCTTTATTTATTTATTTAATTAATTAAATGATATTGGACCACAAAGGGGAGGGGGGAGATGAGGTTTTCAATAGGGTTGAGGTCTGGGATGACTATGGGAGGAGCCTGATTCTCTGTTTGGTGAACCATTTCTATGTAGATTTGGCCAAATGTTCAGGGTCACTATCTTGCTAAAAGATTCAGTGATGACCCATCTTCCACGTTTGGTCACTAGATTTTGATTTAAAATGGCGTGTTATTTCAAAGCGTTCATAATGCCATGCACCCTAACAAGGTTCCCAAGGCCACTGAAAGAGAAACAGGCCCATAGCACCGCCAATCGTCCCCCCATAATTCACAGTTGGCATGAGGTGCTTTCCTGCATACTCATTTTTTGTGTTCTGCCATATCCACTTGGAATGATTGTTCCCAAAAAGCTCCATTTTGGTCTCACCTGACCTAAGAACAGTTGAAGTCCTAGTACCGTTGAGTGAACTCCAGGAGTTTGAGTTTATGATTGTGAGTGAGAAAACTTTTTTTCCCTGCATGCCTCTCAAACTGCTTGTTGGCATGTAGATTGCAACTGGTGGTCGTTTTGGAGACTTTGGGTCCCCAAGATGCTCCCATTCGTTGCAATTATTGAACAATGAGTTTTGGAGAACTTTTTATTTCTCTTGCTATCCTCGTTGGGCGTGGTGGCAAAATCACCTTGTGGCCTCGTCCAGGCTTGTTTACCACTGTTCTGGTTGTTTTAAACTTATTAATGTTTTCCGCTGACAGTAAATATGTGCAGGTGCGGGGGTGGGTTGATTTTCTTGTAGCCATTGCCATCACTTGTGAAGGCCGACACACATCTGCCTTACTTGAATGGCGTGTTCCTTTGCCTTTCTCATGTTAAAGAGTGGGTAAGAGAAATGATCTCTGTGTCACATCATATTTATAACCCAGGGAAACAGGAAGTGATAAAATACGAAATGTTCTTAAATACTTTGCTTGGCTTTGTAAACTACTGCAGAAATGACAGATATAGTACTTCAATTACAATTATTTCCTAGGAATTGTTCAGGATGCCAATAATTGTGGAACAGGTTATTTTATGAAAAATAATTATTTCTTCGTCAGGGATTTTTTTATCCCCCTAAAATTATTTTTTTTTTCAGTGTCAGAATAATTTCTGCAATAAATGTATTGTTTGATCTTTCAAAAAAGTGGAAAAGTAATAAATTATTATTCACCAGAAACACACAAATTTACTTCCAGTCCTCAGAAAAATCTTTGAAAACAATATCAAATTACAATAGATTTCTCTTAAATTCCTCTCACCCAGTGACGACTCCTGTTTCACACCAGTGTTCCTGTGACAGCTTCAAGTCTTATTAGAATGATTGTGCAGTATTTTTGACAAATGATACGATTGATTTTTCCAGAGAACATGGCTTTAAAAAAGGCTTTCAAACTCATTTTCTATGAACAAATATAGAAACACAGACCACATAAATCTTATTCGGAATCCGACTTTATGTCCTGCCTAAATCCGCATGTTATAGGTATCATAATCACCACCACAAGCTCCCATTCCAACTTGTGAACACCTGATGCCGGCAGACCTGGTTAGTGTTCAGTGGCAGCTGAAGCCTGGAACAGGCATGGCACATGAAAGATGGCGAATTACCAGCAGCATCTTAGCGTTCTTGGCATTTTAAGGAACTTCAAGCAGAGTATCAACCTCTTCATTCTCGGTAATAATATCAACATGCATTTGTGATTGAGTTGTGCATGTCTAAATATTAGAGTATCAAAATAACTGGTATTTTACAATAGAGAAGTATAATGTAGGCATTGCCCTATTCAGGTAATATTTATGCTTATTGGATACGTAATGGAATCTCAGATGGGTTTTCTGTGTAGGTGTTGCTCTGGGTGGCATCTCTGTTATATCTGTCTCGACCCTGGTTAATTGATTACACTGAAATTAGGAAGATTTTCATTGAACCTGATGAATATTTAATCTAAATACAATTTATTCAAATAACATTAAATAAACATGTAGAAAAATAATAAATCACTTTATTGAAATTTCAACATTTGTTTGAAAAACGGACTCTAGAATCACCCGATACAATTCAGAAACAGTTCAGGGTCGTAGTCTTCATAGAAGACACCTACAGCTTTTCTTGGCTGGGATTCTGAGGTCAGAAAATTGGCTTATTAAAAACACAATTTTTATGCTCAAACAAAACACATCCAAGATTTATGGAACGTTTTCTCACACAAACACCAATTATAATACAACAGATTTTTACCATTGAATGAACAAAGACAGGACTGAAGGCAGACTACAATTTAAAGTAAAGCAAGAACGTTCGGATCTCTTTTGGTGATATGGTTACAACGAAGTCCTTTGCTACACCTCTAAAGGAGCTGGAGCTCTCTGGAAAGAACACACACACACACAATATTAACAATCAAATTCCCAATAGAACGCAAATAATATACAGGAGGTTTTGCTATAAAGTAAGATTGTAATACCAGCATTCTGTTGTTTCGTCCTCCAGCTCCACCTCTTGAGGTCGGCTATGTCCCAGGTTCCTGTGAGGGAACGTTCATGTACTTCCTTTATTTCCCCAATGCTGCTCATGACTTCCTGGGTGGTAAAGAAAAAAAAAAAAATTGGAAATGCTGAATCAAAAATTAAGCACTGGCTTCAGACAAATACCATCATGCATGCTCAAGATCTAGAAAAAATAAAACAAATAAATAATTTATAGTACATGGATCCCTCACTTTCAGTGGTTAATTGGGACTGAGATCCCCCCCCCCGCGACCGCCGAATTCCGTGAAGTAGAATCAATCCCCCGACTGATTTATAAGTACACGTATATGTGTACAGACGCTCCCCGACTTGCGTCCATCCGTTTTGTTTTTTTTTCCCAAAATAAAGAAGTCAAATTTTGAGTTTAGACGTATCTACGTAGTACGCTGAAGTAATGATGCAATGACGCTGCATACATTGTTGACAAACGACAGACTGAATGTGCCCCTCCTTCTTCCCAGTTCAGTTTTATATATATCGTTATATATCTCACTTATATAGCGTGTCACCCTTGTGTTAAGACGTCGTCTCTGTGATCTTTGTGCTTACACTGTTTTGCAGACTTTTGTAACCCTAAGCAAATATGGTTGGTCAGAAGCATAAGCTGACTAACATGGGTGCAAGTCTCATACACAGAGACGAATTAGCTGTCTGCTTGGATCGGCGCAATCTACCATGCATACTCAGTTAAGCAAAGAGAGTTGTATAATGAATGAAAACCCGAATCCAGGAAAGAGAACTCTCCATTCTGCTGGTGATTCACATCAGTGCAGGCTGTGTTCTAAACGAATTCAATGGCACCCTTGCGCACTTGAAAGACCGGAAGTCCATATAACCCACAGCAAGTACATTACTTTCGCAAGTACACTACTTTCGGTTTTGAGCGCCTCACATATCGTTTGATTGGCTGTTTTAAGCTTCATGTAAAGTGACTCGGTATAAAAAAGTGACTTATTTGAAATTAATGTTGATATTATTTGATAGATTTTATATTATTTTACAATGTTATGTTTGTAATAATTGATTTAGGGGTGTTTTATGAGACATGGTAATGGTATTTATGGATGTATAGTACAGTATGAGTGTCACACGTCATACGTCACTGTAGCAATTTATGTTCACTTTCAACTTACGTTCGGCCATCCGGAACCAATTAAAAACGTAATTCGGGGAGCGTCTGTATATAATATTAATAAATACATATTCAACGCTATAAATTCTTATAATAACAATTAAACATTCAAAAATAATGCATAAGATGTTAAGATATAAATACACACACATATAGACGGGCGCATGCATGCACTCAGATGTACACCTTACATAAAAATGCAACTAGTTTTGATGGTTTTTTTTTGCATAATTGGACTTGTTTTGTGGCATTTTTCTTAACTTTTCCCCCTATTCTTCCTTCATTTCCTTATTTTTGAATTCGATGAATATTTAAAAAACAAACAAACAAAAAAAAAACCCACAATGCACTGAAGCCGCATGAATTGAAGTGCGAAGTAGTGAGGGATTACTGTAATAATAATGCACTTGTGGATGGAAATAAATGTTGAGGTTGCATAAGGTAGTCAAAATAATGACACACACACAGTGTGCACCATAATCAAAAGTCATGGTGGTAAAAAAATATCCGTGTGTATCATTTTAAGGTGACTAGTTTACATTACATGGAAAACGAAGTCTATGTGAGGACATATTGCGCATAAAAACCTTGTACAGTAAGTTTAAAGGATGAGGAAATGCTGGTGACTGAGTATTTCAGTATACTGTACTTAACTGTACCTGCATTTGCTACAACATACACACTGCCCAACCCCAAAAAAACCTGCGATCGTCAATACACTGATGAATAACTTTTAGTCTTGTTTACACTTTTTCATCATCATGGCACTGCTGCTAAAGATGGGTCGAGGCTGAGCAACATTAATGTGGCAATGAAATGAAGTCAGTTAATGACCTGAATGTACTGAATGAGCAGGTTATCACATCAACAGACTTTTCTTCCCTGTTGGCACGAGTATAAAATTGGGGCTCAAATAGTGAAAGAGTGGTGCAGGAAGCATGAGGAACAATTTTCACATATATATTGGCACCCCAGAATCCTAACTTCAACTCTATTGAAAATCTCTGGCTATGTGCTGGGGAAGACTTTATCAAGTAGTTCACGTTTTCCCTCATCAATTCATGACATCAGTAATAAATGAACCCAACAGGGGATGGAGATAAATACTGTGATATTGCCAAAGGCGACTAAACAAAATATTACAATGTTTGAGACTTTCCTTTTGGCTGGGTGGTGTACCATGAAAGTAACCGTTGGTCTGTTCAGCTCACCTATCAAAAAGGAGCAAATTCCTTATTGTTTTTGCACAAACTTTAAATTTTTTTCTTGCTAACCAAGTAGAAAAAAAGTTGTTTCTGAGCCTTATTAATAGTCTGCTGTTCTGAACACACATATGCTCTTTCCACCTGTATTCATACCCAACGATAAATCAATTAGTACAGATCACACAGTCCTACCTTGAGGTTGATGGTGGTAGGTTTGGACAGAACAGGATCCTCTCCTTTCTCATACAAGTGAGTAATCCTCATAAGAACCTGTTCAAAGCCTGATTTTTTCCCACCTATTAATTGAGAAATAAATTAAAAAGTACATGAAACAGATAAATGAAGTGGAATAAAAGGCAGAAATTTAAAAAGCTCAAAGTTCTCCATCTATAAATTGAAGAGATCGTGTACCAGGGTTTAGATCGTAGAGGTGCTGGGTGTATTTTGTGTTGTATCTCCAACTAGGAATACTGAGATACTGTAAGTGGAGGTTCTGAGGCAAAACTACAGGCTGGACAGTGGGTCCACTCCAGCGCTCTCTTTTATTCCACGGTTTCTCTGTTAAAAGAAAAAGAAGATTTAATGATCATGATCTTGCATCCTGACTGCAGGCTTTCATTCCTACCAGAGAGGACTTGTTATAACTTCCACTGTTTAATCACATCCTGGGCTCCAATCAACTGCAAAGGCTGCTGTCTAATTGGCTGGATTGAAAGCCCACTATACACACATACAGAAAACTCTTGGTATTATACTAATATTTAACTAATATTAACATGTGTGTGTGCTAATTCACCAGGTTGGTCGATAGCCATGACCACAGGCCTGTGTTGTAGCTGTAGCGCTGCCTGTTGATACAGAGTGGTCATTGAAGCTGGGGAGCCGACCATCATCCACAGGACTGGCTGTACCACTGACGAGTCATTCAGGGTCAGATTATATCCCAGATTCCACTCCTGGTTGTTCCACAGCCGCCGATGAAGCATCACCTTCCACAACACCAAAGTTAAAAAGAAAGGCAAACAAAAAACAATCTTAACTAGGCAACAGGTAAATCAAGCACCTACACCGCAATAAAGACTCCTACAGTCGGTAACCTTCGGCTCACGTAGCACAAATTTACATTTAAGGCAGTGATCCAGCCACTATCTAATCCACAGCTTCATAACAATGGCGTTTTCACAAAAGCTTTTTTTTTGGATTTTATCTCCTATTTTCTACATAATTTTAGTCCAATTCCCACAATCAGGTGTTGCCTTCCCCAATCAGTCTACGTCTACATCCAATCACAAGGAATGGACGTCGATCCCTGAAGCTTGAATGATGCTCATACAGTGATTGTCATGGCTGTGATCACAATGATCTACCGCAGTGGTCCCCAACCTTTTTATCACCGCAGAAGGGTCAACGCTTGACAATTTTACCGTGGTCCTGGGGGGGGGTTGCTTGTTTATATTGTAACTATAATATCCCGCCCTTGCCCAGAGTCGGCTGAGATGTGCGCCAGCCTGTCTAATCAAGATTAAGCGTTACATTTTTCATCGAGCTCAAACTCTTCTTAAAAAAAAAAAAACCTCACAGGTGATGGTGCACCAGCTGGGAGAATGAAGGCTCAGGCTCAGTCTCATCCGAAATCCCCACTATTGTTTTAAACATGTCCAACTCACCTCATGTGAGGTTCATGTGCCATCCCCTTGTGGGTTACATTTTAGCGACATGTAACAGAGAATCCAGTCATTTTCAAAATAAAAGTTTTTTCAAAAATAAAAGATCGCTCAGACTCAGATAAGAAATAAAACAGAAAGAAATAATTATTTCTTGTGCGGCCAGGAACCAATTGATCCACAGACCGGTACCGGTCCGCGGCCCGGGGGTTGGGGACCACTGATCTACCGTATGGCTCGGCAGGCCACATACGGACTCGCACACCTATAGGCAATTTGGAACAGACAAATAACCTACTGTGCATGTTTTTGGACTGTGGGAGGAAACCGGAGTACCCGCCGGAAACCCACACAAGCACAGGGAGAACATGCAAAATCCACACAGAAACACCCAGGCATGAAATCGAACCCAGGCCTTCTTGCAGTGAGGCGGACGGGCTAACCACTACGCCACCGTGCCGCCCTGCCTGATACACAACCACCACCAACCAGGAACGGTCGAAAGCAAGTACATGCCTCCTCTGTGACATGCAATGCAAGCCAAGCATGTTTTGTTTGCGGTTTAACACTCTGAGAGAAAGCGTTACCCGCCCCTTGTACGAATGAGCTCACAGACACCCATGCCTGACTGGCAATCACTGCGAGCGACAGGGAAGTGAGCCTATGTCATCCCTCCCTCCCGTGAGAACTCGGCCAATTAGCTTCCTTGGACTCACGGTTCAAATTAAACCGAATCCAAACTTGCGTTCTCCATGTTAATAGTTATGCACATTGTTGATTTGCCAGTCGGGAGCCCAAACAACCAACGTTCTTATGAATCTTTCTATGATACTCAGAGACAATGGTTTTCTATTATTTCTTCATGAATAATCTGCACAGTATGTAACACTATCCATACAGTATGCAATGCATTATATACCCAACATAAAGCTATTTAAGGTGTGACCTATCGCTGGAGTTGTCACCAGTTAAGATATAACAGTTAAATTAAAGAACTACCGAACATTTACTCTTTATTTAAAACCCGAATATGTATTCGCTAATGTACAAAATGCAGAGTAGCATGTTATGTAAGAGCGACCTATGTCATGACATAGACATTTAGCCTGTTTCCATGTATCAAGTCAACAAAAATACACGTATTAATTTTATTATATTAACAACAGGATAAGAGACTTTTTTATAAATAAAAAAAGTAACTCAAATTTCTTTGGTCATTCTGTTATTGCATTCGTCATATTACGATGAAAAAGGTAAGTAAACAAATTATTTATTACTATAAAGCCTAACCGTCATCATACATTCACTGAACCTCTTAATTCCATTAGTGTGAGGCCGGAGCTTATCTAAGCCGACTCCGGGCAAATGCAAGGTACACCTTGAACAGCTCACCCACAGACACACACAGACACAGACAGACACAGACAGACACACAGGTAATTCAGAATATCCAATTAGCCTAAAATGCATGTCTTTGGAGTGTGGGAGGAAACCAGAGTACCCAAAAGAAAACCATGCAAGCACTGAAAGAACATGCCTTCTCCAAACAGAACCACTCACTGAGCCCAGACCTTTCCTGCTCTGAGGTGGACATGCTACCCACTTCAGCACTGTGCCACAGAACCATAAAGTGCTATATACTTCTTTATTGTACAAATTAAAATAATTTGATAGTCAGTATTTTGTTTATAGATTAAAAGACGTGTTAGACGTGTTAAAAACCATAAAGTGTTGACATTTTTTTACTCCATAGACTTTCATGTCAGTGATGCTGCAGGTTGTTAACAGGATTTTGTTCACTGCTTTTAAATTTTCTGCATAACACGCTTTCCGACTGATAGGACAACATAGCTGCCTTTAACATACCAAAAAATCTGAGAGTGTATATTACACACACCTCTACTTGGCCCTGGCTGAGACTAGCTACTCCATGTGCTCGTTCACCGAGTAGCACCAGTCTGCTCTCGTCATCCTCAATGTATGCTCCTCGTACCATTGGGTAGTAGTTCTACACATACACAAACATTCAAATACAGAAGTTATACATATTCAGCATGATCAAAGCAAGTCAGTAATCTAGGTGTCTTTCCTGTTTCTTACTCGAGATAATGCATTGCTGATATATTTTTTGTACTCCCTTTTCATCATCTGGTAGCCATTATTATCAGTATATATTGTCCTGTTGTTCCTCAGAGCAGTGGTGGTTCGGAGTACAGCTTCTCTATTCATCAGTAAAGGGCCAATCGCATAGCTCTGATCCAGTCTCTGACATAATAACTTGTCCTTGAACTCCAGCGGTACCCGTGTGACCACCGAATAGGTGTAGTTCTTATCATATTCCTCCCTGTATAAAGACGTTACATGAGATGTTAGATGTTATAACTAAAAACTGTTGTTGCCATTTTGTAGACTGTAAATTCTTTTGTTTTTTTTTTTGGTTTTTTTGAGATCCCCCCCCCATTTTCTCCATAATTTAGTCATATCCAATTCCCATGAATCAAGGTTTTTTTCCTTCCCTATCATATGACCACCACCAATCAAGGAGGGGTGAAAGGCATGCAAATGCCCCCTCCGTGACATGCAATGCTAGCCACCCACCTCTTTTCGAGCTACCACGCCATGTGTATTCGGAGACTGTGTAACATACTCAGAGGGAAATCCGCCCCCTCAGGAATGAGCTCACAGATGTTATGCCATCACTCTCTCCCGTGAGAGCTCGACCAATTATCTCCCATAGACTCCAGATCACAGACGGATGTAGCAGTGAATTCTTACTTTATCAATATATTTATCGGAAAATGGTTTAACCCTTATAAAAATGTAAAAAAAAAAAAAGTTAAAACTTTACCTATAGAAATATTGACGTATTTCAGAGATGATTTTCCCTGGAATTATTTGCATGGAGACCGATTTGTATCCACGAACAGTGTCATTGGCTGTAAAAACATAATTATCCGAAATGGGCCCAGCATGAACATCACCATTGGCTTTATACTCCCAAAAGTCTTGCTGGATATTAATAGTCCTCTTCTCATCCCTGAAACAAAATATAATGAAAGCATAAACCAACTTGGAACAGATAAATACAAAAAAATATTTTGTTCACCAAATGTCTGACCAAACATAACGATAAAGTTCTGGAGAACAAAGCAGAAATTAAAATGAAAGACAGGTAAAAAAGTTCCTAGACACTTATTAGCTGACTGACACCCTTTCGTCTAGGACCACCACCCTTCACCACATGGAGTTCAATACGTAATCTAACAAAGCAGCATAATAGGAACTCAAACTATACAGTCAGGTCCATTAGTATTGGGACAGTGGTGGGTATAATTGAAAAGCATC
Organism: Plotosus lineatus; assembly: GCA_024760905.1. Lineage (NCBI taxonomy): Eukaryota > Metazoa > Chordata > Actinopteri > Siluriformes > Plotosidae > Plotosus > Plotosus lineatus. The sequence continues at coordinate 17,297,892 of CM045745.1, read as the reverse complement.
GCCAAAGTGAGATTAAAGCCCAGATGTTCAGCTTCCATTCCAGGCATTTAGCAAACAAATATCACAACTGTTTAGGCAATCAAATAATTTCCATATAGTTCCTCCATTTCTACTACCAGCTCAAAAAAATTATTAAGCAACTTCCTGAAGGTTGGTGAGGTTTCATGAGCAGTTATGGCCTAGGTTCTTATTATTTCATGTCCAGTATTTCAACTGGTAAATTTGCATTTGCAGGCTGTTCATCAGAACAAAAGAAGAGGTTATCGTTATACTGCAAGAACACCCACCTATAATAAGATAGGTAGCAAGTTTAGCAGTGGCCAACTTAGTTGCATGCTTAAAAAAAGAAAAAAAAAAGAAAGAAATACACCCACGAGCTCGGCATCACCAATCAGTCTGGAAGACAATTAAAGAGGATGATCACAGAATTTATTTATTTTTGGTAAACAAAAACCCTGGAAAGTGATCTCAAGGGAGGAAACTGGACAGTTGGTGATGTTTATGGATTCCGGACTTTACTGTTGGTGGTCACTGACTGCAACAGATATGAATCCAAGTACAGTATTAAAAATGATGCTCATAATTGTACTAGTTTATCTATTACTTTTGTAAGTGTGTAACTGTATATGGACTATGTAAAAACAGCTGTAATTATTAAATGGTGAATTATATACTGGTATTTGTTATATGCCCGTGATAAACCTGAAAGCCTAAATTTCAATAAAATCTTCATTGCTTCATTTAAAAGCCATTACAACAACATGCATAATAAAAAAAAAAAAATCTCAAAATTATGGTTTTGTCCAAATACTTATGGACCTAGCAGGATATATATATACACAAACCTAGCAATACTGAGGACAAAAGTTTAAGAGAAAAACATACATAACATCCTTTATATGTCCAAAATATATGAGAGAGTTCCGTTTGGCCTTTTACCTTTATCAGGGGTCGCCACAACGAAAGATTCGCACGTTTGATTTGGCATAGGTTTTACATCAGATTCCCTTCCTAACACAACCCTTTAGCAAGGGACAGAAACACGCTGATGGCTTTGCAGCCTATATGTCCAAAATATATGCCCACAAAAATTCAAAAAGAATTTAAAATTTCAATAATAAATCAAATAAAAGTTGCATCAGACCAAGAGTGCTCAGTACGCAGTACAACCCCCCACCCAACCAGCACCAACCAGGGAGGGTGCATTGGCCTCTTTATAACTGCTGTGCTTGCACATTTGGAGGTGGCCTATCACACTTGGAGGGAACGTGCTAGCCACCCGTTTTGTATGAATGAGCTCACAGACGCCATGGATTGGCTGGTGATTGCAGTGAGTGATGGGGGAACTTGAGGCAATTAGCTCTCATGGACTCCCAGTCAAGGATGGCAGTGACGTCAACCTGGATTCAAACTTGAGATCTCTAGGTTGATAGTCATGTGTTAATGCGCCACTAGGGACTCCCCCTCAGTACAAAATTTTATATTTTCTTTAATAGAGGCTCTTTTACCGTCTGCTTTCTCAATAAGCAATGTTGATTATTCAAAAAAAGTGTTACCGTAAATTTGACTTTGACTCATCTTTCTCATGAACGTAAAATTGCTCTTTAAAATACGTACCGTCATACATATCTCTTATAATGAATGCTTGTGTGAAAATTTAATAAAACAACAACAGGATAAATAATAATTTTAAAAAAAAATCACTGAGAGAATCTGAAATTTAAGCTGACCTCAGTTTTATACGATGCAAAAGATTTGTCTCTTGGTCAAACAGCAGTACGTAGCAGTTGTTCAGCACAGGTAGGAGCAATCTCCCGGTTTTCTTCCAGGCACTAATATTCCGTCTCTTAAAATTAACCACTTTTGCTGCGTAAGTGAGACCACAGGTGGAGCCAGTGTCACACTTTGACTGTGGAAACTGGATGAGGTATTTTCTGTACTGGAGTCCACCCAACTCCACCACAATGAAAAGGTCATAAACATCTGGTGAAGCTGCAGAAGGCTGGATCTGAAAGAACATGCTGCATAGGTTTACTAACCTGATATCTACGCTACCATAGAAACAGGTAACAAATTCTCAAAAGCTTATATGAAAAGCACCAGACCAGTGAGAGTCTGACTGAATGAGTTACCTGAGCAGGAACTGCTTTCCTGCAATCATCGAACACCAGTGCCATTGGATATTTTACAGAAATGTTGATGTATGTTGTAATGTTCCAAGCAAGTGGATTATACACAATGATGTGCTGCTCAAGATCTTTTGACAGCTCCTCTGTATTATATAAAATGAATACAAGTTATTTATATTCTAATTAATATTAATATCAACAGTACTGGAGCTTTTTCAAGTGATACTGTTCAATGAGGTCGAAGTATAAGCTCACTCGGATTCAATGAGGTGATCGGACTGCCAGGATTTTGAGGAAGAAGAAACATGGCTGCCGAAAGTTCTCGCAGTCCCATCATACCTTGCAAGAGGTGATCCATGTACATTTCAGCCACTTTGGGTGATTCTGTTCCTGTAATTGCATCATGATGTTGCACCTGGTTTCGAGAAAAATGGGTAGCAAAAAACAAAGGAGCATTATATCAGACATTCTATATAAATACACTATAAATTAAAGTCCAATACCTCAGAGACAGCCCATCTGATGGCTTTGAGTTTGTCCATGGCCCACTCTTTCCGGACAGGGCCCTCAGGGTACTTAATTCTGTACCGCACAAACAAAGACTCTACAGCATGGGAAAGGGAACTGGCTCTTCTTGCAACTCCTTTCAGAACATTCCTGGAGGCATAGAATCCTGTCCATGCCTGGAATTGTTCTGAAATCGATGAAAATACATGAAGCAGTGTGGTCATGTCGCAAGATGTTTATTAAAAAAATTAAAAACAGATAAAAATAAATATTGCTGGCATCAATCAACCAATGATTCCACAGAGTGATTAAGTTGTGGTGGGACATGGTGACAGATGGACACCGAGCATAGAAGGCAGTAGAACACCACCAAGTGGTCAGTCCCTTATATGGAAAATCCAATAAAATCAGACTTTGACCCATTAAGGGTCTGGAAATACAGAAAGGTAACAACCTCTTCAACAAATAGATGACAAAAAAGAAAACAATTGCCCTGTTGTGCCATAGAGGTCACAGCAAATCAATACAAAGTCATTTGGTACAAATACCTCTTTTGAACATTTCTATCTGATGAGACCAGTCTTTATGTAGATTCTCCTTCAGCCAAAGGATCCAAAGTCTCGCTGAATGATTTTGATGAAGACCAAATTATTTTTATCACATGATGTTCCTTCACAATGATCAGGTAGCAATCCAGATGGACATTAATAGAAAATTTTGTACTCAAAAGGTTGGCGTTCTGCATTACCATTAACAAAACTTTTTTGCAAGAAGGTGTTTGTACAGATAATACATGTCATGTGACTTGTCTCTTGTATCTGTTCACTAAACCTGTTCTGGAAGCATGTGGTGCCCAAAATGTATCTACTACTTTTTATTATTTTTTTAAACACTGGTTTTCCCTTCAGTTAAATAAAAAATAAAAAAAATAAATAATAATAATAATATATATCACACCTACTCCATCATAACTCAGATCAAGTCACAATGTCATATTTTGAGTAACAGCCAAAGAAAATCTAAAGTAGTTTACCTCAATGAAAAGGTGATATCAACATGGTAGGGAGTTCCATGTCCAAGTTGTTATAAAACAATTGAAATAGCCAGTCATTTTGGGGATTTTCAAAACACTTTTGTGATTACTCAGGGTATTTCCTTATTACCTATATTTGGTACCAGAATACTTTCCCTACTTAAAGAATCACAGACGGATTCTCAAAATCATACAGTAGTAAACCAATGAGAAGCCTCAAAACAGGCATGAATGTGTCAATAGAACAAATGTACTGTACTTTTTTGTTAGGAAGATGCTATTGATTGGGCATGAGCCGGATTCATTTAGTGTTTGGTTGCTCAAGAGCTTCAAATAGATATTTTTTCAAAAGTAACATTTCCTGATTAGCGACACACGTACATGATTACAGCATGAAAATCTACAGAGTAAGATTTTGTATCATCACTTTGTATTATACCTCATGTTGAAGTATATTCAATTCTCTTTACAAATACATACAGGGATCCCTCACTTTCCACGGTTAATGGGGACTGAGATCCCCCCCCGCGACCACCGATTTCCACGAAGTAGGATCGACCCCTCTGACTGACATATACGTGCATGTATAAGTGTATATAATACCAATAAAAAAATATTCAATGCTATAAATGCTTATAATAACAATAAACATTCAAAAAAATGCATAAGATGTAAATAAAAGATAAACACACACGTGCACACACACAGATGTGCACCTCACATAAAAAGTAAGTAGTTTTATTGGAAGGGATTTGGGGTGGGTTTTTTTTTTTTTTTTTTTTTGCATAATTGGCCATGCTTTGGGACAATTTCCTTATTTTTCAATGAATATTTTTGAAAAATCTGTGATGTACTGAAGCCGCAGAAACTGAAGCACGAAGTAGTGAGGAATCACTGTATACCAATGTCTCAGTATATCAAATTTCCTACTTAATCTGTATTATTCAGGAGCAGGTCACATATTTTGCACATCATGACAGTTTAAGAGAACTTACCAGTTGAATAAGGGAGAAAATCTTGGCTTCCTCTCACCTCCCAGGACATATTTGATTGATACAAAACTTGGAAGTAGTCCTTAAGAGTGGCATACTGGACTGTTACACCAAACTTCTTGCTATTCTGATTGATGTAATTCATTAACATGTCCATATTTTTAAACTGCACTGAAGAGTTGTAGAATTGTTTATCACATCCCTAGAAAACAAGGTCAAGTGAAGTTAAAATGTAGAAAACATATGCAGATCGGTGGTTTTATGAATAGTTGCAATGTGTGTACTGTTCAAGGGTACCAGTATGAAACTAAACTAACCCAAGGCCAGAGGACATGGTTGGTCTGGAACCACTGGGCTCTTTGTTTAATGTTGGTCAGCATGGTTTGGGCATAGGGTAACAAAGTGTCTTTCGTAACTGGGAGACTCATGTTAGGGTACATGCCATCTTTCGGTGGGTCTGGAAACACGGCGACTCCATTCCAATAAAATCCTGACCTATACACAATCAAAAATTTTAATGACATCACTGTAAGACATCCATCATTTATAGTGTATTCTATGATATAAGAGAGAAAGAGCACTAATAAAGCACTTGTAATGGTTTACTTGTTAGAAAAGGGGAGGTATGATGGTGTGCAGTAACTGTACTGGTCCATTGTGTGTGTGAAAATCTCCTGGACCTTTCCTAATGATGGTGAGCCTCTCCACACAAACTGCAGTTTCTGTATAAATATAGGACACTTCGTAAAATTAGTCCGAATGTTTATCATAGCTCAACACACAGTCTTAAGAGCTTTGGGATAATTAGTAATACAGGACAACCTTGTTCTTCTGCATGTCATCTTTGAGGTCATAGTCAATACGAGAGATGACATGAGCGTCAAATCCAGCCAGGGCAAAAAGGACCGGAGTGGTGGCCGAAGCACCAAAGGGGTCAACATGCCAGGAGAAGCGAGGTCTGACACCAAATGTTTCATACAAGAACCCATGTCCCTCTATAATAAAGAAAGGATAGATGGGGAAGTATTAGAAATCCAAGTCTCTGCCTGCTCTCAGAGAAAATTCAAATAAAACTGTAATTTACACAATTCTCCATGTATGTATTTCATAGGTAGTTAATCAAACAAAATATCAGATTATACACATGTAATCTTTATACACTGTGGGATGGTTTTAAATGAGTTTCTGACAAACCAGGAATAGCTTATAATTAGTAATTGCAGATGTGAATCAGTCGACATTATCATCTATATAACCTCGAGTGGGTGCACCGTAGTGAAGTGGTTAGCAAAGTCACGTCATAGCACGCCCTAGCAAAAAGATTCGGGGATCATACCTGCAGGCTGGTTGTGCCTTTCTGTGTGGGATTTCCATGTTCTTCCAGTGACTGTATGGGTTTGCTCCAAGTTTTCCGGTTTCCTCCCATAGTTCAAAGACATGTGGATGAGGTTACTCTTAAATTCCCGTCTGGCTGCTTTAAATTACCCATGAGTGTGAACAATAGTTTATCTCTGTTGTTACCCCGGGACTGATAAGCAATATCTTGAGGTTTGACCACGCCTCTCATCTAGAATCAGCCAAGACTGGCTCCAAGTCATTCACAACCCTGACAGACACGCAATATAGATGAATGGATGGACAGATAGATAGATAAATTCTAGTTTTTGGTACAACCTAGCGTTCGAGTGTTTATGTTGTGCCTTAGAAGCTAGATGAAACAAATTTGATGACTAAAACACCAGGCCATCGCATGGCAGAAACATGCAAACAACAAAGCAGCCTACTGTTTTCAAAAGATAGCAATGGATCTTTTACATGAGTCTCACATACAATGAGAGACATGGCCGGCTATTGATAACCCAATTAGCTACACTGGGGGTACTGCACTGACAACCCGGTGGCAGAGGGGCTTGACCTCCCCCCAAACCCTGGAATCAGTGATCCAGCACAATTCCACTGGAACAACAACTGCGCCAGTTTACTAATTCAACTTACAAAATCCAAGATAAGCAAGTTTGCTTGACATCATTTGAGAACAATGCTGATTGCATGGAAAAGACCCATGTTACACATTAACTACTTTAACCTCTAGGGTCCAAAGTAAACCCAAGAAGACCAAACATATTGACTAAGTGACTACACAAACCACAGCACAAACCTGTCAGCTGAAGGATGGCATCATCCATATCGGTCACTGCCTCGTCATGCATCACCTGACCACCAATAATAAACTCCAGACGCCCCTCCTGGAGAAGCTGTCTCACCTGGCATAGAGACAAGTCTTCATTAATGGACAGGCTGTATCTTTATAAGCCTCCCATTAGACAGAAATACAGCATTTATCATTTACAAGAACCTGTGGAGATACAGGAGTGAAGGTTTGTTCCTCACCTGGTTCTTGTGCCACTGAGACGCTGTGGTATTCCACCAAAGTCGGAAGAACTCCTGCTCAACTGCAATGAATTTGCGACTCTTAACTCGGGTCAGCTCCTCCACAATGGAGGTGTATACATTCGCAGCATAAGCATGCATGCTCTCCTACAGAGATCATAATCATCATCATCACACTCTAGAGCTTGGATTATCAAACTTTGTCATCTACAGTTTAAAGTACGGGTGCTGGGCACAAATCTAGGCCACCATTTCCTTTCATATGACACCTGAGGTTATTTAAAGAAAATAATTATTGTATAGAACTTCCGGTTCACAGTGAGAAGGTCCTATCTTCAAGTCCTGGCCTTGGACATTGCTGTGTGGAGTTTTCATGTTCTCCCCTGTGATTGTGTGGGCTTCCTCTGGGTACTGTTCCAAGTTTCCCCTAAGTGTGAATGGGATTGGTTGCGTGTTTAGACCCTGCAATGTTCTGGCATGTTGTTCAGAGTGTGCACTGGTTTAAGGGATTCCTCTGACTGTAAATACAGTCTATGTTTAAAATGTGTCCAATAATTTGTCTACAAGATATTATTTATTTATAAGCTTCCCAAACACATACCCTATTTTATTAACTCATTTATTAGTTTATTAACTCTTTAGATTCTGATTGATAAGAATGAAAGGAAAAGTGTACAAGACGGTGTTGAGGCCAGTGATGTTGTATGGTTTAGAAACAGTGGCCCTGGGGAAAAGACAGGAGGCAGAACTGGAGGTAGCAGAGATGAAAATGTTGAGGTTCTCTTTGGGAGTAACGAGGATGGATAGGATCAGGAATGAGTACATCAGAGGGACAGCACATGTATGATGTTTTGGAGACAAAGCCAGAGAGGCTAGATTGAGATGGTTTGGACATGTACAGAGGAGGGATAGTGAGTATATTGGTAGTAGGATGCCGAGGCTGGAACTACCAGGCAGAAGGCCTAGAGGAAGACCAAAGAGACGATTCATGGATGTGGTGAAGGAGGACATGAAGGTCGTTGGTGTAAGAGAAGAAGATGCAAAGGAGAGGGTGAGATGGAGGCAGATGATTCACTGTGGCGATCCCTGAAGGGAAAAGCCGAAAGGAAAAGAAGAAGAAGATTCTTCATTAACATATTAAATCTGGTAATGGTGTGTTGAGGTGTCCACCAGTCATTCATTCATCAGACAGACAGTGACTGTGAGTCTTTGACTGTACATTCTGTGATCCCAAACATCATTCGAAAGCCAAGTATCTCGAGCACAGCATAAAACACACTTATTATTACACCTAATTCTGCTCGCTGATAGGAACTGAATGTGCAAATGCAGAGAAAACAGAGAAATATACAGGTTCAGGGTGTTGGTCAGTTTTCATTAAAAAGCTTACCTGGACGGTGTACACCCATCCAACATCCATATGACTGTGAGGGATAACAAAAGTCTGGATTGGGCTTGTACAATAAATCACAGTAACAGAAAAGCACAATAATCCAAGAAACAACTGTAAAAACTTCATCTTTCCGGAGATATTGCACTACATGACCGACCGTTTCAAAACCGTCCCATGACAGGAGCATATGACTAGTTTAGAAGTCGGACTTCCGGGTGCTGGTCACGTGGCTGTGGGCGCCATATTTGACTAGAGTAAACAGTGTTTTTGTACTACAAGGCTGTTTTGACCGGTTCGCGGCTGTGTTTGGTGGTCTGATCTGGGTTATATGGTTATAATCGTTGCAGCAAACGACACACTATTCGTTCTAAAATATGTCTGAGACTAGAAATTCCTACTGGATAACTGGTAACCCCTTGGTGAAACCCTGGTTAATTGCCGTGGCTGTGACATCCAACCAAATACGTACTACACAGTCGAGAGGTTGTAGGTCTCACGTCATTGGTCGCTACACAGAACGTACGGAGTCAGTGACGTATAAAAAAACTTTTTTGATGTACTTTGCCACGGACGTGACATCACACGAGACAATGTTTTCTGCGCATGCGCAGCCGAAACTGGCTCTCACGTACCTTGTTACATGTACATTAATACATGTAAATTTATAAACGTCTACTTTTGGAGCGTTTCACATGTGGAAACTTTTTATACAAGTTTCCTAAACATGTAGTCTATTTAAAAAAGAAGAAGAAATGCAATAAAAGGTTTCTGGACATTACCACCACTCCATTGTTGTGCATGTTGACCTCCAGACCAGCAGGTGGAGTCGAGGTTTGTATGTTGCGGCTTTTCCTCTCTGAAGATGGCTGAGGTTGATGCTAATGATGAGCACAAAACATCTGACAAAGACGGTTTACAAGTATTAAAGGTATGAGCTGTTCAAACTCACACTATATGCATCTTGTCGTTGTTTATATCTTAAAACAAGAAATACGCACTGAATGCTAACTCGACAATTGATTGTTTTATTAGCATGACAAGCTGGAGGGATGCTCGTGCACAGTAATGTGCTAAAGTATCTGCTTATTATACTATTATATATTATTATATATACAGTGTACTGTATGGGATGTAAAAAGCTCGACTTTATATGAGATGTGTACTTATACAGAGAGGAACAATAAGAAATAATCACTCGTGTGTCAGTTAATAGCCGGTGGAGTCAAGAGTGCATTTTACACCCCCCCCCCTTTAAAAAACTATACTGTACACCTCTGTATTATTTCTTTATGATACTGCTTGACTTGTTTAGTTTGTTGTACCATGAACTGTAAAATGTTGTTTCTGAAGGTCATGAGTGATGGCTATAGCTGGATGTTTTGTGGACACCTCACACACCATCACAGTCTTATGTTTATCTAGACAGTCTATGTTTATCTAGAGCAGTGGTTCCCAACCTTTTTTTTTTTTTTTACTCCTAAAAGATTTTGCTCGGACCTCGCACCCCCTACATTTTATACTTTGTTCAAGGATAAAGGGTGTGGAAATCATACTAAATTTTATCAAAAGAAGGTATTTATTTCAAAAGTTACAGCCCTGCTTCTTGCACCCCTGGTTGGGAACGCCTGATCTAGAGGACACCTGGAGTGCAGTCAGAATTACACCTCAACTTAAAGGTCTTCAGTGGGGTTCAGGTCAGGGGTCTGTGAAGGCCACCCAAGTACATCTACTCCCATATTTGTATACCCTGTCTTCATGGATGTTGTATTGGAACATGGCTGCACCTTTGAGGTTTCAGTGAAGGAACTATAGTAATATTAAAGCCTTCGGAGAAGTTTTTCGATGGTGGGCTTCCAGCTTTGTGGCAAAATTTTGGCAAAAGAACCACTTATGGGTTAATGATCATGTATGTGATGGCTCTGTTCTTTGAATTCGAAGATAGCGAACAGTTATTTCTCCTCGCCTGTGCTGAGTATTTTTGTTTTGCGAGAGACAGTTCGCACTGGCTGATCCCCGCTCTCTAGGCCTAGGTACCTTCCACTGTGGCTCAGCTGGCTGAGACGGCTGTGGTGGTTCCTAGACTGACAGAAACACGCTGACGGCTTTGTAGCCTACTCTTTACGAAAGTCAGCAATGGTTCTTTTACATGCCTCTTACCAGACAGTGAAAGACATGGCCTGCCTTTGATAACCCAGTTAGCTGCACTGGGGGGACAGTGACAACCTTGTGGGGACTCGAACCCCCAACCTTAGGATCAGCGATCCTGCACCCTAATCAATAGACCACCACTGCCCCTTGTAAAATATATATACTGGAATTAAAACACCAAATTCTGCTCTTGTTTTTGTTCATCCCCCCCATAGATCCAATGAGCTTATGCCATGGTGATTCATCTGTGTTTGGCTGGCTACTGTCTGTCCATGATTTTTAAAATGCTTTTTCTTTTAGTTCTTAACCGATTGTGTTCGTTTAGCTGATGAGGGTTAGGTGTGGGATTTCAAGCTTCTGCACAGAATTTCGCAATTCACTGATTGTGCACATTTATGTGTTTATATATTTTCCAAATTACAAAAAGTGCTTCTACTCATTTGTTTCTTGTTCGGTTTGAATTCTGTTTTCTTCAGCTGGTTAACCTCAGTGGGCTTTTAAAGTTGTCAACTCCAGTCATCCTTCTGATCAGTTCTATTCTCACAGGTCTTAACACACAGTTCATCCCTCTTTCTTTTTCCTGCAGAGTTAAAAAATGTTTATGGAAATTTACCCATGTTTGCTTTCATAAATTCATTCATCATATGTAGTACACCACAAATAAGTAAAACTGTGATATCCAAATACCTGAAATTTCTGAAAATTGCCCAATTTTATCCTGTACAAATGCTGAATGAGCACTCCATCATTGACATTCTGGTTTTGTTGTTGTTTTCTAGGACCTTGTGGATGAACTTTATCGTTTTAGGGATCACTATTTTGAGACACACAGTTTAGAAGATGCTGGTAAAAAACAGAATGATGTTGTCCAAGAGATGAATAAGACGATGAAGAAACTGGAGGAGAATGAAGGCGGGTGTTTAATTTATACTCACTGATGGTGTAGTTCCATAATCTTTTCAAGAAGATATTAAATATTTTACTTGTATTGTACAATCACAGTGTGATTTGGGGGTGGACAAGATGAACAGATTATTTATACATTACAAGTTAGGCAGTGGCTTTGACAAAAAAAAAAAAAAAAAACTGAGATTTTTCAGTGTCATTAGATAGGGCTGTGTTAATGTAGCATAATGTTAATTAGCTTTTCTCATCTTTTTTTCAGATCTCTACAAATGCAGCGCTCAGTTTTTTCTCCTGCAGGGTCGGTGTCTTAACGTAGAGCCACATTTCAGTCAGGCAGCAGAAGAGAGTCTCTCCAGGGCAGTAAAACTTGAACCAGATCTGGTGGAGGCGTGGAATACACTTGGCGAACAGTACTGGAAGAAAGGCGATCTGGTTGCTGCAAGGACCTGTTTCAATAGAGCGCTACATCAAGTACATATTTAAACAATTATCTACTTTTAGTGGTTTTAAAATTTTCCGAAGAAAATCGGTGTGGTGTCCTTTCTGTTAACCAAATAGTAATATCTCCTTATTCCTTGTTTCAGTATTCATTATGTTTCTGCCCTGTCAGTGCATCTATCTTCTGAATCTTCTCAATGGATTTTGACCAAAATGTTCACAAATTGCTCACTACTAAACACCCATAGACTGATACAGGTCCTGAGGTTATAGGCGAAATGAGGTTATCTTTGAAAAATATTGTGCACATGGATTTGAACCAAACTTTCACCACTTGGTACTAATGTCCTTTATGCCCCCATTTCACTGGAGCACGGCAGACTTACGGAAGCAAAAATGTCATCCGCAAAACGTTCCGCAATCATTCCCTCATCTTCCGTGTCATTCCGTAGTTATTCCTCAAGTCTTCCTCCACTTCCGAATGCTTCCGGCAGGCCAAAATATTTCGTGAACGTGCTTTTGAACATGTTCAAAAGCACAATTACGGAAAAGAAATCCGTGAGTGTTCCGTGGGGTCACTTTGCCGTACCTGTTCTGCACATGCTGTGAACATTCCGAGATTTCTACTTTTCCGTAGGATTTTCACCCATTTTCCGTGTAAAAATGCTGAAGTTCTTCGTAGACTGCGGTCCGCGTCTTTAAGCTACAATCTTTGCATGCCGTAGTCCAGTGAAATGGGGGTACTAAATGATACATGTTTTAAGGAAACAGCTCAAAGATCAGGGTTACAGTTCAAGCAAACTGCTTAAGGCGTACCAAGTGCATCAATTACTTTTGCGTTTAATTCCACATAGAAAAAGTAAGATAGGTGTCCATCTGTGACTTTAGGGTTGTTTTTCCTCCTGAGATTTTCCCTTTGTCTCTTCCCCCAGAGCAAAAATAAAGTGTCTTTGCGAAACCTCTCTATGGTGCTCAGGCAGCTGCCTCCAGAAGGGGGCAGTGAGGAGCAAGGCAAGCGGATCATGGAGAGTGTGGATCAGGCCAGGCAGGCTGTACAGCTGGATGTCACAGATGGAACATCTTGGTGTAAGTTAGTTACTGTCAGCTGATACATTTTACATGACTAATTGGTAGCATCACAGTTGTTTGTTAAAAAAAAATTACTTTACAAAAAAAGACAGTCATTGATACAGATGGAAATCTGGTTTACTAGGGATACTAGACATGAATTGGACAGCTCAGCAAACCATCTCAGGGCCAACACACACAAGCATTCACTCTCATACCACGGGTAATTTCGAAACACTTGAACCCAGATCTTCTTAATCAGTTCTTCATATTGGGTTCAAAAACCCAAGAAACATTTTGATTCAGTGTTGAAAGTTGAAAGGTTGTTTCTTCCAGTTTTCAGACAAAAATGTTTTGTATGTCTGTAGAAAAAGAGTAACACACCATATAATGGAAATAAAAATGTCTATAGGATTTACCAATAAAAATAGCAACGGTGTCAAGTCTCTAGAACAACTTTGGCAGGTTCTCAAACCTGTTTTGGGTGACCACACTAGAGGTGCGATAGAAAAGCGATTGACGCAAATGGTAATTTTGTGGCTGTCACTTTTCATTCTCCAATATATTGTGCGAAATTCATGGTGTCACATTTTGGTCGCCAGGTTCATGAAGTCATTGTAAAAAATTTCAAAATGTTTGAAATTTCCACCAATGTCTCAAAACAAGGCTCTGATGCAGAACAGTCTCAAACAAGCCACACATGTCGTAAAGGTGTCGTTTTGCTCGCAAATTATTCGTTTATTTTAATTTTTTGCAAGAAAAAGTGAGACTACCATGCGGAACCCTTCAGAGTTGCTGGCATCTGCCATATTCCACAAATATTTTGTCAATATTCATATTTTTTCATGCTAACAAAACGTGAATGGTTTCAGAATGAAAACCAAACAAATTGCAACAGCTTTACGAGATTTGCCTTTTTTTCCCCCAAACATCTGAAAACCAATTGAAACTTACTTGCAAATCAGTTTCAAAAATTGCCACTTACACACAAACACACACACACCCCCACACACACACACACACACACACACACATATATATATATATATATATATATATATATATGTATGTCTGTCTGTATTCCTTTCGGCTTTTTCCCTTTTTACTTGGGAGTCGCCACAGCAAATCATCTGATTCGCACATTTTTATTTGGCAGAGGTTTTTTACGTCGGATGCCCTTCCTGTCACAACCATTTTTAGCAAGGGTCAGAAACACGCTGACGGCTTTGCAGCTACTCTTTACGAAAGTCAGCAATGGTTCTTTTACATGCCTCTCACCATAGACAGTGAGAGACATGGCCCGCCTTTGATAACCCAGTTAGCTGCACTGGGGGATGGAGATATATATATATATATATATATATATATATATATATATATATATATATATATATATTATAGTGTGTAGATGTGGTGAAGGAGGACATGAAGGTAGTTGGTGTAAGAGAAGAAAATGCAAAGGATGGGGTGAGATGGAGGCAGATGATTTGCTGTGGCGACCCCTGACGGGAAAAGCCGAAAGGAAAAGAAGTGTATATGTACAGTGGGGCCAATAAGTATTGGGCAACGTAAAAATGTGCAAGTTCACCCATTTAAAAAGATAAGAGAGGTTTGTAATTTTCATCATCGGTACACATCAAGCTTGAAAAACAGAATGTAAAAAAAAAATCCAGGAAATCACATTGTATGATTTTTAAACAATTTATTTGTGAAAATGGGAGGCCAATAAGTATTGGGAAGCCAACAAAAGTTACTTTTAATACTTTGTAATGTAGCCTTGGTTGGCAATGACAGAGGTCAATTGGTTCCTGTAGTTCTTGACCAGGTCTACACACACTTTAGTTGGTATTTTGGCCCACTCCTCTGCACAGATCTTCTCTAGAGCTGTGATGTTTGAGGGCTGTCGCTTGGCAACTCGAAGTTTTAACTCCCTCCACAGGTTTTCGATTGGGTTGAGGTCTGGAGACTGGCTAGGCCACTCCAGAACCTTGATATGCTTTTTACGGAGCCATTCCTTGGTTTTCTTGGCTGTGTGCTTTGGATCGTTATCATGCTGGAAGACCCTGCCATGTTTCATCTTTAATGCTCTGACCGAGGGAAGGAGGTTTTTACCCAAAATGTCACAACACATGGCCCAATTCATGTTGCCATTGATACGGTGCAGTCTTCCTGTCCCTTTTGCAGAAAAGCATCCCCAAAGCATGATGTGTCCACCCTCATGCTTCACAGTAGCTATGGTATTGTTGGGATGCAACTCAGCATTCTTCTTTCTTCAAACACGGCGAGTGTTGTTTAAACCAACAAGTTCAATTTTTGTCTCATCTGACCACATCACATTCTCCCAATCCTCCTCTGGATCGTCCAGATGGTCTTTAGCATGTTTCAGACGGGCCTTTACATGTTTTTTTGTTTAGTAGGGGAACCTTTTGGGCAATGCAGGATTTCATCTCATGACGATGTAGTGTGATAGTTATTGTCATCTTTGTGACGGTGGTTCCTGCCGTTTTCAAATCATTGACCGATTCCTGCCGTGTAGTTCTGGGCTGATTACTCACTGTTCTCAGGATTCTTTGAACCCCACGAGGTGAGATCTTGCATGGACGCCACTCCTCGGGAGGTTGTCAGTGATGTTATACTTCCATTTTCTAATAATGTTTCCAACTGTTGATCTTTTCTCACAAAGTTGTTTACCAATTGCAGTTTGACTCATCCCAGCTTTGTGCAGTTGTGCAATTTTATCTCTGATGTCTTTGGGAAGCTCACTGGTCTTGGTCATGGTGAAGACTGCAGTCTGACAGTTTGAAGGTGTGTGCAGGTTTGAAGGTGTCTCTTATGTATCTAATCAGTTCAAACGGGTGTCATTCATACTGTTAACGAGTGGGGGCCGAAATAGTGTTTGTTTTCTAGCTGCCCAATACTTATTGGCCTCCCATTTTCACAAATAAATTGTTTAAAAATCATACAATGTTATTTCCTGGATTTTTTTTTTTTACATTCTGTCTCTCAAGCTTGATGTGTACCTTATGATGAAAATTACAAACCTCTCATCTTTTTAATCTGGTGAACTTGCACATTTTTACATTGCCCAATACTTATTGGCCCCACTGTGTGTGTATATACTAGTCCTTCTCAAAAAATGAGCATATTGTGATAAAGTTCATTATTTTCTGTAATGTATAAACATTAAACTTTCATATATTTTAGATTCATTGCACACCAACTGAAATATTTCAGGTCTTTTATTGTTTTAATTTTGATAATTTTGGCAAAAAATAAAGAAAAACCAAAAATCCCTATCTCAAAAAATTAGCATATTCATCCGACCAATAAAAAAAGTGTTTTTAATACAAAAAAAGTCAACCTTCAAATAATTATGTTCAGTTATGCACTCAATACTTGGTCGGGAAGCCTTTTGCAGAAATGACTGCTTCAATGCGGGCGTGGCATGGAGGCAATCAGCCTGTGGCACTGCTGAGGTGTTACGGAGGCCCAGGATGCTTCGATAGCGGCCTTAAGCTCATCCACAGTGTTGGGTCTGGTGTCTCCCAACTTTCTCTTCACAATATCCCACAGATTCTCTATGGGCTTCAGGTCAGGAGAGTTGGCAGGCCAATTGAGGACAGTAATACCATGATCAGTAAACCACTTAGCAGTGGTTTTGGCACTGTGAGCAGGTGCCAGGTCGTGCTGAAAAATGAAATCTTCATCTCCATAAAGCTTTTCAGCAGATGGAAGCATGAAGTGCTCCAAAATCTCCTGATAGCTAGCTGCATTGAACCTGTCTTTGATAAAACACAGTGGACCAACACCAGCAGCTGACATGGCACCCCAGACCATCACTGACTGTGGGTACTTGACACTGGACTTCAGGCATTTTGGCATTTCCTTCTCCCCAGTCTTCCTCCAGACTCTGGCAACTTGATTTCCGAATGACATGCAAAATTTGCTTTCATCCGAAAAAAGTACTTTGGACCACTGAGCAACAGTCCAATGCTGCTTCTCTGTAGCCCAGGTCAGGCGCTTCCGCCGCTGTTTCTGGTTCAAAAGTGGCTTGACCTGGGGAATGCGGCACCTGTAGCCCAGTCCATTATTTCCACAGGTCCCCCAAGGTCTGGAAGCGGCCCTTCTCCACAATCTTCCTCAGGGTCCGGTCACCTCTTCTGGTTGTGCAGCGTTTTCTGCCACACTTTTTTTCCATCCCACAGACGTCCCACTGAGGTCCTTGATAGAGCACTCTGGGAACAGCCTATTCGCTCAGAGATTTCTTTCTGTGTCTTATCCTCTTGCTTGAGGGTGTCCGTGATGGCCTTCTGGACAGCAGTCAGGTCGGCAGTCTTACCCATGATTGCGGTTTTGAGTAATGAACCAGGCTAGGAGTTTTTAAAAGCCTCAGGAATCTTTTGCAGGTGTTTAGAGTTAATTGGTTGATTCAGATGATTAGGTTAATAGCTCGTTTAGACTACCTTTTCATGATATGCTAATTTTTTGAGATAGGAATTTTGGGTTTTCATGAGCTGTATGCCAAAATCATCAGTATTAAAACAATAAAAGACCTGAAATATTTCAGTTGGTGTGCAATGAATCTAAAATATATGAACATTTCATTTTTATCAGTACATTACAGAAAATAATGAACTTCATCACAATATGCTAATTTTTTTAGAAGGACTAGTGTGTGTGTGTGTGTGTGTGTGTGTGTGTGTGTGTGTGTGTGTGTATATATATATATATATTAGTGGTACCTCACCTTATGAGAGACCCAACAAACGAAAAATCCAGGTTATGAAACGCATTTACCTAAGATTTCTGTCTCTGGATATGAAACAAATTCACATTACGAGAGCACCATCTCAAAAATTCAAACAATGCGTGAATTGCTGTCCCTTAGCTATCTCCCAACATCCCACCTCGCTGGCCTCCCATTGGTTATCTCCAAACATCTTGCCCCGCTGGCATCCCATTGGCTAGGAGGGATGACGCAGCTCCCTCCTATTGGCTATTATGGAGCTGCATCTCCATTATACCCATGATGCTTTTCGTGTAAAGGACAGAGTTACTGTTGTTTCATGAGTTTTTCGAGTGTGCTCATTGCAACTTTATTTTTTTAGCTCAGTCTTTTAACCTTGCATAAATATTTGTAAGATTATAACTCTGCTAACAAGACATGGTTAACACACACGCGCGTGCACACACGCATGTGTGATTCCCGATAAGAGTGAAAAGAAGTGGTCTCGTGGCATGCGGTTGAGTGATATCGCAAAGGAATATGGCCAAACCCATCTACCATCGGTACAATATTGAAGCAGAAAGAGGCCTTAGAAGGTACGGTACAGTTTTATAATTTTTAAAGGGTTTTGGGGTGGTATTGGGGGCCTTGGAAGGAATCACGCGTTTTACATGTAAAATGCGGTTCAACTTTCGAAAAATGCAGGTTACGAAACCTCTTCGGGGGACGGATTAATTTCGTATGGTGAGGTACCACTGTATTTGTTTGCATGTGGACTTGAAAAGCATCTTGAGACAAATTTCAAAAATAAAAGTTCAAGGTTCCTTCTGTGTTTGAAAAAGCAGTGTTGATCTTGCAGTGAGTTTTTGTATAATTGTGGGTGTGTTTACATATCGACCTAAAGATATTAAGATTGTAAACTTATCCAGTTGGTTTGAAATAAATGAGCTGCATTCTTGAGCAGATATCTTGGGGAATGCATACATCTCCTTGTTCTTCAGCAGTGGACAAAATCCTGTGATGTCTCAGCAAGCTCTTAGTGCCTATTCTCAAGCTGTGAGTAGATGCACATTGGATAGATTATTCACAGACTATTGTGTTCTGTGTATATTTACTTGCTAATTACATGCATTGTTTATTTGTTTCAGGAGAAAATTGACAAATCATCTGCCTTAAATGCTGATCTGCACTTCAATCGAGCCACAGTAATTCTCTCAAACTTTAGATTTATTTATTTAGATTACTACAACCTACAAAGTGTTGCTTTGTACTGTGTAACAGGGCAAAGTTTCTGTGACCTTATTTATGTTGATTTGCATCAAATTATGCAGTAAACGTGTTCCTGGATTGCTGTAATTCATTTTAAAAACATAAGTTTTTTGATTTTTTTTTTTTTTTTAGAACTTATAGATTGTATTATTGCAGCTCATATCCACAGGCTGGTCTGATATTAACTTTTTTTTTTTATCTTGAATTTTAGTTGTTCCAATATGAAGAAATGTTCAGTTCAGCTCTAGCGGGATACAGTCGTGCTGCAGCTCTCGACCCCAGCTGGGAGGAAGCTACTGAAAGGGAGAAGCTTTTGCTGAAATACTTGGACCAGATAACTGGACTTATGGAGAATAAGGTGAGTGTTGCTGAAATTTTCTATCTTGTGTCATGAGTACTGAATACGGTCATACAGATTTGTGTGGGGTGGCTTAGTGGTTAATACAGTGTGTTACTGATCTGAAAATCAGTGGTTCCATTACCACTGTTGGGCCCTTGAGAAAGGCCCTTAACCCTCAATTGCCTGCCTAGTCATATGAAAATGATCATTGCAAGTCGCTCTGGATAAGACCGTCTGCCAAATACTGTAAATGTACATGTATGTAAATGTATCTGTACACAGTGTCAACTTTTTCCTCTGACCATGTCCCTTAGGGGAAGGTGAAAGCACGCCGCTTGCGTAACATGCTGTCCTCCCTGAGTATATCTGCTTTGGGTCCGTGTGCCTCGCCTCAGTATCGCTCCCCGACAGGCCGCACTGGAAGCCTGGAACTCTGTAGTTTCACTGCTCTTAAACATGGCCATAATGCAGGTGTTGCAGCCATGGGAAAGGTTGTCTTTAGCCTGGCTTCGGAGGGCCGTATGGCCTTGTGAGTGAATTAGTAAAGAATTTATGATGAAATCTTTCAAGTTGGAATTCTGACAATGTTTTATTTACAATGTTTTTCTACTTACAGTACGTTTGGGATGGTGGACAGTGACGAGATATGTTATGTGGTCATGGTTTATAACGTAGCTGATGGTTGGGGTGTGTTGATCGGAGACACGGTGGTTATTCCTGAACCACAAGTGAAACGGCACAGCATAACACACAGTGATAAGGTACATGCACTTGATCACTCCCCAACCCAGACTGAAATAATTCGACTGATGCACTGAGCGTTCAGGGAGAGCTGTTTTGGTGCAGATCTGCATCTGACTAAAAATTAATTCTTTGGCTTTTTTTGTGATGCACATCAGTAAAAATTACAAGCATAATGTAAACGCCCATTTTATATAATTTTGGATAATGTATTATGTGTAGAATCATAATACATCAATAAAATATGTTCATAATAGGACAGCATTTAAACAGCAGCTTTTCAGGGAAGCATTATACTACGACCTCTAAAGGGTTGGTTGAATAGGTGCTGCAGTTTATTTCCACTGGACTGAGATTCACATGAAGACAGGTTTTTTTTTTTTTTTTTTTTTTTCTTCCTTTCGGCTTTTCCCCTTTTTACCCGGGAGTCGCCACAGTGAATCATCTGATTCGCACATTTGATTTGGCATAGGTTTTTACGTGGGATGCCCTTCCTGTCACAACCCTTTAACAAGGGACAGAAACACGCTGATGGCTCTGCAGCCAGCAATGGTTCTTTTACATGCCTCTCACCATAGACAGTGAGAGACATGGCCCGCCTTTGATAACCCAGTTAGCTGCACTGGGGGGGTACAGTGACAACCTTGTGGGTACTCGAACCCCCAACCTTAGGATCAGTGATCCTGTGCCCTATCTACTCGCCCACTACTGCCCGTTCACATGAAGACAGGTGTTAGGTGAAAAAAAATTATTTTTTTTTCCTCAAAACATTTATTTGCAATATTATCATTCATGGTTACACAAAATGCTCCCTGTCAAACACACAGAATAATATTTAAGGAAAACTAAAATAATCAGTCATGTTTCACAGTTTGTTGTCAAGATCTAATATTTACACAACATGAATGGAATGGGTTTTTTTCCTTTTTTTTTTTCCTTTCCCCTTTTTTACTGCTTCTTTACTCATTTGATGGCTTTAAGAAATCAAAGCAGAAACACTGAGTGGTGAAATGATGTTTATTATCTGTTCAACATCCATGGAAATGAAAAATTATGATTAGATTCAATATCAAGGAGAATTATTTAAGTCGGGCTTTCAAAACTTGGATATTACAATAAACCAATAAGAAAATTTACAGTCCTCCAGGGCTGTAGTCAGGCGTACAAGAGTATACTCACTTATTTTAGAAAGCATGTAGCGTGTATGTGCTTATTTTGCCTTGCGAGATTGTTTCTCAAAATGTATTATTTTTACAAGTGAAAAGTAGCCTCAGAGTACACCCACTGCAGTCATCTACATGTAAAACTCCAGCTGTTGTACCCTCTGACTTTGTAGTTAATATCATCGTACAACAAAAAGAAGCCTAAAATTTCAGAGTGAAGCCTGTACTCTTTTATTTACAGACCTTTTACTTTGACCAGACCGACTTTCTGCTGCACTAACACCAAATGTGCTCACAGCAGAACTGCTTTGTCTAGAGTAAAATGCACACTAAATCTTTCAGTCGTGCTGCTCAGCTATTACAGGTGTCCTCTACTATAGACACGAGCGCCACAGCTTCATCCTTTTATTTACTCAGAATTACAGGGAAGGGAGTGCTGATTTTACACAATTTCCTCATCCATGTCGATGAAAACACAAAACCTGAGTGTCAAGGATAAACTCAGTCATGCTAATATTTGCTGCAACCCCACAATTTGGCGTGTGATGCTGCCTTTATACAACAGTTCTATAAACAACAACTCACTTTATAGCATCTCTGCTGGCAAACTCATGAAGTGGAGCACCATTGATGAGGGAAAAGCTTCTAACCATCATGTTACTTTCTGAACGTCCAAAAAACCCCATCGCGTACGTCCCTCTGTCGCAATTCGCAATGCACATGCACAGTCTGTTGTAGAGTGTTGCTTGGAGATGTGACGTCATCCGTAGCGTCACATCTACTGCAAGTACGTATACCTCATACAAAGTTGAAACGAAGCAAGGAAGAATATTTATAGACCGATTAGAGTGCGATACACAAATACTCAAACAGAATAAAATGTGCACACTTCTAATTATTAAAGCGATTCGACTCGGCTGTTCGGTGCTGTTCCTTTAAACATTTTCCCGGAAGTAAAATCGAGCCAATCAACACAAATGTTAACTTTAGCACATGGCATGTTGAACCAATCAACACGAACATAAACATAAGCACATGGCCAGGAACTTGCTTCAATGCATGACGTTAGTGAGCAGGACAATCTGGTGAAAAATACTTATCACTTTCTAATAGGTCCATATCTGGCTCATCGCTCCATTTATTCAGCGCATCCCATAGTTTTGCTATAGCAGTTTCTAATGGTTCATCGGTTGTTGGACATTTACCAAGAGAACACAGCAAAATATTTTCCTGTTTTTTAAAGCATGGCGGAACGTGTTGTTACTGATGAATGTTATAGACATTCCCCAGTGCCAGGAGGTCTTGAGATACCGTGTAAACTCATTTTTACAGGAAGTGAATCCCTCATTTTATGGTCGCAGAGACTGATCGAATAAAATTGCTAAGTTTGAGCTACGATTTTGCTCCCAGTACACATGGGTGGTTATTAGACGCAAGATCAAAAACATTGGGGGGGCCGCTTATTGGAGCAGGGTGCTTATTACGTCGTATACAGTACCGGATGTGATGTAATAAGGCCCCCGCCCCCCCAATATTTTGATCTTGTGTCTAATAACCACCCATGTGTACTTGGAGCAAAATCGTCCCAAATCGGCCGAGCCGATACCTTGAAACTCTAATTTTATTTGATTATATGCAACAGCCTGTGCGCAATGTTTTTGGGTAAAGATCTGTGTGCTTTGTACAGACACTGACCAATCAACTGCCTGAAGACTCCGATCAGTTGATAAAATGAGCCAAGTCAGGTGTTTTGCTGCTGCTTGGTTGTAATAAAAACCTGCAGCCACATGGCCCTTTGTGGAATGAGTTTGACACTCCTGGTGTAGGGGAATAAAGCACCGAGCAAACAATATGAAGTGCAGTAAACACTATTTATAGTCACGCGTGGGAGCTTGTAAAGTGAATTTTTGCTTGTTGGAGCACATTTTTGGTGGGTTCGAAGCTCATATCATTGAAAAATTGTTATAAGGGACACTCGTAAGGCGAGGTACCACTGTATATAACAACAAAAATATGTAGGATAAGTGTATGGGGCTTGAAAGTTCCCACCAAAAATCTGTCAAGTAAAGGAAATCATATGGGAGCTCCAGTCTGTATATTATTTTCTTGTTAAAGACACGTCTTTGCATAATTTGGTGCCCTTCTTTCTTTTCATCTTCATTAATATATCTATATAGCTACCAAAATTATATTCAAGTAAGTGTTTTGAACTGAAGTAGAATTTTATCTGGAGGACAAAAACAAGCAGACTAATACACACTCGCAGTGAGGTTTACATAATTTTCAGTAAATTATTTGTATATTAAATAAGCCACATAACCATGGCAACTTAACTGGGGCATTAAATAGATCTTGGGCCAGTTATACGATTCTGAAGACCATGTTTCACATTGTAGAACAAGTAGAAGTATTTAGACACAAATAAACCAGGACCTTTCATGAAATTCAAACATTCGGATTTATTTGTGTCTAAATACTTCTACAATGTGAAACCTGGCCTTCAGAATCATATATCACTTTTTAATATTTAGTCCATTGTTTCCTGAAATTTGGATCCAGTCATAAATGTTTCGTATACTGACTAAAGTATGTTAAATTCTGTACATATAAGACTTGTCACTAGCATTACTAACCCTTCTCCTTTACAGTCTTATGATTTCCGGAGTATACGTGTGGACTCTCCTCTACTTCTTATTGTAAATGGAAAGAGACAATCGATGCAAAGCCAAACAGCGACTTCAGTCAGTTACAAACCACACTCGGAATGAACGAGTGCAGAGACACTGCTACAGTGCACAGCAGACAATGGAGCGGTTAACATTTTTGGATGTTATTTGTATATATTTGTTTTTTTTTATATCTTCACTGATGCTGGTTGTTTTTTGTAAAAATAAAAGTATCAGATGTGTGATCCAGATCTGAGACAATAAAACTTTCCCAGTGGTGCTCCTGAAATACCCAACAATGTGACTTAAGATGACGCATGATCTTGCAAAATGTACCTAAAAACTAATGTACACAATATTAAAATATAACTATTTAACATACCAGAAATTTATTTAAAGAGGTGTTTAAAAAAAAAAAAAAAAAAAGACTGACATTACACCAAACTTCTCATGTTGTTAATTAGCAATGTGACAAAATGCCATTTGTTATTTTGCTCTGAGTGAAACAAGGCTGCATACACTACTGCAATAAATGGACAATAAAAGACAACAGAAGACAGAGGACTAAGGTGCTGCAAACACCGTTGAGTTGACCTGGAATACAGTAATTGCCCAAAAAAAAAAGTCATAAGATCTACATAAATTAGCAGCATACTTTATTTGCACTTTTATCATCTATGAACTTTGCAGTGAACTCTGGGCAGAATTGAGTAATTTAATGAGGAAACTACAACGTCCAAGTCTACCAAAGAAAATAACAGTGTGGTGGAACAATTGCAAACTGTGTTTACATGTGTTCAGTTTTTCTTTATGAAGGCATGAACCTTTTCTCTTGGTGGAGAGCTAAACTGAAAAAAGCTCTTGAAGCTCTCTGGTTCCAGACTAGGAGGAAAGAGCCTGTCACCTTCTGGAGCCACAGCGAAGAAAGAACTGTTGTGGGGAGACTGCTGGGTAATCATTCCTAAGAGGAAGAGGTATAGAGACCAATGTTAATTTTTTACCAATCACATAAGTGGTTTGCTGTATATTGCATGTGCAGAATAAACTGGTTGAGCGGACAACTAAAGCTCAGCGGGCATGTAATAAGATGCTAAGAATCATATGTTGGTTAAAGAAATCAATACATTTAATCCTAAATCCTTTAAGCTTTTAATGTTCTTTTAAATGGGTGAGTATTTAAGAATGTAGACCAGTCATGGATGTGCGACCTGTTCAGGGTGTACCCGCCTGTCATCTGAAGACTGCTGGGATTGGCTCCAGCTTCCCCTGTGACCCTGGTAGGTAGGCGGTATAGGTAATGGATAGATGCAGTATTTAAAAATACTTAAAAAGTTTCTTAACAAGTACATAAAATTCGACTAAAAAGTGTTTAAATCACATGTGATCAGTAATCAGATATTTATACCACCTCAGAGCTCGAGGGTCCATTAATCCTGAGAGCACAAATTACTGACTAGATAATTTCAGCTCCAAAATATATATCTACTGAAAATAAAAGTGCATGAGGGGATGAACGTGTGCACATGATGCCTTGTTGTCCCAATTAAGTTGTATTCCTGCCCTCCCTGGTGTGCTGCGATACCTGGACCCAAGTCGCCACCAGCAGATGCTTTCTAGCTCTCTAATTTGCAAAGTGAGGCTTCCATTGTTCCATTGATTGGATATTTTGGATCAGCACATGCGATGATGCTTGATCGATCGAGTTCTGAGTAATTTTGAACCCAAATCTGCTCTTTTGCACATTTTGTCAACCATCCCTAAATAATACATACAGGGTTGCATTGGTACTCCGTCTGGTCTGTGGACACACAGTCCCATACATGGTTAGTTGCAATGCACTGTGATCTGACAGTATTCTATCATAGCACTAACTTTTGCAGCAATTCTTTTATAGCCATTACAGGGATCCCTCACTTTCCGGGGTTAATTTGGACCGAGGTCCCCAAGTGACCATTTTTGTGACATTTTCCTTAACTTTACCACCTATTCTTCCTTAATTTCCTTACTTTTAAATTTGATGATTTTTTTTTAATATATAACCGCAATGCACTGAAGCCGCGTTAATTGAAGCGCGAAGTAGCGAGGGATCCTTGTACAGTCGGCCCCCTTCTTACGAAATGAATCCGTTCCAACGCCTTTATCGGAACCTGTAGTTTTCGTAAGTAGAGGCACATTTTACATGTAAAACACGTGATTCGTTCCAAGGCTCCCAAGACTACCCCATAAATCCTTTAAAAATTATAAAAGTACACCAATTTTCTATGAAATATGTATGAAATGTGTTAAAAGTAAAAGAAAATTATTTATTTAACCATTTAAACATTTTATTACCATATTAAACCATTTTATTAACATATTTATTAATTAAACCATTATTAAACATGTTAAATTCATTTTTACATTCATTATTAAACATTTGTGCTGCGTCATGGGTATTATGGAGATGCAGCTCCCTCCTAGCCAACGGGAGGCCAGCGGGGTGGATGTTGGGAGATAGCCAATGGGAGAGCAACTCGCACATTTGAATTTTTGAGATGGCACTTGAACGTGAATTTGTTTCGTATCTAGAGACAGAAATTTTAGGTAAATGCGTTTCGTAACCTGGATTTTTCGTTTGTTGGGACTTTTGTAAGGTGAGGTACCACTGTATAACGTAGTATTACGTGCAGAAGTGCCAAACATTGTTTTATTCAGAAGTTCGTTCGTTTTAATCTGCTTTGGTAGTTTAATACCTGTATACAGTTATTGCTGGCATCGTATCATGCCTGCTTGGACCTTTATTATCTATGTCTTGCAATTTTGGACTCTCGCATTAGTGAAACGGTACAAATGGGGGCCTCTTGAAACAGGCTAATCCAAACTATCCAACACATTTTAGCAGATTGCAACTTGATGATGAAAATATTTTCAGTGCAACAGGAGAGCTGGAAAAATGTCATTGAGCTTTAGGAGATTTTTATGGTTTATTTTTACATTTTTAAGTGAGAAATGATGTAACCTGCTCCAAGTGATTGTGTGACAGTGTCACTATTGCTCCAAGCATTAGCCGCTGGGGATAATGTCTTTCACTCCCCTAATAGGAAACCAACGTGATTGTGACGTTCCTATGTACTATACACTACTGACTACTCAAATGCGATGATGCTTGATCGATTGAGTTCTGAGTAATTTTGAACCCAAATCTGCTCTTTTACACATTTCGTCAACCATCCCTAAATAATACATACAAGGTTGCATTGGTACTCTGTCTGGTCTGTGGACACACATTCCCATACACGGTTAGTTGCAATGCACTGTGATCTGACAGTATTCTATCATAGCACTAACTTTTGCAGCAATTCTTTTGTAGTCTTTACAGGGATCCCTCACTTTCCGGGGTTAATTTGGACCGAGGTCCCCAAGTGACCATTTTTGTGACATTTTTGTTCCTATGTACTATACACTACTCAAATGCTCTTCACTCCACCTGTCAGTGATTTAATGTAATGGCCAAGTGCTGGAAAGTGAACATCGAGGACATGCCTTAATAAACATTGATGAAAATTGAAACAGTTTAGTATGTGTTTTTCAACTTTAGCATTACAAATGTAATAGCTGGCAATTCCTCTAATTTTCTTTCTTGTGCCTTGGCCTCCTCCACTTGACTTTCACTGAACTAAATCTTACCACTCACCAGAAGGGAAAATGTATGCAGACTGGCTCAGATTATTTTTGTCAGAACCCTCCATGGTGCGTAGCCTCAATGTCTCAAACACCCCCTGAAGCTTCTGATACTGTCTGTTTCTCTTCACCAGAAGTTCAGAAACTTCACTGTATTTTCGCTTATATTCCTCCAGCCTCTGGCCACAATGAGAGAAAACAATTAGTCCAGCTGATCAATGACTCCTGATTCATGTTAACTGGCACACACAAAAGATTTTTTAGGATAAAAACTATACAATTAAATAGTTAGAACCTTATTAAGTATTGTGATCTCCTCTCGCATTGCATTCAGCTCATGCTCTTTGGATTGGTTCTGCTGTGCCATCATCTTCTCCATTTGGCTAACTTGCACTTCTGCTCTGGACAAACTGTACTCCATGAACAACCTTTCTTGGTTTACCTGAAGCACATTAAATTTAGAAGTATGTCAATTAACCACCAACTCACAGGGCTAACTCATTTCATAGCATGAATTACTAAGCATTAAAGCATTAATTAATTCACAGAACCATTTAATCCTAGTAAAGTTGTGGGGAGGCTGCAGCCTCTCTCAACTGTCTCCAGCAAAGGCAAGGTACACTCTGCACAGCTCATCCTACACAGGACTCACCCACACGCACACTCGCGCGCACACACACGCACACACATAGGGGCAATTTGGAACAGCCAGTTATCTTAACGTGCATGTCCATGGACTGTGGGTGAAAACCGGTGTACATGGAGGAAACTCAAACATGCACCAGGAGATCATGAAATATTCCACACAGAAATGTCCTGGGAGCTAAATCCACAACCTTCTTGCTATGAAGCTGATGTGCTAACCATTTTACTACTGTGCTACCAGCATTAAAACATTTCAGTGCAAATGTATGCCTCTATAATTTCTCGGGGGGGGGGGGGGGGACACCATCAGGATATACCCCACCTCCCACACAGATTCAGTTGGTACTTTCTCCTGCTTCCCCCATAACTCAGACGGATAAACCCTGTAGATCAGATCAGAGGTCCCCAACCACCAGTACATTGGTCATTTTGTACCGGGCCCTCAGAAAGGTGGAATAAAAAAAAAATTATTAATTAGCAGTGTCCGAAAGATCTTTTATTTTGAAAAAACGCTTGTATCGATCAGCTGATGTAGTACATAACCCCCCCCCCACACACACACACACACACACACACACAAAATAGCAAAAATGAATAAAAATGCAAATATATTTGGAGCACTTTCCACTAATTCAGCAGGATGGTTGTATTTTTACTTGTTTTTTTAGTCGTTTCTATACCAGTGCTTGAAAATATCGTTTTACATGAACCTGGTCCATGAAACAAAAAAAGTTGGTTGGTGTAGACAATAATAATAATTTAGAATTCATTTTTATCATTAATTGTTACTTGGGAAAGAGAAAATATAAATTGTGTGTCATGCATTGCATGTTATCCCCATGGATTTCCTTTGGGTACTCTGGTTTCCTCGGTTACGTACAGTAGGCCCTTGACTATTCGCAGTTTTGCACTCACGGTTTGAGTATTCGCGGACTGCCAAGCAACTTACACGTCATTCAAATTCAGCCAATGGCTATCCTCCTTCCTGCTGATTGGTTGCGATGATGTAACGCCCCTTTTTCCTCATTCGCGCACAAGTTTTCAATGAGCCTCTTTTTTTAGTGTGTTTTAATTACCAGTTAAGCTGTATTATGCCACTCAAACGCTGTGCGTCTTCTCTGGCTAAGCGCTAGAAAAGGTAATGATGTTGGATGTCTCTTCTGATGAAATAAGACTTTCTCCTGAAGACACAACAGTTTCCTCTGAAGTTTCTGAAGAGAAATAATCATCTGAAAGCACTCCAGTTTTAAAGTCTTTTTCAATCATTATTCCAGTACAGTACCTTGGGCAGTGATGGTCTAGTGGGTAGGGCACAGGATCCTGATCCTAAGGTTGTGGGTTCGAGTCCCCACAGGGTTGTCACTGTCCCCCCAGTAAGGGTGTAAAACAGGGGTGTCAAACTCCTACCACAAAGGGCCATGTGGCTGCAGGTTTTTGTTTCAACCAAGCATCAGCACTGGACAGAGCACACAGATTGACCAATCAAGTGCCTGAAGACTCTTTCAGTTGTTTGAATGAACCAGACTGACCAATCAAATGCCTGAAGACTCTTATCAATTGTTTGAATGAGCCAAGTCAGGTGTGCTGCTGCTTGGTTGAAACAAAAACCTGCAGCCACATGGCCCTTTGTGGCACGAGTTTGACACCCCTGGTGTAAAAGAATCTTTCATGTTAAAGAACCATTGCTGACTTTTGTAGGCTGCAATAGGCTGCAAAGCCATCAACATGTTTCTGTCCCTTGCTAAAAAGAGTTGTGACAGGAAGAGCATCCGACGTAAAAACCTATGCTAAATCATATGTGCGAATCAGATGATTCGCTGTAGCGACTCCCAAGAAAAGTGAAAAGGCTGAAAGGAAGAAAGAATTCCAGTGCAGTACCCAAGTTAATGTTTAGAATGTTTGTGATTTTATGTACTGTGGTTTAGCAGGTTTATCGTTTTGCTTTGTTTATCCAATTTATTACATTTCATGTTCTTTTTGTTATGGTCTGTGTTTTGGGGGGGACTTTGATTTTGACGGCTGTGTTCTCTAACTCTCCACTCCGGCTGAGGGGCGTGGCTGAACTGCTCCGTGGCGTCTAAACATTCACTTAGGTACTGTACTGGAATAACAATTGAAAAAGGCTTTAATAGTACAGCTTTACAACAGTTCAGATGATTATCTTCAGGCACTTTCGAGGAAACTGTCGTTTCGTCAGGAGAAAGTCTTATTTTTTCAGAAGAGACAGCACTTGGCTGGCGTTTGAGTGGCATCATAGAGCTTAACTGGACAATATATTATACATACAAAATGAAAACATATACATACTGTATGTATAGATATAAAGTATGCTGTATAATGTTTATATATTTTATTAATAAATATCACAGTCCAAAATTAAAAGGTTTTTCTTAATCATTACTATATTAATACTGTATTAATGAGTAAGACTGTCTATAGAATGTGTTTAAGAAGTATATTTTAGCGCATGTAATAGATACATAGTATTTTACTTCCAGTTGCTCATTCGCCCATGTAATCTGATACATGAGGTTTTACTTTCGGGCACAGAACTCACGGATTATCTTCATTCGCAGGAGGGGCCGGAACCAAACTTCCGCGAATATCAAGGGCCTACTGTATGCCTAGTGGATTCTATCGGACGAGCGTCCAATTTTGTTATGTATGGAATTTAGAAGTAAATTGCCCCATGAAACCAGTAAAATACAACAGACCATGACATAAACTATATACAATTTAATAATATAAACAAGGCAAGGCAAAATAACACTTACAGCTTAAAGCTAAACCAAAATACAAATTAAACAAAGGGTCCCATAGTCACCAAGCACCTGCAGCAAGGTAAATTTAGAAGCAGCGCGTGCTGGCGGGGAAAGGCTTGAAATCTTGCGTTAGACAGAAACAAATGATTATAATCTTCGCGTTGGCTGTGGGTGTACGTGGATGATAGACTTTGGCGATGAAGTCCTGAATGACGAAACTTTGGTGAAGTTTCCATGATCCGTCTTGGATGAGATGAGCCGCCACGATGAGTTTCCTTAAAGAAGCTGCGTGCCGAAGAGACTGGAAGAGGCTGCATGAGAAGGGAAAAGGCTGGAGCCAGTCGGCACCAGGTCCTTAATATAACCTCCCCAAAGTTCCAGAATGTTCTCTTCTCGAAGTTTCTGAATCACCTGACCCGCCACCGGTGCGCATGCGCACTGCGCAGGTCCATCTCAAAGTTTTCAGACCCCCTTACAGCGGAGTAATACCACGTGACACTAGTTACAGCACACTCAATCTAATTATGTACACCGTTTACAGTCACATTTATATACATGCCCCTAACACCTCTCACAATCCAAAGATATAGTGGTACCTCACTTTACGAAATTAATCCGTCCAAGAGCCTTTTTTGTAAACTGCATTTTTCGTAAATTGAACCGCATTTTACATGTAAAATGCACGCTTCATTCCAAGGCTCCCAATACTACCCCCTAAACCCTTTAAAAATTATAAAAGCATACCTTTTAAGACCTCCTTCTGCTTCAATATCGTACCAATGGTAGACGGGTGAGGCCATATTCCTTTGTGATATCACTCGAGCCCGTTTCTTCTCACTCGCACCGGAAATCACACATGTGCGTGCGCGTGCGTGTGTGTGTGTGTTGCCCATGTCTTCGCAGAGTTATAATCTTACAAATGTTAATGGAAGGTTAAAAGCCTGAGTCAAGAAATACTGTAAAGCATAAAACAACAGTAACTCTCCTTTACACGAAAAGCATAGTAGATTCAGCTCCATAATAGCCAATGGGTGGGAGCTGCATCATCCCTCGTAGCCAATGGGATACCAGCGGGGTGGGATGTTGTGAGATAGCCAATAAGAGGTAGCTGCGTCATCCCTGCTAGCCAATGGGAGGCCAGCGGGGTGGGGTGTTTTAATGTCATTGATGGAAGAGCAGCTCGTGCATTGTTTGAATGGTGTGTTTGAATTTTTAAGATGGCGCTTTCGTAACGTGAACTTGTTTCGTATACAGAGACAAAAATTTTAGGAAAATGTGTTTCGTAACCTGCATTTTTTGTTTGTTGAGACTTTCGTAAAGTGAGGTACCACTGTATGCACATTAAGATAAGTGAATGTTACGTATTGCACCAAAATGTGAATGGTTGTGTGGGTGTTTCCCAGCATTGGTCTGGCGAGCTGTTCCGGGTATTTCTCATCTTCGCACTGCCTTCCCATGACCCTAGAAAGATTAAGTGGTTCAGCAAATAAGTGAGCGTGGGGCAGTGGTGGCTTAGTGGTTAAGGCGCTGGGTTACTGAGCCGAAGGTCAGCGGTTCAATCCCCACTGTTGGGCCCTTGAGTAAGGCTCTTAACTCTCAATTCATCAGTTGTATTTAAAAAGTGCTAATTCTAAGTCATTTTGGAAAAAAGCATCTGCTCAATGCTGTGAAGTTTTAATAAGAGTGTAATGGGGACAGACTAACAGACGGCAAATCTAAAGGTTTAAAACACATTTAGAACCTTTGTCATGTTTTACTGTAACAACTGAATGCTTTTTGCAGAACATGTTTCTGGATTCAAACGTCCTCTCGGGTTACTGTTTCTGTGTAGTTCTCTTTGTCTGAGCAAGTTCTCTCCAGGTTCCGAGTTTTCCTTCCACCACATGGTATAAGAACTATCTGTGATATTACCTTTAGTTGTGAATGTGTGTATTCGTGGAATTTTGTCATCGACAAGTCCAATCCAGTTTGTATTCCCATTTCATTCTGTTTTTTTTCCTTTTGGCTTTTTCCCTTTTTCAGGGTTCGCCACAGCGAATCGTCCTATTCACATGTTTGATTTGGCATAGGTTTTTACGTCGGATTCCCTTCCTGACACAACCCTTTTAGCAAGGGACAGAAACACACCGACAACTTTGCAAGCACTCTTTACGAAAGTCAGCAATGGTTCTTTTACATGAACCGCTCACCATAGACAGTGAGAGACATGGCCAGCCTTTGATAACACAGTTAGCTGCAGGGCTGGGGTGGGAGGGGGGAAAGGTTTACAGTGACAACCTTGTGGAGAGTGGGACTCGAACCCCCAATCTTAGGATCAGCCATCCTGCACCCATTACCCTCAGGCCACCACTGCCCACATTCCCATTTCATCAAGTGTTCCTGGGATAAATTCTGGATCCACATCTGCCCTTAACAGGTTTAAACAGTCACTGAAGATGATTAATCAATGAATAAATAAATGTTCAGGGTTTTCTTGTCTCCAGATTGAAACACCTTCCAACTGTATATATTTTCCAGAAATCAGGGATAAATGAACTGATGGTGTGTGAGAGTGATCTTTGAATAAGAAGCAAACCTGGTATGTCCAAAAGGCCAGTGCTCGATGGCTGATATCCAGAACAAGCTCAGGTCGCAATCCTACCAAGACCATGGCTTTGTACTGCTCTGAAGGGGACAGCTCAGTGCGGATGATGTCCAGTTTTCCTGACAGGGCAGAGGAACATGCAGGACAGATGGCCGGAGTGCGGCTGAACTCTCCGGAACCATGCCGATCACAGAAGATATGCGAGCAGGCTGTCACCCAGGCGAAGCCGCTCAACCGACCTCGGCATTTGGGGAAATTACAGATCAGGTTGTTGTCAACTGTGGACATGGCTAAAACAGTAGGAAACAGCAGAATATTAAACAAAAAACAAAAAGTCCAGTTGCGGTTAAACCATTGCACACCAAGAGGTTATTTAAGGGCTAGCTAACAGTTAGCTAGCTAGCTACAATACATTTCTACTAGTTGTAAATACAGGTACAACAGTATATAACAAATTCGTTTAAATTAATTCCTTTAGAGACACCTTAACCCCTGTTTGTAATTTATTTAATACATTTTAAACACATTATAGACATACATGGCCAGTTCGGTAAGACATAATTACCTGACATTCCAAAAACTGCTAAGTGGCTAATCAAGTGTTTGGTGCTTTTAACGAAGTTTGTACCTGATGATGGTGCATTCACAGCGTACCGAAATTACTGTAAACACTCGTTTCCGATCTAAGAACAAAATCATATACAGTATTCAAGTTGTAATCACTAGTGTGATATTGTTGACATTATGGTGGGAAAGCCTTTTTTTAACCATTGTTAGGAAAATGAAAGAAAAATTATTGTGGTTGAGGGTAATGTCATTCTTATGCATGTGAAAAACACTCGGATTAGTCACTCATACGACCAAAAACACGTCAACACGAATCTCAAGTAAGATTTATTTCGGTTTTTAGGCCCAGTTCAGCACCGCAGAGAAATGTTCCTAAATATCAGGATACTCACGTTTGACTCCCATTATCAGTGCACATGGACGCAAAGTCTTAATTACAACTTGAAAACCATTTGCATCCTACAGGCAAGTGAAGGCAGCATGAATTTATTTTGGACTTTTATTAACGCGTGGCTGATTAGGACCACTCGCGCGCGCGCGCTCTCGTAGCGCGAAGAGATTACGTTGCCTTTCAAACAAGGCGCTTGAATTTTTATTTCAGCTTCAAAATCATAAGTACTGTGCTTGCACAGAGTTCAAAAAACACAGTCTAAATAAACAGGCTAAAGAGATAGGTAAACTCACAGAGCTTCTTCAGGGGGTCTATGTACAAATTAGTTAGGATGGATATGTGTGTGCTGTATCTAATTAAAAATGGCTTTTCCCTTCATCACTCCTCCACGTGGTGTATGGGAATACAGGAGGGGTGAAAGGGAGGCATTGTGCAAGGCAGCAATGGATCCCGGGGTGCAGAAAGAAAGATGCTCACTCAACTGTGTCCAGGTCGCCTTTGTTGGAAATTCCCTTCCATTCACTGGCTTTTAAATAGAGCTCCACATATGTGGAGACACTGAGGATGTGACGGGAGGTCGATTCTCCTGGAACTTCACCCAGGAAGCACAGAGTGAACTGATTATGACTGTGTTTATGAAGTATGCAGCTCCTTTATCTCGGTTCTTGCACAGTCCCCTAGTGCTGATTAAGGTTTTCCCTGTGTGTGTGTGTGTGTGTGAAATATATTGCTAATAATTGGATATTTGTGACCCTATTAGCCGACTATCTGTCTCCATCTCTTTAAATAAAACATCTGCTATGATTATTAGAGTGAACTATGACGTCACGCATAATTTATTTATCGGATGTTTATTATGATGCTGGTGTTTAATAGCTACTCTGCACTATTGATAGATTTTTTGTTGTTGTTGTTGTTGTTGTTATTGTTCATAATTAGAGAGGGAATGAATATCAATATAATTTAGCTTTCTGACAGTAAACAGATTGGCTTTAATTGCTTTGATGGTGTGAGAAATGCGATGCGAGGGATCAGGAGAGAAAGAGACGGTGTTCCTCGCTATTGAAATGCAAATGTCAGGAAAGAACAAGGAGAGATTTTGTGTGTGTGTGCGTGTGTGTGTGCGTGTGTGTATGTGTGTGTGTGTGTTTGGGAGTAAGGGGTACATGCACAGCGTGCAAGTTTGAGAAAGAGGGGACTTGTTGAGGAAATAACTCCATGCGCGCACTCGCCAGCTCGCGCCGCAGAGGACGTCACGGTAGTTGCTCGGTGCGCGTGTTAACTTTACCGATCTGTTTTTCCAAATAAAAGTGTGATCTGCACGCGTGACTTAACGTTTGACGTCCGCACAAATTCCGCGTGTCTTCCGCTGTTTTCTTTTTCTTGAATAATTTGCAATCGCGACGTTTTATCGTCGCTTTTATTAACAAATAGAGCTCCGCGGCGGAACGAAACCTCGAGGCGACCCGCGGCTGATGACCCGGTCACTCGTGGAGCTCGAGCTGTGAAATCATGTCGCGCCGAAAGCAGAAACGACCGCAGCAGCTCGTTAACGCTGATCCCGGGGGCACGCGCCTGGCATCGCAAGGTGAGGGATTTATCGGCTACTTACAACCGTGTGCCTATTATTATTATTATTATTATTATTATTATTATTATTATTATTATTAAAGGGAGCAACACTTGCGATGAATATAAATCGGCTAAACAAATAAGTTCATTGTTATGGTTGCAGATGGGCTACACAACGTGATGCAGAATAGTTATTCGACCCTCATTGACACTGGTGAACTGTTTATTATCCTTTTTTTGTGTGATATGTAAACAGACCGTGGGGTTTTGTACAAAATGGGGAGGTTTAATACAAAAATAAGACCCAAAATCAACGTTTCGTGAACTTTCGCAACTTCCAAAAGTGAACGTTGTGCTTACGTTCTCAGAACGTTTGTTTGTGTTTCTTCAGAAACCTACAGCAGGGAAAAGTTCACTATAATGAATGTTACTTTTCCAGTTATCATATAACCGTAAGGGAATATTTTAAAACTTTTTGTACAGCATTTTGGGAACGGAGTTGAAATTCTTCACCAAAATATCGTATTCCCAGGACGATTGGAAGCGGTTCCCGAAACGAAACAAAGAGAATCCAAGGCAAGCATTGTGTGATGGATGGGAATTAGAAGTGATTAAGTATAATTCCATCCATTTCATAAGATAAGCTTGAGCTGCTGTGTAGCCAAACTACCTGGTGCTTCAGGTGTTCTACTTTGAGTTCACAGAAAGTGCACTTTAGTTTCATCAAGACAGATTTTAGATCTTTTATTTTTTTTTTTTACATTTTGCGACATCCACAACACAGCTTTACACACATTATCTACTTAGGACATTTATATATATATATATATATATATATATATATATATATATATATATATATATATATATATATATAATATAGCTGATATTACACAGTTGGTTAACATCACACGTGCATCATATAAAGATAATTGTATTATTTCCATTTTGTCCCATATTCTCAATAGCTAATTTGGTTTAAAAGATCTTGCCTTTATTAGACCGTATGTTGGATTACATTGCCTGATCTTTTGTGGACAATTCTCAACCATATTTGGGAGTACCCTGCTATCTGGGTATCAACAGCACAGTAATGGCTGTAGCATGTGATTGTGTTGTATGGCAGTGAGTGGGGTCATTGTTCATGAGATTCTGCTCAGATTTCCACAGTCTGTATGGTACCTGATCATCCTGTTCCTAAGCAGTAGCTTTAGATTTGTTTCTAGAAAGGAGATTGGAAGATTTTTTTTTTTTTTCTTGGAAGTTGGAAGGAATGAAAATTGAAATGCTAGAGGGTTCTTTTTTGGCCATTGTGTAACTATAGTCATTAGGTTGACATACATCATTCAGGGGCTATAACTGTGTTATCTTTTTAATAGTACCAATTTTCCAAGAGACTTCCAGCATTCTCTGCTTGACTGCTGGGGGTCTTTTATTCGTTTAGAAAACTTTACTATTCACCGTGAATAAGGTGCAGGCTATAGGGAGGGGAACAAGGGTTTTTTTTTTTTTTTGGTAAAGATTAATCTCTTCTCTTTCTATTCTCTTTTTCCTCTCTCTTATTCTGTTCCCTTGTGCTCTGCTACCCTCTGCTCAGTCAGTAAATACCCCCCCACACACACACCACCTCCCTTGATTCTATTCACTACATACCCCTACTCAGTTGGGGGTTCCACTGGGAAGGATGCAGATGGGTAAAGATATTCTCAAACATGCAGACCTAAAGATGTGTTTTGCTGTTTGTGTGCTTTCCTGGTTTGGCTGACACTGTTTGGTTGAATCCATTAATTTGAAGCCGATTTGTTTATTAAGGTTTTACAGGTGTGATTGCATAACATTGTGTACAGTTATCCAAAGTGCACTAGAGAGTAGGGCAGTCTGTCACTCAGCTTTCCAATTCCCAACCCCCGTCTTTATTTTCTTTCTCTGGGCTGAAGATTCTGAAAGAATTTGACCTTTGGGCTCTAGAGTTCAGATCAACTGGCCAATCAGGGCATGAAGACAGTGGCCAAAGCCCATAGTATAGTCTGACCTGTGACCTTGTGTTAAGGGAAGGATGAATGAAGAGATGAAAGACAGAACTGATGGAAAGAGTGCTAGGTTAAGAGGGTTATGGGTTGTTGTGGTGATACCCATTGTCCTCAACAATGTGTTGCCATAGCAGCAAGGTGGTCAGTGGCCTGTGGCAAGAGCAAAGAAAGAAGCTTGTTAATCAGATATTCTTTTTTTTTTAATCTGCAAAAGGAATACTTGTAAGTATAGCCTGTACAAAAATACAAAATATCCTTTATATACATAAATATGTCTCACCAAAAGCTACATAATTTATAGCAATCTTTAAACTGAACATTACATGACATCTACAGGATTTGTCTGGAGCAATACAATTGATCTTCCATCCAGCTATTTACCAAATCACTTCATCCTACTAGGGTTGTGATGAGGCTGGATCCTATCTCATTCGACTCTGGGGGAAGGTGTAGAACACCCTGAACAGCTTGCCAGCCATTCACACTCACACTTTGGGGCAATTTGGAACAGCCAAGTAGTTTAATATGCATTTTTTGCACTGTGGGAGGAAACCGGATTACCCAGAGAAACCCACACAACACGGAGCACATGTAAATGCACACAAACGCCCTCACCAAGTCAGATACTCAAACCAGGACCCTCTTGCTGTGAAGCAGACATGCCAGCCACTATGCCACCGTCCCCCTGTAATACAGTTACCAAAAACAAATCGATATCATTGAACATCAATAATCACTTGAGGAGTAAAATCTCGAATAAAGAAGTTTGTTAAAACTGACTCCCTTATTGTTAAGTCTGGTTTTTCTTAGCTATAACAAAATTTAGGGAACCGATGAACAAACTGTATTCATTAAGTTTATTGTAGGACAGTCTGATTCTTAAATAAATGATGGTTGTGATGTCAAAGATACAATATTTAATTACTGTACTTCTGTGTTATTGTTTTGCAGATAATCAGTTGGCTGTGAAGTCGCCATCACACTCTCTTGCTTCAGAACCTACCTCATCATCTTCATCATCTCCATCTCCTTCTTCCCTCCAAGACTGTCAGCCTCCCCTTGCTCCAAGGCCATCACCTGGTGGCCTGCATGCCCCTTCCCTCCCCAACGAAAGCTCCTCCCCTCCACACTGGCCCAGCCATATTGTGCCCTATACCACATCTCTTCCCAATACCCATTCTTCCCTCTCTCCAGACTTTCCACACCCTTCCCTGTCTTCCCAAACTCACTCCCCTCCTCCTGTCCTGCAGAAAGCTTCCCATATTCCTGTACATCAGCCTCACTGTCCCATATCCTCTCCCCAGATGGGTATCTCGCCCTCAGCCACTAGTTCAACCATTGCAGCTTCATTGAATGAAAGCAATGTTATTCCACATCCAAGAAGCCCTAATTCCACACAACGAATCCCTTCAAGTCTACCCGAGGAGGTTCATATGCCACCTACACTGGCTGTACTTTTAGAAGAACTTCGGGTCTTGCAACAGAGGCAGCTACACCAAATGCAAATGACTGAGGAAATCTGCAGACAGGTGCTACGTTTGACTGGAGTAATCACCAACCAGGGTTCAGCATCTTTGGAAACGCTTCAGAAAACATCAGAATCTCTCCCACCTTC
Organism: Plotosus lineatus; assembly: GCA_024760905.1. Lineage (NCBI taxonomy): Eukaryota > Metazoa > Chordata > Actinopteri > Siluriformes > Plotosidae > Plotosus > Plotosus lineatus. The sequence continues at coordinate 17,258,156 of CM045745.1, read as the reverse complement.
TCTATCTACTGCAGGTTCTTCCCAGTCTACAGCCTCTTTCATATCCTCATCTCTTCCACCACTAATCCCAGAACCTGTTTCAAGCCTCAACATCTGTAATAGTAATGTACACAAGGAATCATTTTCCTCGTCATCAACAACACCATCTTCTTCTGCCTCATCTCTGGTGTCCTCAGGAGCTTCCATGCTACCTCTTTCTTTGTCACTGGGTATTCCCCGTTACCTCCATGAAAAGTCCCCGAACACAACATCGAGTCAGACCACTGCCGTTAGCTATCAAACCCCTTCTCTGCTCACCTCTAATACCCAGGAACAACTGTCACTCAGCTCTGCTATGGGAGCCACAGTTGGGTCGATGAACACCTCAACAGGGCGCCAACAGCATGTGTGCCGGTTTTGTGGTAAAGTGTTGAGCAGTGACTCTTCTTTACAGATTCATCTGAGATCCCATACCGGTGAAAGGCCATACCAGTGTCCCGTGTGCCTCAGCCGCTTCACCACACGTGGGAACCTTAAAGCCCACTTTCTGCGTCACCGTGAACAGAACCCAGAGCTGTCTCTTTCTCTACTCCCACCTGCTTTGTCAGAGCAGAATCAATCAGGATCTGGACTTGTGACAGTACAGAGACGCAGGAAGCGCCGTGCAGAAGATGAAGAGCCTTTTGCACTTAAAGGAAGTGCGAGTGTTCCAGATGGCTTAGCCCTTGGTTTTTTATCTGGTTCATCTTCTCGCCTACCTTCTTCCTCTCTGCCGCTCCCTCCAAGTGTAGATTTGGCTCTCCTATCCACAGCCCATTCCTTGCTCCAACTCAATCGTGCTTCTGCTTCAACAGTGGCATCTGCTTCAGCTAGCATACAGTCTTCATCTGCATCTACCACCTCATCCTCATCTTCCTCTGCTATAACAAACCAGTTTAAAGGTGCTAAGAGATTTGATGAAAATACCCCTCCACACTCCACCATACATCCTACAGCTCCATACTCCCAGCTTGCCCATCTCCCCAAAATCCTGTTCCCATCAGGTCCCTCGCCTCATCACCCTGGCCTGTCCCTCTTGCGGCCTCCTCACCTTCCTTCCCCTCACCCCCAGCTCACGTTTCCCTTTTCCCATTATGCAAAGCCCCAATCATCATCTCCCTCTTCCTCCTCTCCATCATCTTCAACCGTTACTTCTGACACGTGCAAACTCCAGAGGCTGGCACAGAAACTGGAGAAGCACCCTCAGTCAAAATTGAGTGAAAACCAAACTAACTGCAGTAATCAAGCTCATGATGTTTCTACCACGACAACCACTAATACCATCTCTGAGTACAGGAGGGAGATGATGACAGCCTTTGGACTAAATCCTAATCCCAACAATGATCTGAGCACTCAGAGCATTTCTGGATCAATTCCCTCTCTACTATCCCTGATGCCTAACCAATGTGGAATTTGTCTGCGTGTACTTAGTTGTCCTAGGGCACTTCGTCTTCACCAATCCACTCACCTTGGTGATCGTCCTTTCACCTGCAAGCTTTGTGGTCGCTCCTTCTCAACTAAAGGAAGTCTAAGGGCTCATCTGGCCACTCACAGAGCACGTCCACCAAATACACGTACACAGAATTCCTGTCCTCTCTGCCAGCGTAAATTCACCAATGCTGTGGTGCTACAACATCACATACGGATGCATCTTGGGGGGCAGTTACCACCAGAGGGCAGTGGAGATCTGGGAACAGAGGAACAGAGTGATCAAATGGACAATGTTATTCTGCCAAAGACCATCCAGTCTCTTCCACTTAATATGAGCATGAGTGTTTCTTCTTCCATTGCAAGCACTCATTCAACCACTGTTCCAAGAAATAGCACATTACTTGATGCAAAAAAAGCAGAGGATTCTGATAAAGATGCATCAGATACACCAGTTAGTCAAGGGAATCTGATTGCTGACCAAGTTTTAGAGAAACAAGACCCTACTAGCCCATTTATTACTGATAGCATGTGTGCAAATTCCCCTCCTTTAGAGGAAGATCCTGACAATGAGACTAATCTGAGCAATGTTGAGGATTACAGTCTGAGTGCTCTCAAAGTGCTTCCTAATAGGCCTCAGAATTATCCTGTCGTAGGAAAGTCTCAGGAAGATGATGAGAACATTCCTCTCTCCCTCTGTACCAGAACCAGTTCCCAGGATTCTTTGCTCAGCAGCAGAGACTTCACAGGACCTTCTTCTCTGGTGCTCAGTGAGAAAAAATCCAAGTCTCAGTCTGCAGCTCTTGATCTTTCTCCAGCACTCACGCCACCCTCCAGCCCATCCCATCAGCCCAAGCCAGAGCACAGTGGTACACAGAAGGCCATACCTGGTAATGGAAAGGGTATGGATTCTGAGCTCAGTGAAGGAGGTGAATCATTGCCCTCAGTAGTCACTACTGGTGCTCCAGAAGAGGAGAGTGAAGACTCGGTAACCAGGGATGCACTTGATTCCAAGAGGAAGGAAGGAGCTATAAAACCAACAGAAACACATCATAGAAGCTGGGTTAAAGATGAAGCAGAAGCTGAAAAGGCTAAACCAGATACTCCAGTGATTCAACCCCAGCCTGCTCGTTCTGAGAAGCCTTACAGCTGTATGCACTGTGGCAAAGAGTATGCCAGCCGGAGTGGATTAAAGGTAAGGGTTCAGCAACATTTCATCTGGTCAACATCTCAACATGTGCAGAATATATAAAACGTTTACTGAGGAGATTCCTACCTGGTTACGACCTGGATGACTTAAAAATGAACTTACATTGACACAATATGCTTTTCATAATTGTTATTATTTTAGCGGAGATATTAGAGCTGCATAGAAATGCATTAGATTATCATACAGGTACTGAGAAATTTAGGTGTGTGTGTGTGTGTGTGTTTGTGTTTTCAGGGTCACATGAAAACCCATAGCGGCGGCGTGATCAATGAGCTGAATGCGTCTGTTTTTCCACAGTCCTCCGAGGGAAATTATAAAGACACTATGGAGGCTAGTCCTCATGCTTCTAGTGGTAACCTGAAAGGAGACGTAGAAAATAGAAGGGAAAAGACTCCAGAAAAAATGTCCTCAACAGAGGATTCACTGGCTAGTGTTGGTTCAGCAGATGGAGGACAGGAACCTGAGGGAAGGGCTTAAAAGAATGTAAAAGTATGTAGAGATGTACTGTTTTGTCAGTTTTTAAAAATCAAGCATTTTTACTATTTTTGTGCTAGATGTAGCTTTTAAATCTTTTTTTTTTTTTTTTTTTTTTTTTTTTTTTTTGTACAATAGTGAGTCTGTTAACATGATATTAGTGCCTTTGTCTGAAGAAAACACTGACATACACAAAGCAAGACCTTGTTCGCAGGTATTAGCATTCTTTAAATCAGAATCAATGACTGAAAAAGATGGTGGTATTTGTATATTACAAATTGTACAGTATGATGATTTCTGACATTTTACAATAGATCCAATGCCAACATAAGTAAGATTATTTGAAGACAAAAGGATTTGCGTGCCATGTCATAACATCAGCGCTTATTAGCTTTGCAGAGGTGGATAAATATTGAATCTGGACTTTTATTTTTTCTTTAATGGTTTTCTCTCCTTTAATGGTTCTAGCACTTATTTCAATATGATTAAGTTTTACTTAATAAGGTTTGATTTCCGTCAAGTCACACTGTATAATTTAGGTACTCAGGTCTTACAGTTATAACTTGTACAATACTAAGCACTCAGTGTGTCAGAATGCAGTCATTTTCACTGGAGTTTGACTGCACTTTATTGTAGTATTGTTTGATATGGGGGAAGCCGTAGCCTAAAGTCTAGCTTTGGGACCGAAAGGTCGCTCATTCCATTCCTGAACTAGCAGGAAAAATGTCTGGTGATGGAGTATGGCGTGAGCTGTACCTTCCCTTCCTCCACATCAGTGGCTGAAGTGCTGTTCAGCAAAGCACCTAACCCCCAACTGCTCTCTGGAAGCTCACAATGTGTGTGGCAGCCCAGTGCTCCGGGTGCGTGTATACTCACTGTGAGTGGTCATGGTGGGTGGGTTAAATGCAGAGGAAATGATTTCTCTTAGGATATCAAAAATCAATAATATATATATATATATATATATATATATATATATATATATATATATATATATATATATATATATATATATATATATGTGTGTAGGTATATGTAGGTCTAATGCCACCCACCAGAACAGCATCTGCAAACATAATTGACTTGAGCCATAATGAGGGTAATGATTATGATGCACCTAAAACTTGAATCCATACAGATAAATTGACCTCGTTCTGCAACCACCCTGAATTTATTGACATGCCCCAATGCTCATTTTTTCTCTCTTTTGAGTTACTGTAGAAAACTTGCAGTCCTTTTGTCAGTTTTTTTTTTTTCTTGGTGTCTTCCCTGTCACTGTTGCCTTTAAAATGTTTTTACTTCATTGTTCTGAAGGTTAGGAATAAAAGCCGAATGAATGTCTTGTCATTCAGATAAACACTTGTGTGCTGTGTATGTGTGTGTATGTAGGTGGGTGTAAACCTTCTAGTAAATACGTAGTATTGGATTATGGTTATAAAATTACATTTGTGTTCATAAGAAGAGAAAGGTTTCTGTTATCGCGTCAAACATTAATTTGGTTGAATTAAAAAATGGACTAGAGGATGATTGGCACAACATTCTTCTGTCCATTCTGCTAGACTGTGTTTGTGTTTTCCCAGCTTCAGCCGCTGTATCTGCCTGAAGATCTTTTGTGTAGTTTTTGGTGCCCTTTATATTCTATTTCCTTTCATATGGCTTAGTTCACCAGATCTGTGTTGTGCATATTGATGTGTGTATGCTGTGTGTCCATAACTGTGTGTGTGTGTGTGTGTGTGTGTGTGTGTGTGTGTGAACTTGTGCACTGTGATTGAGTGTGCAGCTGTAGGCACCCCCTCTCCTTATTCCCTTCTCTCCAACACCCTCTTTCTGTGTCACGCTCGCTTTCATATGCTCTCTCTTTCATTTCTCTTTCATTCTCACTCTTTCAGCCTCTTTCCATCCTCTACTCCTCCCTATGTAATGGCACTGACACACAGGAAGCTCTAATCCCTGCACAATGATCCCCTTACCCCACCCAAGCCTCTATGAACCTGCAGAGGGGGGGCTGGCAGTGGGGACCAACCCAACCAGCTGTCCCCAAAATGCCTCCTAATCCTGCTTCTGCAGAGTCCTTGAAACCATGACAACTGGTAACCAAGGAGAGGAATGTTGAGGTTGAGAGGGAGAGAGACAATGAGCACAGAAAAGGGTTAGAAGTTTGTCCACACGCTTTCGGGAGGAACAAAAGGCACGTCTCTATCAAAAGTACAGGAGAGAAATAGATTTATTGCTGAATTATAAGAAA
>CM045745.1:17222781-17247781 GCA_024760905.1 Plotosus lineatus | reverse complement strand
TACTCTTGTCAAAAGTTAGCAATGGTTCTTTTACACCTCTCACCATAGACAGTGAGAGACATGGCCGGTCTTTGATAACCCGCTTAGCTACACTGGGGAGAATGAATGTTTTTATTAAAAATATTTTATTGTAGTATTGGGGTGTGTATGATCATTAGAAACACCTTAGGGTGACACGGTTATATAAAAGTGAGCACATCTGCCTCGAGCAGGTTCTTGGTTAGACTTCTGCACTTAGAGTTTTCTGTGTGGGGTTTGCGTCTTCTCCCCAGACTTGGGTGGGATTTCTCTGTTTTTCTTCCACAGCCAAAAGACATAAACATTAGGTGAATTGGTTGTTCAAAATTGACCCTAGATGTGAGTGTGAAAGTGAATAGTTATATATTTGTTGGCCTGCGATGGTCTGGCGAGCTTTTCAGGGTGAATCTCACCTGGCCAAATGTTGGCTGAGATAGGCCCCAGCCTTTCTGTGACCCTAATTGGATTAAGATATTTATACATTAGCGGGCAGTGGTGGTCTAGTGGTATAAGGTGCCGGATCGCTGATCCAAAGGTTGGAGGTTCGAGTCCCACTCTCCACAAGGTTGTCCCACCCCCCTCCCAGTGCAGCCAACTGGGTTATCAAAGGCCGGCCATGTCTCTCACTGTCTATGGTGTGAGGGTCATGTAAAAGAACCATTGCTGACTTTCGACAAGAGTAGGCTGCAAAGCCGTCAGCGTGTTTCCGCCCTGCGATGGCCTGGCGAGCTGTCCAGGGTGTACTCTGCCCTCGCCCGGAGTTGGCTGGGATGGGCACCAGCCTCCCCACAACCCTAATTAGGATGAAGCGGTTACAGAAGATGAACATTAGCAGGTCAACAATATATCTATATCTGTCATAATGTAAGACTACTTGAAGCAAAACATTGAAAATGCAATATTTTTCTGTCTTTTAGCATCTCGCTCACTCTGAGCCATTTGTTTACTCACTGGGAAAAAAGCCATTTAGCCTGCTCAGTAATGGCTTCCTAATAGCCATCTGTAAGATAAACAACATGTGTACATGTGGACTAAGGTCTTTATTGTAGGACCGCGCGCGCGCGCGTGTGTGTGTGTGTGTGTGTGTGTGTGTGTGTGTGTGTGTGTGTGTGTGCGCGCACGTGCTTGTGTGTTCCTGTGTTTCTCTTGACTACTACATATAATGTGTCTCCCCCTCAGATGTCACCTCAAGACGGCTAAATTGGACATATTCTGACTTTCATAAACATTTGAGCTTTATTAAATATTCACGGACAGCCTCAAGGTCCAGTCAGCACGTCAATCATTCTACTTTTGTCCAATCTCATGACAAAATGGCCACCTATAGTCCTGCCTCAACACAAGAATCCTCGCCAGAGGTAACTAATGGTAACCTCAAGGAAAGTGATTCTCAGGAGTCAATGAAACTAAAAAAAGAGATCTCCTTGGTCAATGGTGTCTGCCTAATTGTGGGGAACATGATTGGTTCTGGCATCTTCGTCTCACCTAAGGGTGTGCTGATGTACAGTGCGTCCTTTGGCTTATCACTGGTGGTGTGGACTGTTGGTGGAATTTTCTCTGTCTTTGGTGCTCTGTGCTATGCTGAGCTAGGAACTACAATTACCAAGTCTGGAGCTAGTTATGCCTACATCCTGGAAGCATTTGGAGGGTTCATGGCCTTCATTCGTCTGTGGACGTCACTCCTTATCATCGAGCCCACCAGCCAGGCTGTGATAGCAATTACCTTTTCAAACTATATGGTGCAGCCAATCTTCCCAACATGTATCGCACCATATGTGGCCAATCGCTTGTTGGCTGCAGCCTGCATATGTAAGTAGACACCCTGTATATATATATATATATATATATATATATATATATATATATATATATATATATATATATATGTATATATATATATATATACATATATATATATATATGTTTCATCATATGTCTGTTTTTGTATATCTCAGAGTTTAGCAGTTTCTGCTATTTTAACAACATGATAATCACTTGATGAATGATGACCCAGTGGAGGAATTTAAGGAATATAAAAAGTGTTGAATCAGTCAGGAAATCATAAACAGGGTTTATCAACCTCAACCAAGACCTTAACCTTTATCTGCTCAGCTGAATTTGCTTTAAATAAAAAATGCTGTAAATATAGATGTATGTCTAGTTTTGCAAGTCAGAATGTTTTTCAGAAGCGGAAGAACGTGTATGGAAAAGGGTAGTGAAAAAAGGTGATGATGGAACAGGGCACTGGAAAGGCATACTATGCGACAATGAGAAAGGGGAACAGAAGAATAGAGGGAGACTCAGGAAAACACTTTTATTGAGTACACTGCATTCAGTGAGACAGTTAGAAGCTTAAACTCATCCTACCTGACAGAACATTTGCATTCTGCTCCACAGTTATGTAATTATGACTTAAAGCAAAGTGTGTTGTGCTCGTACATGGAGATGACAAAATATGAACAGGAAGACAGGAAGTTGACTGAGCGTGTAAGTGGAAAGGAAAAGGGAGGGAAGGAATTACATCATGTGCGTTTTACTTTAGCTGACAGTAGAGAAATATAAAACTCACATGATTCTTTCCCACTCAAGGTTGAACGTCATTTGTATTACTAAAGACGACAGGCCCTGGTATCCATATTTAAAATACTTGCATAGTTATGTTTGAACCATTGAACATACCTGAGGACAGGAGGTGTGACCTTATGTGGCTTATTAACTGGTAGGAGTGCAAAATAACCATTAGGTCCGAGATCTCAGAATGACATCAGTGTTTTAATGAGTTATCCGAATTAATATAAGCTTTAGAACCTGCTGTGAAAGGAGGAGAAGGGCTAGGTAAAGTATCCAAAGAATGCGTAGTTCAGTTCAGTTCATTTTCTGTACCCGCTTAATCCTAATTTGGGTCACGGGGAGGCTGGTGCCCATCCCAGCCAACTTCGGGCGAGGGCAGAGTACACCCTGGACAGCCCGCCAGGCCATCGCAGGGCGGAAACACGCTGACGGCTTTGCAGCCTACTCTTGTCAAAAGTCAGCAATGGTTCTTTTACATGAACCTCACACCATAGACAGTGAGAGACATGGCCGGCCTTTGATAACCCAGTTAGCTCCACTGGGGGGGACAGTGACAACCTTGTGGAGAGTGGGACTCGAACCCCCAACCTTTGGATCAGCGATCCAGCACCCTATACCACTAGACCACCACTGCCCCAGAATGCTTAGTGAAAATGTAAAAAAAAGTGAAAATGTACCTTTAATTAAACTCTCTCTCTCTCTCTCTCTCTCTCTCTCTCTCTCTCTCTCTCCCCCCCACTCACACACTCTCTTTCACACACACACACACACACACACACACACACACACACACACACACACACACACCCATACACACACACACACACACACACACACACACACACACACACACACACGCACACACACCCACACACCCATACACACACACACACACACACACACACACACACACACACACACAAAGATAAGAGCCTGCTTTAAGGATATGAACATGTTTGTAGTTGGAAGGTAAAGTCCTCAATATTAAGACTCTGACCCTTGCTCTAATGATAGCTCAGCAAAGAATGAGAGAGGAGTGCAAAACAACCTAGCACCTTCCCTAGCATATTTCTGCTCTCTCGCTCTCTCTCTCTCTCTCTCTCTCTCTCTCTCACACACACACACACACACACACACAATCGGAAACACAGATTGAACTATTAGATATTATTCAATTTTTACTGTTGTGTCCCTAATTAAGTAATGAATGTATATTAACTTAAGTCAAACGGGTCAGCTCGTTAGCCAATTGAGCGAAATGGAGTTAAGTTTGTGGTTGAATTAGCACCATTAAGATATACAAGGCATTTGTGGTAATCATGCCAAGGTGAACAGGGTCTATCCATCTGAAATCATCCAAAAACGGTTTGGCAGATTTCTGGTTTTTGGTCAATTATTGCGTGGCCACCAGGGGGTTAAACTGCTCAATTATACAGTTTTTAATACATTTTAAGAGAGAAGCAAACAAGTTCAAATTAATCAAGCAGTTTTGTTTTTGTTCTATTTTTGATTGCTAGATATCTAAAGATGACTACAAATGGTGCACAGTGGGTTATGCAGACACGCCCCACTTTTCAAACAGCTCTGTAATCAAACAGATAAAGATTTTGAGCTGAAACCAATTGTATTTTACTTCTATCACGACATGCTACAAAATATATCAAACTCAAGCCAGTTATGGCAAAATCACCAGCGTGATTTCAAATGGATTGACCCAACAGTACAATTGAAGATCAGCACATATGATTGTTCTTTAGACGGACCTTTTGTAGACAGCATTATAGGAATAACACTGATAACAGTAGAGCGATAAAAAAAAGCTAAGATGTTGTTGGAGGAACAAGATAGAAAAGACAGACACTGAAGTTTTATCTTGAAGGGCAGAGGAGGGTTTCTCTCCCTAAAGAAAGCGAGAGTTTCCCCACATACTGTATTGGTTTTTATCCCTTTTCTCATTAGTTTCACAGGCCATAGTTCAAGGGTGTTCCCATTATAAATATCCACCAAAATGAACAGATGTGCATGTTTTGCTTTGATATATTTTGGGACAGAATATTGAATTCTGCCTTGTTATCAAAAAGCCATAGATAAAACAGTGTGAAGTGTGTCAGTCAGTCAATATCACATTAAGTGATAACTGACGTAGTGCCAGCAGTCTGTTCCAATAAATGACATCCTACTTGATATATTTATACCTTTTGTGTAGTTGTATGAAACATCCACCAACTCGACAACACACAAACATACACACTCACGGGAATTCTTTATGTAAGTGCTGTGCTAACCATTTTTCACTCACTAAAAAACCAGCAGGATTGCTGATGTCAGCGGGTCCACTTCCTTAACCCAGACAGACTAACTTGTAAAAACACATACTCAAGCAGACACCACACACACAGTGCACAAATAATCTGTGTATTTTCCCATAATCATCAATAATGAGTCAGAGAGCAGCTTTGTGACAATACTGTATGTATTTTAAAGGTTTGCATCAAAGATAAAAAAAACAACCCCAGGAAATAACATCCCCCAGGAAATTTTATGAAATTATTAATAAGTAAAATCATATTCACTTTGTTGCAAGAACATTTAGAAGAGAGAAGAAAGAAAATGTTACCATGAATATTGTAAAATTGTAAATATAACTATGTGTAGACACTAAATAATATTTTTTAAGGGGACAGTGTGGTGGTTGTTTAAAAAGTCTAAATCATAAAGGCTGATATAAAAGAAGGCAGAATCATTTATCTAGACCAGTGTTTCTCAAATAGTGGGGCGCGCCCCCCTTGGGGTGCGTGGTATGATGCTGGGGGGCGCGTATGACCCTGGGGAACCTGCTTTTCTGGAATATTGTACAAGAATTAAGTGTAATTGCACCTCCACTCCATTAGTTGGCAGTGGCGCGCTCATTGTCGCACTATGGTGTAGCGGTTTTTCGCACAAGCAAACAATATGAAGTGCAGTAAATGACCCCTCAAGAAACAACACTGAAAAATTTCTAACAGGAACGAAGAGAAAGCTGGAGAGAGATGGAGATATTAAGACATATATAAGGTGAATGAGTTTAAATAAGGATGTATTTTTTTATTTCAGGCACATTGGTGCACTGTAAATCTTTTCTATTACAGATTAAAAACAATTAATGGAGCTTTTGTTTATTGCAAGTTGACCTATATTTCTTTTTTTTGTTTTTAATGTTAATAAAGATACAACGTTATGCAGACGTGTGCTAATAACCACTTTATAGACAAATACAGTACTGTAAGACTATTTATTGTCGCTGGCGGGGTGGTGGGTGGCGTGAAATGTTTTTTTCTTCCTAGAGGGGGCGCCACAGAAAATAATTGAGAAGCACTGATCGAGACGAATATGTTCTATGAAGTACACTTCATGAAGTTTGTTTAAGATTTGCCATGTGATCTATTCAATGAAAACTGCTCCATCCGAGAAGATTTCAGAAATTCCATGTTGAAATTCATTTCCATCATTTTATTTTGATATTGCATTAAGCCCATAAGGGAAATTATTTCCTCTGAATGTAGCCCATCCAAAGTGAACACAAAACTTACACAGTGAGCACACATACTACTTGCAGTGTGCTGCCGCACATATTGGGGGCGCCGGGAGGCCAATTGGCATTTAAGTACCTTGCTCAAGGGCGCTTCAGCCATTTCTATGGAGGAATGGAAGGTGTAGCTCACTCCCATCACACATTTTTCCTTCTGGTTTGGGAATTGAACCAGCTACCTTTCAGTCCCAAAGCTGTTTCTCTAACCATTAGGGTACAGCTGAACCATGCCTCGCATCTGCTCCATATTGAACTCAGAAACCCAAGACTCCATTTGATTCGCAAGTTAAGAGGATATTTAACAAACACAAGAATTTTTGTAATTAAATTGGTCATTAGAGAATTTTATTCAGTTATTCATTTTCTGAATCTAAAATTAATCCTAGTTAGGGGCCGTGGGGAGAGTGGTGCGCATCTCAGTCGACTATGGGTGAGGGAGGAGTACACCTTGGGAAGCTTGCCAGGCCACCACAGGGCAGAAACACACTGACGGCTATGTAGCCTACTCTTGACGAAAGTCAGCAATGGTTCTTTTACAACCTCCCACCATAGACGGTGAGAAACATGGGCGGGCGACCTTTGATAACCCAGTTAGCTCCACTGAGGGGGAACAGCAGTGATGACCCGTTAACCTTGGGATCAGTAATCCGGCATCTTACCACCAGGCCAGCACTGCCTGAGAGAATTTTCATTTAATGAGCTGAATTTCTGATTAACTTGTATTCTTGTATAGAAAGCATTCCTGGAGCATTCTATAATTAATTCATATTGTATTGCTATTTCTTTACTATTATTATATATAAAACCCATATTTGAGTATATGTAAATATATCTGAAAATAATTCACAGGTTTGCTGACCTTTGTGAACTGTGCCTACGTGAAGTGGGGGACTCGAGTACAGGATTTTTTTACCTATGCGAAAGTCATCGCTCTCATTGCAGTTATCATTACAGGCCTTGTCAAAATATTTCAGGGTAGGAAAATTATCCTCTCATTTTCTGTCTTTCAATGTGCGAGTCTTTCTGACTGTGCGAGTTAACATTAATCTGTCAGGGTGTTGTCCATGTTTAATTCAGGATACACACAGAATTTCGAGGGGCTGTTTGAAGACTCGTCCCACGACCCTGGTGATGTGGCTCTGGCTCTGTACTCAGCTCTGTTCTCTTACTCAGGCTGGGACACTCTCAACTTTGTTACCGAGGAGATCAAAAATCCTGAGAGGTGACGAGAATTAAACACTATACACAATCTTTATACTGTCAGTCTTCATAAATTACTGAAAACACACACACACACACACACACACACACACACACACACACACACACACACATACTAGTATATATATACTCATCATGGTTTCTTATCAGATTTTTTAAAAACCTAAATGCAGCATGCATTTTGTTTTTTTTTTTGGACAAAGGAGGTGACTGTTGAAGCCCAAAAGCTTCATCATCATCATCTTCTTCTGCTTAATCCGAGGGCGGGTTATGGGGACAGCAGCCTTAGCAATGAGGTCCAGACATCCCTCTCCATAGCCATTTCCTCCAGTTCCTCCGGGGGGACACCGAGGCGCTCCCAGACCGGCCGAGAGACAGAATCCCTCCAGCATGTTCAAGGTCGACCCCGGGGTCTCTTCTCGGATGGACATGCCTGAAACACCACAACAGGGAGGCTTTCGGGAGGCATTCTAACTACATGCCCAAGCCACCTCAACTGGCTCCTCTCAACGTGGAGGAGCAGTGGCTCTACTCTGAGCTCCTCCTGGATGCCTGAGCATCTACCCCTATTTCTATGGGAGAGCCCCGCCACCTGGCGAAGGAAGCTCATTTCAGCCGCTTGTATCCGTGATCTTGTTTTTTTGGTCACTACATAAAGCTTGTGGTTATAGATGAGGGTTAGAATGTAGATCGACTGGTAAATTGAAAGCTTTGCCTTGCGGTTCAGCTCCCCCCTTCACCATGACGAACCGGCACAGGCTCCGCTTTACAGCCTGTCAATCTCCCGCTTCATCCTTACTTACATCTTCACTTTTGAACAAGACCCCTAGATACTTGTACTTCTCCACTTGGGGTAGGACCTCATTCCAGACCCAGACGGTGCATTACACTCTTTTCCGGCTGAGAACCAAGGCCTCGGACTTGGAGGAACTGATTGTCATCCCAGCCGGTTCACACTTGACTGAGAATTGCTCCAATGAGAGCTGGAGGTCCCAGACTGATGAAGTCAAAAGGACAACATGATCTGCAAAAAGCCGAGATCCTATGGCCATCAAATTAGAAGCCGTCAACGCCTCCTCTATGCCTAGAAATTCTGTCCATAAAAATTATGATCAGAATTGTTGACAAAGGACAGCCTTGGCGGACTCTAACCCCCACCAGAAAGGAATTCCACCTGTTGTTACCAATGCAGGACCAAGCTTTGGCTCCAGTGATACAAAGCCCAAGTGGCCCGGAGCAAGAAAAGCCATAAAAGTCCAAAAGCTTTTAAAACTAAATGTGAGTAAAGTGACTGAAGCAATGCAATGCACACTGGATGACCAGCCTTGCATATTTAACATGTATTAAAATCTGAAAATTGTCGAACAGCAGCCTTGCATCTCCAAAAAACTTTAGAAAATAAAACTATTTGAAACAGAACTAAACCAATTTCAAAATTGAAATCACAGCATCTAACACAGAATCACCTTCTGTCTGTCTGTCTTCCTTTCGGCTTTTTCCCTTTTACTCGGGAGTCGCCACAGCGAATCATCTGATTCGCACATTTGATTTGGCAGAGGTTTTTACGTCGGATGCCCTTCCTGTCACAACCCTTTTTAGCAAGGGGCAGAAACACGCTGACGACTTTGCAGCCTGCTCTTTACGAAAGTCAGCAATGGTTCTTTTACATGCCTCTCACCATAGACAGTGAGAGACATGGCCCGCCTTTGATAACCCAGTTAGCTGCACTGGGGGGGACAGTGACAACCTTGTGGAGAGTGGGACTCGAACCCCCAACCTTTGGATCAGCGATCCAGTGCCCTATACCACTAGACCACCACTGCCCCCGTTACAGAATCACCTTCTGTGTTGTTGTTAAATTGTCTGAGGTGTTTTCTAAGGTTTTGAGTGTGGATTGAAAAAAAATGTAAGAATTGATACGGTGCCAGTTTCTGGGTGCGGGGCCTGATGAGAAACCTGGAATTTTTTTTTGGAGCAGAAAATTCGCCTCTAACAGATAATCAGTTACAAACAAGAAAGGATTTTGGTCCGTATAAGACAGGGAATAGACAGAGGCAATGTCTCCGACTCTTTCAGTGATTAGCTGACAGGTAGTCGTGATATGAATGAAATAAGCAGAATACATGCGACTATTTGCAAGTCATATGCTCTTGCCAGGATTCCAAAATTAATGATTTGAACTCAGACCCTCTTTAACATACTCAGTCACGCATAAACTGGATTCCTGAGCCATGCTGAGCGCATGATGCTACTAGTTCATTATTTCAGAAAGTTGAAGTGGATACAAATCCAACTTGGAAAGCCTTCTGAAAGGGTTATAGCTGTTTTTATTTGAATCCAATACAGTAATTGGCATTGAAACCATAACAACACTCTCTGTTGCCCCCTATTGGGCAAATTTGTGTGATACAGGAACTTGCCCCTATCCATCGCCATCTCCATGCCCATCGTCACAGTGATTTATATCTTGACCAATGTGGCCTACTATACTGTTCTGCCAATCCCTGCTATCCTGGACAGTGATGCTGTTGCTGTGGTGAGTGTTTCATTTGGAACTGCCACACTAACTAATGAACAGAATAATATAATACTGCATAGTGATTCTCAGCTGGTAAGTAATGAGCAGTGTGTCATGGATTTAATTATGGGGATTGTGGGGTCTGATCCGCTTAATCAAGTATTGGACCCCCACCAAGAGGCAACAACAACAGTTTTGGGGGAGGAGGGCAAACTAAATTTGCAACTAAATTTGTCATTAGAGAATTCTCATTTTGTGAACCGCTTAATCCTAATTATGGGTCGTGGGGAGGGTGGTGTGCTTTTACAGCCTATCACCATAGACATTGAGAGACGTGGCCAGCCTTTGATAACCCAGTTAGCTGCACTAGGGGGACACCCGTGACAACCAGATGACAGTGGGGCTTGAACCTCATCTTGGGATCAGTTAGCCAACACCCTACCACCAGGCCACCACTGCCCCAGTTGAGAACCTCTGATATCTGAATTGATGTGGAAGAATGTGTAGTACATCATCCATTAATATATACTCAATTTAAACTTCCAGACATTTGCAGATCAGGTATTTGGGATATTTAACTGGACAATCCCACTCGCTGTCGCATTCTCCTGTTTCGGAGGATTAAATGCATCTATCTTGGCTGCGTCAAGGTCAGGAATGTATAAATGTATTTCAGTAGGATTGCCATGTTTTATGTCATTATCATCATGTGCCATTATTTCTGATGTGTCATATGCATGTCATTCTCCAGGTTATTCTTCGTGGGCTCCAGAGAGGGTCACCTGCCTGACTACCTATGCATGATTCACGTTAGCCGTTTCACCCCTATCCCCGCCCTCCTCTTCAATGTCAGTGTCATATAAACATGACTGTGAATGAGAGTTTGTTTGCATGTGACTAACCATTACTGTATTGTACACACAACTCACAATATGGTAGAGTGTACCTGTCCATTATTTCCCATCTGCTACCATCATTATTTCATTCTGGCTCCAGGTCCTATTCCTGTGCTATTATCTGTATAAAGAATACTTTTGTACATTATGTAACAGCGTTATGATGACTTACAGGGTGCTATGGCCCTGGTGTACCTTTGTGTGGAGGATATCTTTAAGCTGATCAACTACTACAGCTTCAGCTACTGGTTCTTTGTTGGTCTGTCCATCCTGGGTCAACTATACCTGCGCTGGAAACAGCCAGACAGACCACGCCCATTAAAGGTACTGTATCCACATGATCTGACATTCACCATCTGTGATCTTGCTGTAGAGTATGTTTTTTTTTTTTTGTCATTGTTGATAGGTCAGGTGTCGATTGATTTTCTATAGCAGCAACACTGAGAGTAATTCCTGATCAAATTAAATCACAGGTGTCAAACTCATGCCACAAAGGGCCAGCAGCACACCTGACTTGGCTCATTTAAACAACTGAGCTGAGTCTTCAGGCAGTTGATTGGTCAGCAACTGTACAGAGCACACAGATTGACCAATCAGCTGCCCGAAGACTCAAATCATTTGTTTAAATCAGCCAAGTCAGGTGTGCTGCTGCTTGGTTGGAACAAAAACCTACAGCCACATGGCCCTTTGTGGCACGAGTTTGACACCCCTGAATTAAATATATAGGTTTATATACGTGTGCTTACTCATGTTATTTCTGTCTATAGTAACTCAAACTGTATAGAACTTACCTGAATCCACTGACCCTGTTATGTCACAGCCCCATACTGTTCAATCATTCATGTACATGTCACATCTTGAGAGAGTGTAGTTGAAATCACGGATAGTCCATAAAGTTTGGTAAAACCTATTTCCAATGGGGTCCTTACAATTACACAAAAAAGTTACATCGAAAAATTGCTTATTTAAGTCAATAGATATAGTGTAATGCTAGTAAATACAAAGTTACATGGTAGTCACTTATTATCTTGTTGGTGTATAGCGGTGGTCCCCAAACTATGGCCCACGGGCCGGATACGGCCCGTCTCCACATTTGGCCAGGTGCAATACCAGAGACACATTATGATTATTAATTTTTTAGTCTGGCCACACGATCAAGACTAATACACACGTAGAACATGACATTCTATTCGACCCTTCTGCCGTCTGTGCCTCATCTGTGATCCCCCTGAAACAAAAATCCTAGACTCTCTCCTGTCAAATAGAACGGAATAATGGTAAAAGGTTATGGAAGAGAAAAATTGATTCAGAATGCAGGGTATTTCACCTGTGGTGGACAAACGATTATTTTTTTTGTTCAATGCAAAGAAAAGGCTGTTTCGTTTCATCTGTCAAGAGGCGGTGGCGGTATTCAAAGAATACAATCTCTGCCGACACTCTGAATCCCGTCACAAAGACGAATATGATCGCTTGCAAGGCCAAATGCAAGTAGACAAACTCTCAAAGCTAAAAAGTGGACCGTTAGCTCAGGAGAATACATTTGTACGGCATGCTCGGCTGAACCAGACGTTTGTTCTGGCAGCTTTCGGGTCGCTCAACTGATAGCAAGCAGCGTGTTTTTTTTATTATTATTTATTTCTTGACTTTTTTCTGTGAGTGTCCCGGAAAGGGTTACTAATATTTGGTTATGCGTGGCTTACTGGAAAACAATAAATGTTTACGTTTACGCAGCCCTGCGGTCATCACACTTTTTCTGTTACAAACTGACCTCGGCCTCCCCATCAGAGAAGAGAAACGTTATGTGGCCCTCGCAGGAAAAAGTTTGGGGACCCCTGGTGTATAGAATTAATTTCTAAGGACTTGCAAAGCTGACACAGTGAACGGACACAGGATACATAAAGGAGCCATCATGCACAAGCGAACAGATTAAAACATCTATACATTAACTCCACCCTAACACACTGCTTCCCACCACTCCGCGAATGATTATTTTCCTATAACTGCACTTCTTGTGATGTTTCATTCCTTGTCCAGTACTTTATTTCAAAAATAATCCTAAATTAATACACTCACTATCTGAGTTATGATGCGAGTTATGACCACCCGTACTTACGACCACGTCTAGCAGATGCCTATTATGGGTTTACTGTATATGTCTGGCAGTGCATTGCGTAATATAGTTGTGGCAGCACAGCATCCCAGCATTTCATACTCACAGTATTCTACCACTAGTTTATCATCAGTTCATTTTCTGTAACCGCTTAATCCTAATTAGGGTCGTGGGGAGGCTAGTGCCCATCTTAGCTGACTCTGGGCAAGGGCAGAGTACACCCTGGACAGCTCATCAGGCCATCGCAGAGCGGAAACATACTGACAGCTTTGCAGCTACTCTTGTCGAAAGTCAGCAATGGTTCTTTTACATGAACCTCACACCATAGACAGTGAGAGACATGGCCGGCCTTTGATAACCCAGTTAGCTGCACTGTGGGGGACAGTGATAACCTTGTGGAGAGTGGGACTCAAACCCCCAACCTTTGGATCAGTGATCCAGCGCCCTATACCATTAGACCACCACTGCCCTTCTACCACTAGATGAAAGTGAGATCTCCATCTCTGCCAGTCCACAGTGTCTGAAGGACAAGGACCGCATTAAGGAAGCAGTGAAAGCAGCGGCCGCAATTAAGTCAACTATCATCATCACAAAGCAGCGTGAAGGACCGATTGCAGAGATGGGAAAGTTGCTATACACGTGGTTGGAAGATAAAAGGCAAAGAAATGTGAAAGTGATGTTGCGAGCAGTGCAAAGTAGGGCTACAAGTTTATTTCGCATGTTGAAAGAACGTACAGGTGAAGAATACGCTTTACATGAATTCATAGCGACTGTTGGCTGGGTTCGGTTTCGCTGTGTTACATATCCGACTTACGACCAATTTGACTTATGACTGGTTGGTCGGAACCGATTTAGGTCGTAACTCGGATAGTGACTGTACATTATATACATTATTTTAGACCTATCATGTTCTCTCTTTCACTTTCACAGCTCAGTATTATCTACCCAGTCATTTTCTGCCTTTGCACCGTCTTCCTCGTGGTGGTCCCACTCTACAGCGATACCATGAACTCTTTGATCGGCATCGCAATTGCCCTATCAGGAGTTCCTGTCTACTTTCTGTGCTGCTATACACCAGCCTCCCGTAGACCACTGTGGCTTCGCAAATATACTGGTGAGCCTAACATTACACAAATGCTATATTTATTAATAAAACAGGTTACTGTGTTAAGGCAGCACATTTCCCACCATATTCTTCTTATTTGTTTTCAGCATCAGCTGGATTACTGATTCAGAAAGTTTGTTATTGTGTGCTTACTGAGATGGACGCTGACGAAGGAAAAATGCAGTAGAATGGAACTAATCGACATGGCTATATGGTACAGAGATTTCATCCTGATTTATTTAGAGTGACTGACAGGTAACACTCAGAAAGTCATGTGACTGAGGTAACAAGCTCTTTGAATATTGTTTGTTTTTTTAGGTACCTGAATGACTATTCATAAAAACACACATATTCCCACGGGAAAATAAATATTCAAATCCCAATGCAAGTATTTTTTTTCACTTGCATATTCCCTTTTGTTTTCACGTTCACAGTTTTTTTTTTCATTTTATTAAATTTATTGCAAGCACATATCAAAGCTCATGCACTAAAAGTATGACACAAGGTTTCACTGCTCGCAGCCCACAGAATTCATTTAGCTAGTTATTCAATATCTGTTTTTATATTTGCAAGTGGGAGTAAATAAACCCCAATTCCTAATCAGATTCATCATCATTGTTAATAGACCAATGTTCATAATACCACCAAAGAGTTGATATGTTCATAATAAGAGTTCAACAGGACCAAGAAGAACTCAAGGGCTAAAGTGAAAAATCCAAACGAGCAAAAGGAACCTCAAGGTTATTGTGAAACGTGGAATTAATTTTAATACACAATGTCTTAAACTTTCTAGCACTTTAAAATGCTTGTTAGAGTTTAACCACTGATTCATGTACCAATTTTTTAGTATTTATTATTATTATTTTTTAAAGATTACTGTATCACTGCTGATCAAGATACTCTTCATAAAATTCACCAAACCAAAAATAAATATAATTTACCTACAAAAAGAATTATTTTATAATAATTTATAATTAGCATAATAACATGAATGTAGTTCAGTAATGTGGAAGTGTGACAGGTTATTTTAGAACTTTTTATATTTCCTCAATGGAATATTAAATACTACCAACATGATATTTTCCAAGTTCGTCCACTGAAATATGTACAAATATTTCAAGTACTGTATTTGGATTATTTTGGTCTTTTGTTGAAGCAGAGTATTCTTATGTGAAGATGAAATGAATAAATGGATGTACAGCCTTATTATCTTAAAAAAAAAAAAAGCAGACTGCCATTACAAGAATACGTTATTTGAAGATTAAAATCTATTTTCAATTCAGCTTTATTTGCAGAGTGATTTTTTTCATAATTGACATTGTTGCAAAGCAGCTTTACATGGTAAAAGTAGTAGTTTATAAAGTATAAAAGAATTTAAACATTTAGTCCAACCCCTACACATCTCCAATGAGTGTCGCTCACGGCAAAGGAGGCAAGAAACTCCCTCAGTTGATGCGAGGAAGAAACCTTGAGAGAAAACCAGGTCCAAAAGGGAAACCCATCCTCATTTGGGTGAAACCATTAAGATATATATATATATATATATATATATATATATATATATATACACAAGATCCATATGGAAGATCCATATTGATCTTCATCAGCAGGAGTGATGATGGCTTCCAAGATGAGAACTCCAGCCAGCATCAGCACACCAGGACATACCATAGGACTCGGAAAGCAGAAGGCCT
Organism: Plotosus lineatus; assembly: GCA_024760905.1. Classification (NCBI taxonomy): domain Eukaryota; kingdom Metazoa; phylum Chordata; class Actinopteri; order Siluriformes; family Plotosidae; genus Plotosus; species Plotosus lineatus. Next base: position 17,232,080 of record CM045745.1, on the reverse strand, counting down.
AGGATCACTGGCACCCCAGAAGAATGTGTACCTCAGCAAAATGAGAGAGAGAGAGAGAGAGAGAGAGAGAGAGAGAGGGAGAGATTGTTTGGAATACTCATAATAGTGGAATAGAAATAGAAGAATTATTATTGCTGAGAGAAGCAGTGACTCCGGCATGACTGGCTACGGCAGCATAACTAAGAGGGAGAACCAGTAAAAATACAGTATTTACATCATTATACACAATTAAATCCGCTAAAAACATTTACACCATATTTATGTGAAATGGATTTTAAATAAAAATCTTTTAATTTTGTCCCTATTTATACTGCTCGCTGACTTTTATAGCAAAAAAGAGCCAAACAACCAGATGTAATTATATCAATTTCCTGTTTAATGAGTTACAGTTAAAGAAAGCATTTTACTCTCATTTTTACACTGCCTGAATAAATATATACACATTTCTTTAAAATCTTTCTGGTGGCTAGTTTTCAACCAATTGTGTCTTCCCAGGGCCTCCTCTTCTCAGACTTTTGCTGTATTTGTGTGGGTCTTGCTGTATTTTTGGTTGACATGGGTGAAGATGCCTGCTTGAGGGGATTTTGAGTAAAGGTCTGTCTCAGGGGGCCTGAAAAAGGAATTATTCACATTCAATTTTTACAAAAATGCACAAAGACAGATGCACCTGCACACACACACACACACACACACACACACACACACACACACAATATAAGAGGCTCACCTTTAGCTGCAATTTCAAGGTGATACTTAATCTTCTGCTCTCTCTCCTGTAGCTGATGAGCCAGTTGTGCATTCTTCCACCCTATGAATTACACAAATATGACAAACACCACATGCATTATAATATAAAAGTAGTTACAGATTTCTGCTAAAAAATAAACAATAAAGATACATTATTAATGAAACTCATCCCATTTGTGTATGGTGAATTAATTAATTATAACTGGACTATGTGTGAAATAAGTAAAAGTAGGAGGAACTCAATTGTACAGTGAACGTGAAAACCTCAGTGTGAATCATTAACTTGACCCGGTTTTAGAGAATAACCCATATACAGGTCCTTCTCAAAAAATTAGCATATTGTGATAAAGTTCATTATTTTCTGTAATGTACTGATAAAAATTAAACTTTCATATATTTTAGATTCATTGCACACCAACTGAAATATTTCAGGTCTTTTATTGTTTTAATACTGATGATTTTGGCATACAGATCATGAAAACCCAAAAGTCCTATCTCAAAAAATTAGCATACCATGAAAAGGTAGTCTAAACGAGCTATTAACCTAATCATCTGAATCAACCAATTAACTCTAAACACCTGCAAAAGATTCCTGAGGCTTTTAAAAACTCCCAGCCTGGTTCATTACTCAAAACCGCAATCATGGGTAAGACTGCCGACCTGACTGCTCTCCAGAAGGCCATCATTGACACCCTCAAGCAAGAGGGTAAGACACAGAAAGAAATCTCTGAGCGAATAGGCTGTTCCCAGAGTGCTGTATCAAGCCACCTCAGTGGGACGTCTGTGGGAAGGAAAAAGTGAAAGAAGGGCCGATTCCACACCTTGGGGGACCTGTGGAAGCAGTGGACTGAATCTGGAGTAGAAACATGCAGAGCCACCGTGCACAGGCGTGTGCAGGAAATGGGCTACAGGTGCTGCATTCCCCAGGTCAAGCCACTTTTGAACCAGAAACAGCGGCAGAAGCGGCTGACCTGGGCTACAGAGAAGCAGCACTGGACTGTTGCTCAGTGGTCCAAAGTACTTTTTTCTGATGAAAGCAAATTTTGCATGTCATTCGGAAATCAAGGTGCCAGAGTCTGGAGGAAGACTGGGGAGAAGGAAATGCCAAAATGCCTGAAGTCCAGCGTCAGGTACCCACAGTCAGTGATGGTCTGGGGTGCCATGTCAGCTGCTGGTGTTGGTCCACTGTGTTTTATCAAGGGCACGGTCAATGCAGCTAGCTAGCAGGAGATTTTGGAGCACTTCATGCTTCCATCTGCTGAAAAGCTTTATGGAGATGAAGATTTTTATTTTTCAGCACGACCTGGCACCTGCTCACAGTGCCAAAACCACTGCTAAATGGTTTACTGACCATGGTATTACTGTGCTCAATTGGCCTGCCAACTCTCCTGACCTGAACCCCATAGAGAATCTGTGGGATATTGTGAAGAGAAAGTTGAGAGACACCAGAACCAACACTGTGGATGAGCTTAAGGCCGCTATCGAAGCATCCTGGGCCTCCGTAACACCTCAGCAGTGCCACAGGCTGATTGCCTCCATGCCACGCCGCATTGAAGCAGTCATTTCTGCAAAAGGATTCCCGACCAAGTATTGAGTGCATAACTGAACATAATTATTTGAAGGTTGACTTTTTTTGTATTAAAAACATTTTATTGGTCGGATGAAATATGCTAATTTTTTGAGATAGGAATTTTTGGTTTTTCTTTTTTGCCAAAATTATCAATATTAAAACAATAAAAGGCTTGAACTACTTTTAGTTGGTGTGTTATGAATCTAACATATATGAAAGTCTAATGTTTATCAGTACATTACAGAAAATAATGAACTTTATCAGAATATGCTAATTTTTTGAGAAGGACCTGTACATTTATAGTTTGATAATTAGGCATTGTAGGTTGCAAGACCAGTGTGCTTCTGCATTTCTTCTTCCTCACCCGTTCATTTTAAGAAAATATCCCCCAAAAAATCTTTGCCAATCCTCATTACACTTTGCATACATTTGGCGTAGGTCCAGAATTCTATTAATTTTCAGAATAACACATTAAAATCACAGGGAGTTATTAACATCGGTGTCAGTTAGCCACTGTGGCAAGCTTTCAACCCATAACCCTTGTTAGTGTATTATAACATTTATGTTTTCATTCATTCATTCCTTTATTCACTCTTCTCCTTTCGGCTGCTCCTTTTTTCTCAAGGGTTGCCACATGGCATAGGTTTTTACGTTGGATGCCCTTCCTGACACGACCCTTTTAGCACGGGGCAGAAACACGCTGACAGCTATGCAGCTACTCTTGACTGAAAGTCAGCAATGGTTCCTTTACATGCCTCTCATCATAGACAGTGAGAGACCTGGCCGACTTTTGATAACCCAGTTAGCTGCACTGGGAGGACAGTAACAACGCTGTTGAGAGTGGGACTCGAACACCCAACCCTAGGATCAGTGATCCAGCGCCCTTTACAACCAGGCCACCGCCGCCCTCATTCCTTTATTCACGAAGCTGCTTAATCCAAATTAAGGTCACATAGGAGGCTGGTGCCCATCTCAGCTAACTCTATGCAATGGTGGGGTACACTCTAAACAGCTCGACAGGCCATTGCCAGGCCAACACACATATTGTACACAACCATTGACACTCAATCACACCTCGTAGCGATCTGGAATAGTTAATTAGCTTACTAAGCATGTTTTTGGGCTATGTGACGAATCTGGAGTACTCGAAGGAAACCCATGCAAGTATGTGGAGAACATGCAAACTCCACACAGAAACACTTGACCCCGGAAGCCAATTATTTTCACAGTCGAATTGTTGTCCAAACAGTAAATAACCAACTACTGATCTTTTTTCATTAGTATAAACTAGATTGTTATAAACATGTACAATTAACTGGACGATAGTCTATTTTATATCTTCTTCTTCTCCTTTCGGCTTTTCCCTTCAGGGGTCACCACAGCAAATGAGCTGCCTCCATCTCACCCTATCCTCTGCATCTTCTACTCTTACTCCAACTACCTTCATGTCCTCCTTCACCACATCCGTAAATCGTCTCTTTGGTCTTCCTCTAGGCCTTCTGCCTGGTAGTTCCAACCTCAGCATCCTACTACCAATATACTCACTATCCCTCCTCTGTACATGTCCAAACCATCTCAATCTAGCCTCTCTGACTTTGTCTCCAAAACCTCCAACATGTGCTCTGATGTGCTCATTCCAGATCCTATCCATCCTCGTTACTCCCAAAGAGAACCTCAACATTTTCATCTCTGCATGAGGAGACAACATCGCTGGCCTCATCACTGTCTTGTACACTTTTCCTTTCATTTTCGCCGATACGCTCCTATCACACATCACACTGGATACTTTTCTCCAACCATTCCAACCTGCCTGCACACCCTTCTTCACCTCTTTTCCACACTCTCCATTGCTCTGGATTGTCGAGCCTAAGTACTTAAGATAGTCTATTTTATATATAAAATTAAATATATATTTTATACACATCAACTAGCATGTTTAGTCCATATAACTATTTATATTGGAGATGTTTGTTAGCTGATCACACTTGCTTTGCCCCAAGTAAGTATGAGATACAAAACACAAAATCAAGGTGTAAAATGTGTACACTGAATAATACATGTCCTTGCTATACCTTTCCTGATACTTTCAACAAAGCCATCACTGGGAGGCAGGGCTGAGGACGGGTGAGTGATGCGCGGTGGGATATTAAATTTCTTTCGCACTGCTGGATGCCTCAGCAGGGCTACCTGACCCAGTGAAAAGAGATTCGAGGTCATCCAGTATGTAAACACTGCCTGGAACAGAAAACACTCAGCGTTACATCTAGGGAGACAACAGGACTCATTACCAAAGCATAGAATGAAGAGGGAGAGGGAAAAAAGGGAAGAAAAAAAAAAAGGGCTCACTGTAGGGAAGTTGATGGTCATAGGTAAGATGACAAATGGCATAATTCTGAAGACAGTCTTCATTGCTCTCAGGTTGGGGTTGTCTAGACCAGACTCGGCTCCCAACTAAACATTGGAAAATTAATTCATAGGAGGAGGTGGACGTAAAATTAGGACCTCAAATATGTAGAGCGAACTATGCATTCACTTATGGAAATAACAACAACACCTAGTTGTACCTCCAGGATGGCAAACATTGTCCCTGTGACGGCAAGTGGAATGATGTAATATGGATCTGCTGCAGTTAGGTCTGTAAACCACCACAATCCACCAGTCTGCATGCTGGGCACAGGGGCATAGGCCATCTTACGCAAGGCAACGAAGAATGAGATGAAGACTGGCGCCTAAAAAGAAAAAGACAAGGAAAAACATGACTCTGCCATGTTGTGATATTTACAGTAAGCATTAGGGATTCCATACAAACCTGCACCAAAGGGACCAGGAACCCACGGAGAGGATTAACGTCATTCTTCTTCTGAAACAATATCAAGTCAGAATATGCCTTTGAGACTGAAAAAGAAAATGAAAAATGAATGATTACATATTTTTATAGAAATATAAATCTAGCTAGTTTATAGCTGCTATCTATAGAATCAAACACTCTCTAAATTAAAATAGAGAAATATTCGGTTAACTTAAAATGGTGGCATAAACTACATTCTTCAGCCTGCTGTACTCAATGCACAAGCTCAAAGACTAATCAAAGAAGCAGCTGGTTTAAAGGGAGGCACTAAGGAGCATAAAATCAGAACAGATTAAAAAGTGGTGCCAGATACTGACATTCAAATTTGTTGCCGCTCTGCTTGGCCTCATTCATGCGATTGTTGAGTTTGGTCATTTCAGGCAGGACATTGTTCAGCTTAGCAGCCTCTCTCTGGCCCTTGACAATCACGGGGAACACTGCACAGCGGGCTATTATAGTACCTGCACATGAGTTGCAACAACACCCAATCAATCAGCAGTGCAGCTGTTTAAATGACCAAAAGTGCTTATTGAACACTAAAATAATCACTAGATACCTTGTAATTTAGTAATACACATTTCTCTATAATTAAACTAATATGTGAAACTTCAAAAATAATAACACCAACAATAATTTTAGGTTCCAAAAACGCTTCACCTGCAACAATAGCGCCCCACCAGGGCAAGCCTAGGCTAACGTGCATGAATTCCAACAAATTCTGGATCAGGCCTACAGGCGTATAGTTTCCTAGACCTAATTCTGCCAGGCTGACTTCTGCTCCCTGCAGAACATCCATTGCCAGGACAGGGGCTTCGGACACTTCTGTGACTGGCTGTGTGATTACTGAGGTCACATCATGAGCAGATTCAGAAGCAGATACTGGAACAGTTACTGAAGCAGCTTCTGCAACAGATTCTGAAGCATGTGTAGGAGTGGTTTCTGCAGCTGTTTCTGGAGCAGATACAAAAGTTGTTTCTGTAGATTTTTGGGCTGATCCTGAAGCAGGTAGTGGAACATCAGCTATCGAACTGGTAGGAGGTAATGTTCCCTCTGTTGTCTAAAGGCAAGTATAGAATAAGAAGCCATAATATTGCATTCATTTATTCTGAAAGCAAAATATACTGTTGAAGATTATAGGAAAATAAATCAAAAGGAAATGACCCAATGTCAGCATTTTTGTTAATGATAGTAAAGTCCAACGATACTGGACAACATACCTGTGAGCTATTCTGCCGGACAGCCACGGTACTGACCAAGTATAACCGTCCATGGTTATTATGTCCCAACAGAGCCTGTACAAAAGAACCTCCAGTCCCCCTGATCGTGTGAAAATGTGATCTGTGCACAACATTCTGAAAAGGAAAGAAGGGAGGGAGGGATCACAGAAAACAGGGGGTTCATGCGACGCTGCATGGCAAATGAATGAACACAAAAATGACAATATTGAAGAATACTGATTCACATAGTGCACTTGTACAACTACTGAAGTACAGTATTAATCATATACTTTGAATATTGGTTAAATGGGAAGTTAACTTCTTTATTAATTTGAATTAAAAAAATGTAGGCCAATGGACTAGGTGGGCAGTTGTGGCTCAGTGGTAATGAGCTGGATTACCAATCCTAAAATTGGGGGTTCAAGCCCTACAGTCAATGGTTGTCAATGGTTGTCACTGTTGACCCCCCCCCCCCCCCAAGTATAGCCAACTGGGTTATCAAAGGCCAGCCATGTCTCTCACTGTCTATGGTGAGAGGCATGTAAAAGAACCATTGCTGACTTTTGACAAGAGTAGGTTGTCCACAAGAATTAAGGACGAATGGACTACATTTACTCTTTGAGGGGGGAAAAACAAGGGCAGAGATGGTTTAGTGTTTCTTTGGTACTATTCTCAACTGCCTTATGAGATGTAAACTCAGTATAAATTAGGGAAAAGAAAAAAAAAAACTTTAGGAAATACATCAGGATTAGGAAAACTGCAAAATACCTGCATTTCGGTCGTGACGTCATAGTTTAACGACAACAGACTCATAATACTGATATGCATAACACTTAATACAGACGTAAATAATTACCAATGCTGTACAATCAATTTTCACTTTCCAAATACCTGGTTATGGCGAAGTGAATGTTATAGCTAACTGATACATGTGGTCATGACACACACACACACACACACACACACCTAAATGTTTTCCATTTCCAGGGGTTAAGGATGCACACATTAGTTCATTAATAGCTAATATATCTAAAAACCCACAGTTTAATCAAAATGCCTCCGATAAAAGTATAACAGTAAATTCTGGATGAATGTACAGTCTGCACACATGCTAAGAACTGGAATGATTTAACATAATTTCACTTCGTGTGGATACAGCGGATAGGGTGCTGGACTATGGCTGAAATACAAACCGCTCGCTTCAGTTAACTTAGTGCACTACCCACAGTGCGGAAGTAACTATATCTAAAAATACATTCGTTCTACCCTACTTAGGGAACTAATATAGGGAGCACAGCCGCTTTCAGGATGACTTTGAAACAAGCTAGCTTCACGTGTTCCAATAGCGTACAAAAACACTCAACCAATAAAACATGGACTATAAATATTAAAGTAACCAAAATTACCAACCCCGTTTTGTGTCCATTTAGTTGGTAATGTGGTTACACTGGTTGCAACTGTCTGTTTAAAGAAACAAGTCGTTAGCCGATTGGGAATCACTCGAGCCCTAAGCGCAGCCATAATGGGAAAAAAACAAAACCCGAAATCTCCGACGGCGAGCACAAGTGGACAATTCTCGTTTGGAAATTAGTGCCCTATACACGAATTGTTTCTCGTCTTTCGCTTATTGCTTCCACGGCAAAGCTGTGAAATAGTACTTTGTACCACTATTAATGACTAACAGGGGCATGTAACTGGCATGTTATAATTTTGTTATAGTGTTCGGAAAGACAGAAATTAAAACATTTCTTGTTAACATGTCAAAACAGGAGGAAGAGGACATAAACTCGGAAGATGCCGCACTATCGCGTCTTATCAGCAAATTCGGTAAGTTTTCTGCAAGTTTACTGAATAATTTGACATCCGTGAATCATAATCCTCGATTTAAATATTTTGACAGTATGATATACAGTAGGTCAAAAAAGGGAATTGTTATACAAATATAAATTAATGCACGTAAACAAAACTGAAAGTAAATGTGTTGATTTAAAAAAACTCCCTTAACCTTCAAATCCTTAAATATTAATTATTCTTATTATTTTATTTAGTTTATATTTTATGATTTTCTAAAGATATTGTGCATGGAAATAATTTATACATTCTGTAGAAAAATCATTAAAACTCTTATTTTGAAACCGTTCATTTAACTTCATTTATGTCGCCTACATCGAAAGGAAATCTAACTGTCTATATCGCCTACATCACCCAAATGGTATTTTTCCATTAAAGAAACATTTTACACATTGAAATAGCAGTTGTGTTGTTTCCTAAAATAGAGCCTTTTAAAACCCATTTCTAAAATGTTGATATTAAAAAAATGCAGGTATCTCCAGTGGTATGATCAGAAAGGCTCATGAACAAACTGGTGAGTGAATTTTATTTTATTTTATTTTAACACATAACTATAATAAGCACAGGCAGGTGGCCCTCACTGTATCCAAAATGTCCAGCAAAGATTATTATCTTTCATCAGATGTTTTGTCCTGTGGTCATAAAATGCCTTCGGATTACTTGACTTCATACTGCAAATACTATCTAAAGCAGGTAAAGTAATCTTACTACTTGAAAGTGAAGCCAGCAAATACTTTTTCTGACACTGATTTTAACATGTACGTATTGCATATGCATATACAGTCAATCTAAACATGATGTTAAATATTAAGCAAACATTTCTGTCTTTAATAAAAACCGATGAGTCTGATCATGAAATTGGTCTTGAAATGTGGGACACTGAGCTTTTACATTTTCTGCAGATTTAGAAAAAATATATAATTTTTTTTTCTTCATTTGTGCATTAAAGTCTGGTAGATGCAGGATAATATTCCTTGGAGAAGCAGCATCACCAAATTATCAATAGGATGACTCAAAATTTCAGTTAAATGGACAGTATAAATAGCCTTCTTTTCACTAATAAGAG
>CM045745.1:17115281-17217781 GCA_024760905.1 Plotosus lineatus | reverse complement strand
TCCATTGCTCTGGATTGTTGAGCCTAAGTACTTAAAATCCTCCACCTTCGTTATCTCTGCTCCCTGTAACATCACCGTTCCTCCTGGGTCCTTCTCATTCACACACATGTATTCTGATTTTCTGAGGCTAACCTTCATTCCTCTTCTTTCCAGTGCATACCTCCACCTCTCTAGATTTTCCTCCACTTGTTCTCTGCTCTCACTACAGATCACAATGTCATCTGCAAACATCATAGTCCATGGAGATTCTTGCCTAACCTCGTCTGTCAGCCTGTCCATCACCATAGCAAACAAGAAGGGGCTCAGAGCTGACCCTTGATGCAGTCCCACCTCCACCTTGAACTCCTCTGTCACACCGACAGCACACCTCATCACTGTCTTACATCTCTCATACATGTCCTGCACCACTCTAACATACTTCTCTGCCACTCCAGACTTCCTCATGCAATACCACAGTTTATCTCTCGGCACTCTGTCATACGCTTTCTCCAGATCCACAAAGGCACAATGCAGCTCCTTCTGACCTTCTCTGTACTTTTCTATTAACATCCTCAAAGCAAACACTGCATCTGTGGTACTCTTTCTTGGCATGAAACCAATCTGTTGTTCACAAATGCTGACCTCTGCCCTTAGTTTAGCTTCCACTATTCTTTCCCATAACTTCATCGTATGGCTTATCAACTTTATCCCTCTGTAGCCACAACTCTGCACATCTCCCTTGTTCTTAAAAATGGGCACCAGCACACTTCTCCATTCCTCCGACATCCTCCCACTCTTGTTGAATGTTCTTGTCAGAAAATCTACTGCTACCTCTCCTAGACACCTCCACCAGTATGTCATCAGGACCAACTGCCTTTCCACTCTTCATCCTCTTCAATGCCCTCAATGCCTTCAATGTCACCCTTACTAATCATTGCTATTTCCTGGTCCTCAACAGACACCTCTTCTACTCTTTTTTTTTTTCTCTCTCTCATTTTCCTCATTCGTCAGCTCTTCAAAGTACTCTTTCCATCTTTCTAGCACACTTCTGTCATCAGTCAACACATTTCCCTCTCTGTCCTTAATCACTCTAACTTGCTGCACGTCTTTCCCATCTCTATTTCTCTGCTGTGCCAACCTGTATAAATCATTTTCTTCCTCCTTACAGTCCAACCTAGCATACAAGTCATCAAACGCCCTCTGTTTGGCCTTTGACATTGCTACCTTCGCCTTACGCTGTGTCTCCCTGTACTCCTGTTTACTCTTTTCAGCCCTTTCTATGTCCCATTTCTTCTTAGCTAACCTCTTCTTTTGTACACACTTTTGCACTTCCTCATTCCAACACCAAGTCTCCTTATCTACTGTCCTTCCAGAGGACACGCCAAGTACTCTCCTACCTGTCTCCCTGATCACATTAGCTGTAGTTGTCCAGTCATCTGGAAGCACTTCCTGACCACCCAAAACCTGTTTCAACTCCTCCTAGAAGACAACACGACACTCTTCCTTTTTCAGCTTCCACCACTTTGTCTTCTGCTCTGCCTTTGCCTTCTTCACCTTTCTTACCATCAGCATCATCCTATACACCACCATCCTATGCTGTTTGGCAACACTCTCACCCACTACTACTTTGCAGTCACTGACTTCCTTCAAATTACATCGCCTACACAAGATGTAGTCTATCTGTGTGCTCCTACCTCCACTTTTATAAGTCACCCTATGCTCCTCTCTCTTTTGGAAGAAAGTATTCACCACAGCCATTTCCATCCTTTTTGCAAAATCGATCAACATCTGTCCTTCTGTGTTCCTGTCCTGGATACCAAACCTGCCCACCACTTCCTCGTCCCCTCTGTTGCATCAACATGTCCATTGAAGTCTGCACCAATGACCGTCTTTCACCTCTGGGAGTACTCTGCATCACTTCATCTAACTCACTCCAGAATCTCTCCTTCTCTTCTATCTCACATCCTGCCTGTGGGGCGTAAGCACTAACAACATTGAACATCACACCTTCAATTTCTAACTTGAGACTCATCACTCTGTCTGACAATCTTTTCACTTCTTGAACATTCCTGACCAACCCCTCCTTTAAGATGACTCCTACTCCATTTCTCTTCCCATCCACACCATGAAAAAACAGCTTAAACCCTGCTCCTAAGCTTCTACCCTTGCTACCTTTCCACCTGGTCTCCTGTAAACACAGTATGTCCACCTTCCTCCTCTGCATCATGTCAGCCAGCTCTTTACCTTTTCCTGTCATAGTTCCAACATTCAAAGTCCCTACTCTCAGTCCTAAACTCATCCTTTTCCTCTTCTCTCTCTGCCTACGGACACGCCTCCCGCTTCTCCTTCTTCAACCTCTCCTTCTTCGACCAACAGTCGTCCAATTTCCACCAGCACCTTGTTGGTTAACCACTGATGGCGGTCGTTGTTAACCCGGGCCTCGACCTATCCGGTATGAAATTTGTATTTACGGTTTGCATTTTGTATTCTGGCAAAAGTTTTACGCCGGATGCCCTTCCTGTCGCAACCCTCTGCATTTATCTGGGCTTGGGACCGGCGTGAGGGCGGACACTTGTTTGTGCCCCCCCTCTCAGCTGTATTCATGTACTCCTCTCCCATTATCTGCTAATTAAACAGAAGCAAAATCAACCTCTAGCTTCAAACATAAATAAGACAAACTGACAGAACAATATATAAAGAATAATCTTACACCGATAAACATGGACTGCCTTACAACAAGGAGAAAGTGCTCTCATAGCAGTCACAATGATCCCGCATTGATAAATCTTTTAAATTAATAGGTGACAGCAGTGTAGTTGCATTTCTAGGCTGGTACTGCAGCAGCCTCTAGTTCTAGGAAGTGCAGCACCTTAGTCCACATAAGTGGAATATACTCAACAGCTTGAGCCATTACAGCTTTACAAATAAATGCAAACAAACAAACAGGCAAACCAAATGACAATTAGGCAAAAACAGACATACAGACTGGCAGAACAATTTCAAAGAATAACTTGGCTTCCTTACACATGGACTAATAGACATAAACACCTCACAATGAAATGAAATGGACTTCTTTTCTTTCGGCAGTTCCTTTCAGGGGTCGCCACAGCGAATCATCTACCTCCGTCTCACCTTATCTTCTGCATCTTCTTCTCTTACACCAGCTACCTTCATGTCTTCCTTCTCCACATTCATGAATCTTCTCTTTGGTCTTCCTCTCGGCCTTCTGCCTGGTGGTTCCAACTTCAGCTTCCTAGTACCAATATACTCACTATCCCCCCTCTGTACATGTCCAAACCATCTCAATCTTGCCTCTCTGACTTTGTCTCCAAAACCTCTAACATGTGCCGTCCCTCTGATGTGCTCATTCCTGATCCTATCCATCCTCGTTACTCCCAAAGAGAAACTCAACATTTTCATCACTGCTACCTCCAGGTCTGCCTCCTGTCTTTTCCTCAGCGCCACTGTTTCTAAACCATCAGCGCCATTGTTTCTAAACCAATGAAGTAAAACGGACAGTGCTCTTAAATATCATTCAAAATGAAACCATATATATATATATATATATATATATATATATATATAGAGAGAGAGAGAGAGAGAGAGAGAGAGAAAAAAATATATATACACACACGAGTATGTAGAAAAAAAAATTTTCTGGACATGCGCAGCAGTTTTCACACTTGCTGGGGAGTGCAAAACTGTCTGCGAGTCATTCAGGACTTCAACTATTTCTGCTGCTTTACGCTGATTGTGTGCCAAAATACAGTGCTTTAGTGTAGCTTTATCTAAAGACTTTACAGAAACGCATTGGGGGTGAACCAATGAAACAGGAATCACAATGTTTAGGGTTGCTTAATACTAATTTATTCCTTTAAAAGTGACAGTGATCCTGAGAAACAATGTGGAGTTCACTGTGAAACGTGGCGCGATGGTGGAAACCACCAGAAATAGTCAATGGAGTAGCAGAAACAGCTAAAGGAGTTCTGAATGCCCCTTCCCCAGATATAAAAGTAATACTGGCTCCAACATGGTGCCCCTCCACCCGAGGCATGGTTCGTAACTATATATTCATTAATTTTATGAACCACTTTATGCTGATTAAGGTTGTGGTAAGACTCTGGGTGAGGGCAGAGTATACTCTAGACAGCCCGCCAGGCCATTGCAAGGACAATACACATATAATCACAATTTTGAACAGCCAATTAGCTTGTTTTGCATATTTTTGGACTGTGTGCAGAAACCAGTGTACCTGTAGGAAATGCAAGCATAAGGAGAACATGCAAAGCTCACAGAAGGGCCACGAGCCCAGGACTTCTTGCTGCTATATATACACTGTACTGCCTTTAATATACACGCGCGCGCGCGCACACACACAAGACTGTCTTGGTTGACACATCTCTGCAACATCTCGTGGTCATCAGGGGCTGTACCTCTGGATTGGCAAACTGGGGTGGGGGTCCCATTTTTTAAGAAGGGGGACCGGAGGGTGTGTTCCAATTATCGGGGAATTACACTCCTCAGCCTACCTGGGAACGTCTATGCAGGGGTACTAGAGAAGAGGATCCGACCGATAGTTGAACCTCGGATTCAGGAGGAACAATGTGGAGGGCTGAAGCAGGCCCTCCCATGGACCCACCACCCGTGGGAGGAGTTTTAGGGGTCGGGTGCAGTGTGAGTTGGGTGGCAGCCAAAGGCATGGGTTCTGTTGGACCGATCCTCGGCTACTTACTCTGTACATTTACGTGTAAAACTAAAAGGAATTAAGATGAGCAAGTGTATTAACACAAATCTTTTTTTTTTGTCGTGTAGCCGAAGTGCTAACAGAGCTGATAGAAAATAAATTAATAGCCATTCGGAATTGAGACTTCTTTCTTGTTATATAATAGTGATGCAATGCTGAGCAGTTAAATATCTGGTTTCTGAAACTCTACAGGGGATGGATGCTGCCTTGAGAGACTTCTCACAACACAATGATCACAAATATTCGGACAGCACATTTTTGGTCATAATGTCCCATGGCGGACCTGAAGGGATTCTTGGCATTAACTGTGATGGAAATGAAGGTGACATTTTCCCCGTGGAGAAAATTTTCCACTACCTCGACTCTGAGAACTGCCCTGGACTGACAGACAAGCCAAAGATCATTCTGATTCAGGCATGCAGAGGAGGTATCAAAAATAAAGAATCATAAGACCATGCATTTGTAAAAGTTAAAGTATTTTGTTCCTTAAATGTATTTATGCTGTATGGTTGTGACATTGGACAGAGAGAACTAACACTCATAAACATTTCCCAGATAAAGAAGGCCATGTGTGGGTGTGTGATAGTGTGAAGTCTAATAAAGGAATAAAACGGCATCGTGAGAAAGATTTTGCCTGCTTCAGATCCTGCACACCAGGTTTTCCACCCTGTCATTGAGTCTCAAACATATGTGCACATTTTACATTAAAATATTAACAGAATTTCTCATTACAGACACTGTATCCATCAGGAATACTGGTACGGGCTCAGTGTTCATCCAGTGCATTGTGAAAATCTTCAATGAGCATGCTCATGAGGACGACATAATAGAAATGTTCAGAAAGGTATGTTTATATTAACATAAATAACAAATACTGAATATTACCTAGAGTTCTATTAAAGAACATAATAATATATTTATTGGTATCTATTTGCCATTATAGGTTGCTCACTGGTTTGAAAAAGCAGCAAAGGAAGAAAATTTTCCCTATCAAATGCCAAGTGTGGACAGAACCACCCTTATAAAAAAATTCTACCTTTTTCCAGGGCTTTAACTGACAAGCTCATGTTGCTGCCATTTCATTATGAATTACTTGGTATTTACAAAATTAGATCTTGTGTAATAAGATTTTGTCTGTTTCTGTTAAAAAGTAAAACAGTACCAAGGCAAATTAATTGAATGTCCTTGAATGGCCAAGTTAGTCAACTCAACTGAACATGCTTGTCCTGTATTCACTGTTATTTGCAAATTATTTGAGGTACACTTAATACTAGGCTTCGGCAGAGGGGAGTGGCAGTCATGTGCTTTACACCGAGATCTGGGAAGAGAAGCGGAATCTCTGAATTCCTGCCAAAACTTTCAAAGAAGAATCAAATTGACTCCAGTATTATAATGAACTGGATAAGAGTGAATCTCTCTGTAAATCTGATCAGATCGGCTGTGCTGAGCTTGAGAGGAACCAGGAGTTTAAACATGGGACATAATGATATTGATAATGTACAGATGATTATGTAGAGAGAGAGAGAAGTGTTAAAAGTTTTCTAAGTGTTTAATTTTATGTCCCCCACTATTATGAACTTTTCACCTGTGAGCCGGTATTGTGCACGATCTGCTCCCAGAGGTCAGCACGTCTTGCACCGTTCTCAGCGACGCGCAGCCTGACTTGCACCCGTGGCCGCCGTGCACCTTCAGATCCTATACAGATAACTTCATTTGGCAGCGCTAATAAATAAAAGCTGCCGGGAATGGTGTGTTAAATGGTGTGCCTTGGTGATGCTGAGAGGGTTTGATGTGCAGGATGATGTTTACTGCGGTGTCACGGGAGGAATGGTGTCCTTAACAATGATTTGTAATGGTCATGATTTAACACCATAAAGACTTTAAAGCTTCAGGCACGCGGGCAGCAGGTTGAGTTGGGTCAGGTCAACATGGGGCTGAGTGAGAAACAAATGACTCTTATTGGGAAATAGTCCACAAATAATCCACCAATCAAACAATTATCTAGGAAGCATTACACACACTTCAGGTAAATAAATAAATAAATCAGATTATCTTCATGTCGAAGTTCGAATATAGTTCTCCAGTGCTCCTTCCAAGGGCAACCAGAAGCTGATCAGTTCAATTGAGAGAGCTTGCATACAGTACAGACTCGTATAGGTTACTTATACAAGGTTTAAACATATGTTCCCCTCTAAAGAACGTCCTCTAACAACTTATGAACAAATTCATCTAACGAACGGCTGTCTGTAACCCAACTCGTTCGTAAGCTGGGGAGCGTCTGTATTCCATTTTTTCCTTTACAAAAGTCTTAAGTTTCTGATGCTGTAAATCACTGTACTGTATTTAGTGCTGAATTTAACTGTAAGGTGCAGCTGTACAAGTCTCTGACTCTAAAACACCAGTGACTCCGTCCAATCCACTGGAAGCCATATATGTACACGTCCACCAGATTCAACAAATGATGGTATGCACTGAATTCCAAGCCCTTATTTTTCTTTTCCATACCTTTCTCTTCCCATCGTTCTTGTACAAGTGAATCTTGGTTGCAGAAAGTCTTGTTCCAGAACTGGGCAGGCTTTCTATCGAAGTCTAATTTGGTCTTTCTGTTCGTGAATATTACCAGTGCTTTGCTTCTTGGCGTAAACGCTCTGTATTTACATTTGTGAATGTGTTTTGTTATTGTAGACTTTGACAGTCATAAACCTACCTCCTAAAGAGTTGTTTTTATTTGAATAAATGTTTTGAATGGATTTTACTTGATCAAGGGCATCCTTTTTAATTTGTCTTCCTTTATTCGATGTCGCTGACAGTAGTGTATTTAGCTGTAAGCATGTAACAGATTGTTAATTTGGCCACTGCTGTAGTTTCTGACAGTTCTATACAGACAAAATACAGGTGGTTCAGTTGAGATCTTGAGGGGACGTTACATGAATAAAGAGCTGAATTAACTATTGTTTTGATAATGGATAGTTATAATGCATAAACAAGATAAAAATAATCCTGCAATGTACCTTGTTAGAGTGAGTACTGTATTAAAAATGTGACAGTGTACTGTAGAGAGTATTAGGGTTTTATCATAGGATTTGTGATTTATCATTATCCAGCAGTTCCAGTAAAACATATCCTGGAGATGTGTTGGCGTGTAAGGAAGACCCAATGAGACAAACACCAAATCAAAAACAATTTATTATATTATTGTTTAATAAAATCTTTATTTCCTCTAAAGCAGAAAAACTATAACATTAATGATTATTTAAACAAAGTCATGATTTTGGATTTATTTAGTTTTAGTTCAGTTTTAGTTTTTCCTGAAACAAACAAACAAAACAATATTGACCCCACATTATGAAACAATTATCAAAATATTATATATTACAAATAAAAAAATAACAGTCTAACACTAAAAAAAAAATATATATATATATATATATATATATATATATATATATATATATATATATATATATATATATATATAAATAAAAGAACAGGACAAAGACTTTCTATTGAAACTCCATTTATCACTACAGATCTGTTTCGAGGGGTGGTGAAACATATATAATGTATATATGTGTGTGAGAGATTCTTCTAAAATCACCTGAAGAGAGAGGATGGTTTCACCACCCCTCGAAACAGATCTGTAGTGATAAATGGAGTTTCAATAGAAAGTCTTTGTCCTGTTCTTTTATTTTTATTATATATATATATATATATATACATATATATATATATATATATATATATATATATATATATATATATATACACATACATATATACACACACACACATACACACTATATATATATATATATATATATATATATATATATATATATATATATATATAATAAAAATAAAAGAACAGGACAAAGACTTTCTATTGAAACTCCATTTATCACTACAGATCTGTTTCGAGGGCTGGTGAAACCATCCTCTCTCTTCAGGTGATTATAGAAGAATTATATATTATATATGTGTGTGTGTGTGTGTGTGTGTGTGTGTGTGTGTGTATATATATATATATATATATATATATATATATATATATATAGGCAATATGTAGGAATGCTTCCATAACCCATAATAAACACAGCTTTTAAAATTAATTCAGCAATGCCACGATGTTTGTGATCGGAGAAATAATGTTTGTCCTAAGAGCAACAGTGTTTGTTATAATCTGCTTTAATTTGTTTATTCAACCCACTGTTCAATCCTAAATTGTATCATTGATCTCATCCATATCTTAGACAGTCATTTGAAGATATGGAAAAATGGTTGGTAAAGCCAGATACTTCATGTATCATCACATCTTGAATCATCAAGCCTGTTCTGGAGTCAGTCCTTCAGCTGGACTGTGATCCTTAAGTTGATCCACTGATATTGTAAGGTCTATACCATAATTTATTAGACTGTGATGATGCCTCTAATAAAAGTAAACCAGATCCTTCCTCAATCTGGCATCTATCCATCGCTTTATAAGATATTTTCAGATTTGTTTTAGGACAAAGAATGTATTTAATGTATCTATCAACATTCTACAATTTCTCAGCAGTGTGTGTATCAGTGATTTGTTTCTTTATAGCATCATCTAGTGATAATCTGCCTGCAACATCAGGTTCAATAAATCCACTGGTCAGATACTGGACTTCAAGTAAACGCTGGCCAGGATCATGAAGCCACCAGCGATCTTTTACAGCCTGAACTAAAGATATTTTGTTTTGTTTTTTTATTGGATCTTCAATTCCTTGAAAGGCCTTCTGAGCTAAAATGAGAGGTTTCTCTACCGTCTTGTATACCAGCCCTTTTTCAATTGCATATACAACTGTGAATTTCTCTGCAGTATTTGGGTCGATGATTCCACCAGTGCAGGCTTGTGCCTCAAGCAGTTTTTGACCAATATAACTATCAAGTATCCCTCAACACATGGCCTCTGTGACTGATAACTTTTCTTTTGTATCTGTAACTACGATACCAGCAATGTGGCTCATTTCCTCAGTCCAAACTGCTGGGTTCCTGACAGATGGATTTGAGCTCATGAAATTCGTTGAAGTGGACTCAAAAGAATGATAACGTGAATTCAGCGCACTCATGATACCGGAAAATACAGTTGCATTATCTGTCAGTTTCAAATTTTCGACTGGATCATTTTCAATATGATCAGCTGCACAGGTTCTTTTTCAACTTTGTATCTCTTATGAAGTTGATGATTTTACATCTGTTTGTGTGTCAGTAAATTTTTTGACATCTCGATTACATTTCAAAGTCTCCTCAGTTTTTTCTTTGTTTATTTCTTGTATTGCATTATCAGACATTTTTGCTTCTACTTCAGCTTTGTTTCTGTTTTTTTTCAGTTTGTTTGTGAGAATGTTTAGTTGCCTCTTCGTCTTCTTGCTTATAATGCTCTGTATCATCTATAATTTCCTGAAACAGAGTAGCCTCGGTCTTGGTGCATTTTTTTCATAAATTCTTTTTTTAATTTCTTTCTCCTCCTGTCTCCTGCTGAAGGTTTATTGTAAAGTTCTGCTCTGACACGTTTAGACTGTACAAGGGTGCTTGGTTTTGTTGGGTTCTATTTTATATTATATTTAGTTAATACAAACAGCTAAGGTGTCACTACTGCTAGGCCATCGCGTAATCAGCCGGGTCCATCTGTCTCCAGACATTTCATTCCTTAACCCGGAATATCCTCGGGATGGCGAGACAGCAGAAAGTGAGCAATCCTCTACTCTCAACGGTCAGGCTTCCAGCTACTGTCATTCCTTCGGCGCCACAGCCAACAGGATGCTCTCTCTACTGCTTGAGCCATGTTGTTTATTGTTCTTTTTTTGTCTCTACCTTTATTCCTAAGTCTGCCATCATCTTCCAGCAGGACACCGCTGGGAAACCACGTACTACTCCTACTTCGACCGGGAAGCTCCATGTTTGCCAGCCTACAGTCTTCCAACAGCTCATCATACTTTGCAAGCTTCCGGTCATGTGCTTCTTGATATCTGGTTTCCCATGGTACTGTTAACTCAATAAGGAGTAGTTTCCTTGTGCTCTCTGAGAATAGCAGAACATCTGGTCGCAGGGTTGTCTCTACTATAAGTGGAAATACAAGCTTGCCTCCAAGGTCAGCCTTTAGTTGCCAATCCTTGGCCTTGCTCAGGATACCAGCTCTCACCTGGTGCTTAGCTACAGCATGATCTTCACTTGCCACAAACTTGATGAAAACTGTCTAATTGTCTTTGTGATCTTTTTTCCTTTCGGTCTCTAACGTGTAGGCCGAAGCTCTCAACACCTGGTCATGTCTCCACTTGTATCTTCCCTGGCTACGTGTAATCTGGCATAATGACAGGATGTGCTCTAGGTGAGCTTGCTTTTGGCACAGATGACACGATGGAACTTCTATGATTCTCCAGTTCCATAAGTTTGTTGGTGTAGGGTGTACATCATATACAGATCTCAGCAAGAACTGCAGCTGGAAAGATGTATACTTCTATACGTGATCCCATGTCAGCTCTCTCTGCTCAGTTTCCCACCTCGTCCAAGCTCCTTGACTTCCCATCTGCACTGTTCGAACATACCTGATATCTTCCTCCTTTTTCCTTATCTCTTGTTGTACCAGGTGCCTTTTATCTTTTGGATTAGCTCCTTTGTACTTAACTGAGGGTTCAGTGCCTAGACCTCGTCTTCCTTTGCACACAGTTCCAACAGTGTCTCTGTGTTGAAGGCAGAATTCAGCTTCTTCTACTGCTTCAGCTGTCCTCCATTTGTTTCCTGATTGACTTTCAACTCCTGCTTCACGAACTTTCTCCTTTTAGAATCTCCTGAGTCATCATCAGTCGTGCCTTCTCTACCTTGAATTCCTCCACGACTGATGAAAGTAGCAATCGAAGCTTTGCTGATTTATATTACAGTCCTATTGAGGAAAAACACTGTAAGATCCCCAGCCACTTTCTAAGGTATTTGTTGATTTTTCCTTTCCATGCCCTCGATCCTTGACAAGGTAATGTCAGACAGCATCAATGGCCGCATTATTCTGAGTAGAAGTCCATTTTGGCAGATCCAGGCTTTATACATCCCTGGCAGCCTTGACTTGTCAATATTCACAATATTCTCCAGTTTTTCTACTGTTTGTTGTTCCAGATGTTTGTTATTCTTAATGTGTGTCAGACTAGCGTCATACCATTTCCCTCAGTACTTTTGGCTTCTCTATTGGCTTCTCTGTGATGGATGGGATCTGTTCATGTTGGATCTTCAAGGTAAACTTCTGTGATTTTTCCTTTTTTAATCACCATACACCTTGATTTGACAGGTTTGAACTTCATCCTAGCCCATGTGGTGGTCTCTTCCAGTGCCTGTAGCACCCATCTAGCCTGGACATGTGATGTAGTTGTGATGGTTAAATCATCCATAAACCCTTTACTTGGTGGTTGTCTGATGTTTGTCCTGTATTTTGGCCCTCTGGTTTCTCTTTTCCCCGCTTCTATGAGCAAGTTTATGGCCATCATGAAGAGAACAACTGAAATGGTGCAGCCTGTCACAATGCCCTTCTCAACTTGTTGCCAAGATGTTGCATAGTCCTACACAGTGAAACTTACATGTATCCCCTCCAGATAACTTGCTAATCTTGGTGACCTTTCCAGGGATGTGATAGTGCTCCAGTGCTTTTTCAATAAGTTTGTGTGGCACTTTTCCATAAGCATTTGTCAAATCTAACCACACGACTGTCAGGTCCCCTTTAGTTGCTCTTGCTTCCTTTATGAGTTGGGAAATTACGCTTGGGTATTCTATGCACCCTTGGAACCCTGGAATTCTACCTTTTTGTACAGCTGTGCCAATGTACTTGCAAGCACGGCAAAGAAGATTTTTCCTTCTACTTTGAGAAGAGAGATGGTTATGAACTGTCCGATTTCTGTCGATTCCTGCTCCTTTGGTACAAAGCATCCTTCAGCCATTTGCCAACATGATGGTATCTTCCTCATCCTCCATATGACTTTCATTAACTTCCATAACCTAGTGAGAAGCTTGGGGCACTTTTTGTACACCTAATACATTATTTCATTTGGCCCTGCTGCTGAACATGTTCTTGCCTTCTTGACAACCTCTCTTACTTCTCCCAAGATATTTATTTATACAAAATTATAATTATTTAATATATTAATACAAAGAGAGTGGGCAGTGGTAGCCTGGTGGTAAGGTGCTGGATCACTAATCCCAAGGTTGGGGATTCAAGCCCCACTCTCAACGAGTTGTCACTGCCCCCCCCCCACACACACACACCCAGTGCAGTTAACTGGGTTATCGAAGGCCGACCATGGTCCCTCATTGTCTGCGGTGAGAGGTTCATGCAAAAGGACCATTGTTGACTTTCGACAAGAGTAGCTGCATTGCCGTCAGCGTGTTTCTGCCCTGCGATGGCCTAGAGAGCTGTCCAGGGTGTACTCTGCCCTTGCCCAGAGTCAGCTGAGATGGGTGCCAGCCTCATGGTGATCCTGTTTAGGATTAAGCGGTGCAGAAAATAAATGAATGGATGAATACAAAGAGAGGTAACTGGAATATTTAATGAAATCATGCTGTCTCAGAAACATGATTTCAGGCTCCAAATGCCATTTTATCACCTAGGGACGATACAACTAAGATAAAAGATAAGGTATGATGTTTGTTTTGAACATTTTTTGAGTAATGTTGCATGCATACAACAAATTAATCTATATGTTGAAATACATAATACAATGGTACCTCACTTTACAAAAGTCTCACCAAACGAAAAATGCAGGTTACGAAACGCATATTCCTAAAATTTTTGTCTCTGCATACGAAACAAGTTCACATTACGAAAGCGCCATCTTAAAAATCCAAACTCGCCATTTAAACATTCAAATGCGCCATTCAAACATTCAAACACGCTATTCAAACATTAAAATGTACCATTCAAACATTGCACGAGCTTCTCTCCCATCAATAACATTTAAATATCCCACCCCTCTGGCCTCCCATTGCCTAGGACGGATGACGCCGCTACCTCCCATTGCCTATCTCCCAACATCCCGCCCCACTGGTCTCCCATTGGCTAGGAGGGTTGACGCAGCTCCCTCCCATTGGCTATTACGGAGCTGAATCTACCATGATGATTTTCGTGTAAAGGACAGAGTTACTGTTGTTTCATGCTTTATTTCTTGACTCGGGCTTTTAACCTTCCATAAACATTTGAACATTTGTAAGATTATAACTCTGCTAAGAAAACATGGTCAACACACGCACACACACACACACACACACGCACGCACGTGGGATTTTCGGTGCGAGTGAGAAGAAGAAACGGGCTCGAGTGATATCCCAAAGGAATATGGCCAAACCCGTCTACCATCGGTACGATATTGAAGCAAAAGGAGGTCTTAAAAGGTATGCTTTTATAATTTTAAAGGTTTTAGGAGGTAGTATTGGGGGCCTTGGAATGAATCACCAATTTTACATGTAAAATGCAGGTTGTGAAAAAGGCACTGGAACGGATTAATTTCGTAAAGTGAGGTACCACTGTATAATATAATTTAAACAGGTAAAAAATTCTATTGAGTTTGGAGGGTGAGAAAATATGATTATTAATGATAACTGAAGTTGAATTAGTGATTGTAATACAGTGGTACCTCACTTTACGAAATTAATCTGTTCCAGAGGCAGTTTCGTAGCTTGGATTTTTCGTAATTAGAACTGCATTTTACATGTAAAACGTGTGATTCATTCCAAGGCCCCCAATACTACCCTTTAAAAATTATAAAAGCATACCATTTAAGGTACTTACTTCATGTTGACCATGTCTTCTTAGCAGAGCTATAATCTTACAAATGTTTATGCAAGGTTAAAAGCCTGAGCCAAAAAATAAAGTTCCAATGAGCACACTCAAAAAACTCATGAAACAACAGTAACTCTGTCCTTTACACGAAAAGCGTCATGGGCGAAAAGCATCAAAGCATAGATACAGCTCCATAATAGCCAATGGGATGGAGCTGCGTCATCTCTCCTAGCCAATGGGAGGCCAGTGGGGCGGGATGTTGGGAGATGGCCAATGGGAGGCCAATGGGGCAGGATGTTGGGAGATAGTCAATGGGAGAGCAACTCGTGCATTGTTTGGATTTTTTGTGCTTTCGTAACGTGAAATTGTTTCAGATCAAGACACAAAAATTTTAGGAAAATGTTTTTCGTTACCTGGATTTTTCATTTGCTGGGACTATCATAAGCAGAGGTACTACTGTATTACAAAAAGGAATGTGAACAAAATTATATAGTGGTACCTCACCTTACGAAAGACCCAACAAACGAAAAATCCAAGTTATGAAATGCATTTACCTATAATTTCCATCTCTGGATACGAAAAAATTCACGTTACGAAACGCGCCATCTCAAAAATTCCAACAAAGCCAATAGGAGAGCAACTCGCGCAATCTCCCAACACCCCGCCCCGCTGGCCTCCCATTGGCTGGAAGGGAGCTGTATCTCCATAACACCCATGATGCTTTTCGTGTGCCTTCGACCCATTGTTCGTCAAGGAGATGCAGCTCCCTCCCATTGGCTGTTATGGAGCCGCATCTCCATAATACCCATGATGCTTTTTGTGTGCCTTCGACCCATTGTTCATCACGGAGTTCTAACAGGCGTAAAAGACAAAGTTACTGTTGTTTCATGAGTTTTTCCGAGTGTGCTCATTGCAACTTTATTTTTTGGCTCAGGCTTTTAACCTTGCATAAACATTTATAAGATTATAACACTGCTAAGAAGACACGGTCAACACACACGCACATGTGCGCACACACACACACACACACACACACACACACACACACACACATACGTGTGTGAGATTCCCGGTACGAGTGAATAGAAGAAGCGGGCTCGTGGCATGCGGTTGAGTAATAAGGCAAAGGAATATCGCTGAAACCTGTCTACCATCGGTACAATATTCAAGCAGAAAGAGGCCTTAAAAAGTGTACTTTTATCATTTCAAAAGGTTTAGGGGGTAGTATTGGGGGCCTTGGAATGAATCAGGCCTTTTACATTTAAAATGCTACTCAACTTATGAAAAAATCATATTACGAAACTTATGGAAGGGGATCCTCCTCCTTTCTCTGTCTCCAACATGTATGTATGCCAACTGCTCACCACCACAAAGGTAAAAATTCTTATCTTTATTGTTGTTATGCTTTAACTGTACTGTGGTTTTTATTTCCGTGTGTTATGGTCTGTGTTGTGCGAGACTCTGGTTTTGGCAGCTCTAACTGTCTGTCTTCCTTTCGGCTTTTTCTCTTTTACTCGGGAGTCGCCACAGCGAATCATCTGATTCGCACGTTTGATTTGGCAGAGGTCTTTTTTTTTTTTTATGTCGGACAGTTGTCGGACAGCTGTCACAACCCTTTTTAGCAAGGGATAGAAACACGCTGACGACTTTGCAGCTACTCTTTACGAAAGTCAGTAATGGTTTTTTTACATGCCCCTCACCATAGACAGTGAGAGACATGGCCTGCCTTTGATAACCCAGTTAGCTGCACTGGGCGGGGACAGTGACAACCTTGTGGAGAGTGGGACTCGAACCCCCAACCTTTGGATCAGCGATCCAGTGCCCTATACCACGAGACCACCACTGTCTCTCTCTTTATGCATCCAGGCGCTGGCGAGGGGCGTGGCTGTCACACGTGGGTGGAGCACTAAGCACACACACCTGATTCCACTCAGCAATCACCGGGCTATAAAAACCAACAGCATGCTCCTCTTGGTGCTAGAAGATTGTCCCTCTTTGCGACCCCGTCACATAAAAAGGAAGAGACATTTTAGTGTAGCTTTATATTAATTTATAGACAGAGTTATATTGCCCTACAATGTCCAGTGAACTGTCCAGGGTGTACTCTGCCCTTGCCCAGAGTCAGCTGAGATGGGTGCCAACCACCCGTCAACCCTATAGGATTAAATGGTTCAGAAAACAAATGAATGACTGGATTATCTATATGAAGAATCACTTAGCTCTATCAGCTGTATATTTGGGGGGTCCTTCACAACTTGGGGATTTAGGAAATTACCGAGTTTGCCTTCTCTATTGCAACTGTTCTGCTTATGTGCCAAAGAGCAGTTCAGATCATCCAGCCCTTCTGAAGTCTTTGGGTAGTGTCTTGAAAGCGGTGCCATCTGGGGACTTTATTGTAATGGATTTAACATGGAGAAGGGTAATTTGAAGGAACAGCCTTCCGGTATGAGTAAAATGGTTAGCATGTCCGCCTCACAGCAAGACAGCCTGGGTTTGATGCCCAGCTTGGGCATTTCTGTGTGGAGTTTGCATGTTCTCCTTGTGCTTGTGGGTTTCCTCCAGGTACTCCGGTTTCCTCCCACAGTCCAAAAACATGCACAGCAGGATAATTGGCTGTTCCAAATCACGCCTCGGTGTAAATAGTTGTGTGAGTGTTGCCTCTGCGATGACCAGGGTGTTTCCCGGCCCGGAATCGGCTGAGATGGGCACCAGCCTCCCTGCGACCCTAATTGGGATTAAGCGGTTCAGAAAATTAATTAATGAATTTGTGGTTCCATTATCAAAGCCATACACATATGTTGACAGTAGGAATGTCATTGACAATCGGAATATCGATATATCCCAATATAATTATGTCAATCGATAATCGATATCTATAAAAGGGATACTTCTAACGTTATAACTTTCCTGTGTTCATGACAGCGTCTGTAGTAAATGCCATTTTCAATGACACTCTGAGTAAATGGTACATCCCGCCTCTCTGTATGGTAAATGGTACATCCCGCCTCTCTATATGGTAAATGGTACATCCCGCCTCTCTGTATGGTAAATGGTAAAAGTGTGCCGTCAGAGCGCATGTTCTCAACAGCACGAGACACTTCTCACCGGATAGTCCAGCTATGTGCAGCTTCTGAATCTATACATCTATTTTCGATCACGTCACTGTGATACGCAGGAGAGCCAATCCTTTCTGTACTCCACTGTGTGGGCGGGTCCGATACCTTCAAACTCCAATTTTATTGGATTATAACAACCGCCACAAACTGCGCGTGTTGTTTCAGTAAAGAGATAAATTTCCCTCTTTTTGATCAGCTCATTTCCACGAAGCCAAGCACAGCTGGCAAGCCAAACACAAAAGGACAGACATGGAAAAACTTCAACCCGCAGAGCAGCTGATTTCCAAAACTTGGGACGCGCTTCCTGTCACACAAACACTGCAGCATGTGAGTCAAATCAAATTAGAGCTTCAAGGTATCGGACCCGCCCACATAGAAAGGATTGGCTCTCAGCTTCGCGCCACAGTGACGTGCATTGCAAGTAGATGAATAAATGAATAAATAATGATGAATAGATGAATAAATTTGCTCTGGGTCGTTAGAAAGTGAAGCTGCACCGTCTCCTGCTTGTCCTTTTAAGATGCTGGTGCTGCCGGCAGCACAAACAACCGTCGTACACAACACTCGCGCTGCACTGCCACTTCGCACCCCTGCCGTCTGCATCAATATTCCTGCTGCAACTTGAGCTTAATAATAGTCTTAATAATATGCTGATGTCATACAGACGTAGTAATAGTTTCAACTTTGCGTTAATGGAAGTGTGTGCAACACACACACACACACACACACACGCACTCTCTCTCTCTCTCTCTCTCTCTCTCTTTCACGCACGCACACTCACTCACACCCGCGCACTCTCTCTCTCTCTCTCTCTCACACACACACGCACTCTCTCTCTCTCTATCTATCTATAACACACACACACACACACACTCTCTCTCTCTCTCACACACACACACGCACTCTCTTTCTCTCTCTCTCACACACACACACACGCACTCTCTCTCTCTCGCTCTCTCACACACACACACACACACACACGCACACGCACTCTCTCTCTCTCTCTCTCTCGCTCACACACACGCCCGCGCGCACGCACACACACACTCACGCATTCTCTCTCTCTCTCGCGCGCGCGCACACACACTCACTCACGCACTCACTCACTCTCTCTCTCTCTCTCACACACACACTCACGCACTATGTCTCTCTCTCTCTCTCACGCACGCACGCACGCACACTTATTCACACACACCCGCTCTCTCTCTCTCTCTCTCTCTCTCACACACACACACACACACACTTTTAATCTATTTGCCTATTCTTTTTATTTGGTTCCTAATTCCAATAACGCAGAAAACATTTGTTGAAATAATAGTTGAAAAAGAATCTGATGATTATTATATTGCATTGACGTGCAGCTGACTGGGTTATCCGAGGCGGGACATGTCTCTCGCTGTCTCTGGCGTGAGCTTCATGTAAAAGAACACATTGCTGACTTTCTTCAAGAGGAGCTGCAAAGCCGTCAGTGTGTTTCTAACCGGGACTCGGAGTCCCCTGAGGCAGTTCGTTTACAGAAACTGTTCTCCTGCAGCGGCACCGGAACCCAGTCGGATCCAACCTTGCCCTTCTATTGTATCCTTCTGGTGGCGCCGGGGCGGGGGGGGGGGCGGGGGGGGGGGACTTGCTGCGGGACACTTGCTGCTCGGGGAACAGCCTGTCCTTCATCCCGCCCAACCCTGGCACTGCGCACTGGAGAGTATCACCAGCCAGAGCACAGCCAGAGCACAGCCATGGTTCTTTGGGACTGACGGAGGAGTATTTTTATTAATATATATGTTGTAACTATTCGCTGCACTATATGTCGTGCACAGTGTTTTATATCCGGTTATTTTAAAAGCTATTATTCTCAAGAATTCTCAGCAATAAGAAGATAAAACTATAGACATACAGTATTAGTCTGTTTATAGATCTTTATTTCGGGTCCTGATTGCGGATTCTCCAGTCTCTCTACATTTTCATTTCCAGAGGACCTCCTCCTGGCATCCGGAGGATCAGATGGACGGCGGAGCCGGGCTGGATATTGTGCGTTGCGAAAGTGTCGGTGTCCTCAAGCAGTTTACCGGAGAATATTACTCGGAATTGCGCATCTGATAAAAAAAAGACTTTAAATTAAATTTAACATCATGGTCAAAATTATATGATATAAACAGTAATTTAGAGAAGCCTACCTTTAACCTCAGGACATTTTGCTGCAAGTTTTTCTTTGAAAACTGAAATAGTTGTTTGGTTGAACTCCTCCTCCGAGTTTGCAACATCGAGTAATATCTTCTCCCCTCTGAAAGCAATTATCTGTACTGTGATTCGACAAACTTTCTCCATGTTGAACCAAGTTCTTGAAGTGCAAACGGGTTAATGGAGCTTTAGTTTCTTTTTGTACAAACTATATACAGTGGAGAAGTCGCCTCGCTGACACGCCCAAAACCAACCACGTCACGAGCTGTGTGTTTTGTAGAATGTGACGTATGAATTTATAACAGGCTTTTAACAGAGGAATTTTTTGTTTGTTTGTTGTTGTTGTTTTGGGGGTATAATAATAATTTTTTTTGGGGTGGGTAGTAATATAATAATAATAATAATAATAATAATAATAATAATAATAATGTTTTGTTTTGGAGACAAAGTCAGAGAGGCTAGATTGAGATGGTTTGGACATGTACAGAGGAGGGATAGTGAGTATATTGGTAATAGGATGCTGAGGCTGGACCTACCAGGCAGAAGGCCGAGAGGAAGACCAAAGAGACGATTCATGGATGTGGTGAAGGAGGACATGAAGGTCGTTGGTGTAAGAGAAGAAGATGCAGAGGATAAGGTGAGATGGAGGCAGATGATTTGCTGTGGCGACCCCTGAAGGGAAAAGCCGAAAGGACAAGAAGAGGTAATATAATAATAATAATAATAATAATAATAATAATAATAATAATTATTATTATTAACATTCTATTACATTTAACAACTCCAGCATTTACTGGCCCACCTATCTTGTATTTCATGAGAAACAAAAATTGTTTCATTAAAATTGGCCCTGCCATGGCCTGGAGAGCTGTCCAGGATGTACTCTGCTCTCACCCAGAGTCAGCTGAAATAGCCGCCAGCCTCCCCATGACCCCAATTCGAATTAAGTGGTTCAGAAGATGAATACAGTATACAATAGTACCTTGTCTAACAAATTTAATGTTCCGAGGGCAAGCTCATAAGCCAAAAAAGTTTGTTAGATGAAACATTTATTCCCATAATAACAGAAAACCAATTAATCCGTTCCAACCCCCTCCCAAACTCATATAGTCTGCCACACACACACACACACACACACACACACACACACACACACACACACACACACACATATATATATATTGGACCTAATATATTCAAGATAAAAATGTTCAGTTCATTTTCTGTAACCGCTTCATCCTAATTAGGGTCACAGGGAGGCTGGTGCCCATTCCAGCCAAGTCCGGACGAGGGCAGAGTACACCCTGGACAGCTCGCCAGGCCATCGCAGGGCGGAAACATGCTGACGGCTTTGCAGCTACTCTTGTCGAAAGTCAGCAATGGTTCTTTTACATACCTCACACCATAGACAGTGAGAGACATGGCCGGCCTTTGGTAACCCAGTTAGCCGCACTGGGGGGACAGTGACAACCTTGTGGAGAGTGGGACTCGAACCCCCAACCTTAGGATCAGCGATCCTGCATCCTATCCACTAAACCATCACTGCCCGGTAATGTAAACACACTAACCTTGAAGTGCAGCGGCAACATTGGGAGCGTGCTTAGGTTAAGGAAAACATGTAAAGTAGTAATGTTTGAGTGTGACTACAGGATGATGCTTGCTATTTTAAACATGATTGTGAAGTAATTGGTGTATCAAGGACAAATGACAATATACAACAGGAATGGAGAGGAAATTGAGTAATTATTATTCAAATTGGTGAAAGGAATATCACAAATTACTACACTTATCCAGGGGTATGATGGGCACCACATCTGTAGACAAAGAAGCCTCAAATGGGGGGAAGGGGGGGGGGATTATGTGAGATGCGCATGTGCAGAATATCAGGTTTTAGAGTGTAGAAATATGATTTCATATTTCCCAGCCAGGGTGGGAAGGGTGGGCACGTAATCCTTCAGTACTTCATAGGTCGGTGGAATTACAATCAAATATCAACTTACAGGTAAGTCTCATTTAATTGTGTAATTCCACCTCCCTATTCCGTCCTATTGGGACTACGTGAGATATTTAGAGTGAAATCATATTTCTATCAATTTCATCAAGCCCAATCGTAGTTCAGTATGTCACATTTATTTTGTGAAAATGCACAAGTTAACTCGGTCACATAAGTAAACATTCCTGATAATTCAGGAAAACATGCAAAGCTTATGGCGAGATGATCAGATACCAACATTGGATACAGAATTTAAAAGAGCACTACTGAAACTACTGTCATGAGAAACTGGTTTGTTATAAAACTGTCTGAACACGCATTCACTGCTCCAACCTGCCGCCGCAGAACCGTTTGAATTGGCACATCGAAAGCTAATGCTGCACTAGTAGAGGCTGATCTTACACTGCGTGGTTTGAATATTGACATATCAATAACTGCACTTTTGAGAACAAGCTTCATCCATCTACTCATGGTGTCTTTGCTCACTCTTTTGTGAGGCCTAGTAATGCTTATGAACAAAGCTGTCTCGTCGCCTCTGAGGTCGCGAGTCATATCCAGATATAGCTTCATCACACTGACAATGCCCAGTCTCTGATCAGGCGTATAGCTCTGGAGAGAGAGTTCACCTTGGTGAAAACCAGTTCGAGTCTGTTTGAGGAGATCCCCAGTTCTAATTTTTCCACAGTCATCAGAAATATCTCCATTTCTAATGTCCATAAGATGGAGGGCCTGAAATCTTTGCCCTGATAAAAGCAGGGTAAGAATGGACAACTTAAGTGTCAATCCTTTTAACAAATCACAGGTCAATTGATCTCTCAAATACAACAACACATGCTGTAGCTTCCAAGTGACATTATATCTAGGTAAATGAGATAAAGTTGATCTAGCTGTATTAATCGCAGAGTATCCAGAAACCAGAGTCATATAACACTGACCATACTAGTCCTTCTCAAAAAATTAGCATATTGTGATAAAGTTCATCATTTTCTGTAATGTACTAATAAAAATTAAACTTTCATATATTTTAGATTCATTGCAAACCAACTAAAATATTTCAGGTCTTTTATTGTTTTAATACTGATGATTTTGGCATACAGCTCTTGAAAACCCAAAATTCCCTATCTCAAAAAATTAGCATATTTCAGCCGACCAATAAAAAAGTGTTTTTAATACAAAAAAAGTCAACAATCAAATAATTATGTTCAGTTATGCACTCAATACTTGGTCGGGAATCCTTTTGCAGAAATGACTGCTTCAATGCGGCGTGGCATGGAGGCAATTAGCCTGTGGCAGTGCTGAGGTGTTATGGAGGCCCAGGATGCTTCAATAGCGGCCTTAAGCTCATCCACAGTGTTGGGTCTGGTGTCTCTCAACCTTCTCTTCACAATATCCCACAGATTCTCTATGGGGTTCAGGTCAGGAGAGTTGGCAGGCCAATTGAGCTCAGTAATACCATGCTCCGTAAACCATTTAGCAGTGGTTTTGGCACTGTGAGCAGGTGCCAGGTCGTGCTGAAGAATGAAATCTTCATCTGCATAAAGCTTTTCAGCAGATGGAAGCATAAAGTGCTCCAAAATCTCCTGATAGCTATCTGCATTGACCCTGCCCTTGATAAAACACATGGACCAACACCAGCAGCTGACATGGCACCCCAGACCATCACTGACTGTGGGTACCTGACACTGGACTTCAGGCATTTTGGCATTTCCTTCTCCCCAGTCTTCCTCCAGACTCTGGCACCTTGATTTCCGAATGACATGCAAAATTTGTTTCATCCGAAAAAAGTACTTTGGACCACTGAGCAACAGTCCAGTGCTGCTTCTCTGTAGCCCAGGTCAGGTGCTTCTGCTACTGTTTCTGGTTCAAAAGTGGCTTGACCTGGGGAATGTAGCACCTGTAGCCCAGTCCACTGCTTCCACAGGTCCCCCAAGGTCTGGAATCGGCCCTTCTCCACAATCTTCCTCAGGGTCCGGTCACCTCTTCTGGTTGTGCAGCGTTTTCTACCACACTTTTTCCTTCCCACAGACGTCCCACTGAGGTGGCTTGATAAAGCACTCTGGAACAGCAGTCAGGTCGGCAGTCTGACCCATGATTGCGGTTTTGAGTAATGAACCAGGCTCAAGATGGCGCCGGGTGACCTGCAGCCAGTTACAGGAGCTGACTTCAGGAGAAGCACTCTAACACACACACACACACACACACACACACACACACACACACACACACACACACACTCCCTAGTGAACGTCCAGGGACAGGACATTGAGACAGTGGACAGTTTCAAATACCTGGGCATTCACCTTAACAATAAACTGGACTGGTCCCACAACACCAACGCCCTGTACAAGAAGGGCGAGTCGCCTCCACCTTCTGAGGAGACTTAGGTCCTTCGGAGTATGGAGACCTCTGCTCAGGACTTTTTATGACTCTGTGGTAGCCTCTGCAATCCTCTACGCTGCCATCTGCTGGGCCCCGGGCGGCACAGAGCTCTCTGTCCTAGGCTGCCCACTGGACTCTGTGGAGGAGGTGAGTGAGAGGAGGATGGCAGCAAAGCTCACATCCATCTTGGTCAACAGCTCTCACCCATTGCACCAGACTGTAGAGAAGCTGAGCAGCTCCTTCAGTGGACGACTGAGACATCCTCAGTGCAGGAAGGAGCGCTACCGCAGGTCGTTCATTCCCACCGCTGTCAGACTGTTCAACGCCACTTTGTAATTGTCTCTGAAAATACCGGTTATGTGCAATAAAAACCCCGTGCACTTTAATCAACCACATCTACCCCACTGACTGTGAACCATATCAACCCATCTACTCCGCCCTCAGATACATTACACTTTAATATAGGCCAGTCTACAAAGTTGTTCCCTTCTTTTCTTTTATTGTTTATTAATTTATACTATTTATGTATCTAGTTATTTATTTACTTATATAATATATATGTATGTGTGTATGTTTGTATTTGTATCTATTTTTGCACCCCCTACTGATGGTACCTCAAGAGCCTGTAACAGTGAATTTCTCCATTGTGAGATTAATAAAGCTGTATCTTATCTTATCTGGGCGTTTTTAAAAGCCTCAGGAATCTTTTGCAGGTGTTTAGAGTTAATTGGTTGATTCAGATGATTAGGTTAATAGCTCGTTTAGAGTACCTTTTCATGATATGCTAATTTTTTGAGATAGGAATTTTGGGTTTTCATGAGCTGTATGCCAAAATCATCAGTATTAAAACAATAAAAGACCTGAAATATTTCAGTTGGTGTGCAATGAATCTAAAATATATGAAAGTTTAATTTTTATCAGTACATTACAGAAAATAATGAACGTTATCACAATATGCTAATTTTTTGAGAAGGACTAGTAAATGCAAAGCCTCACCCAAAGATGGTGAAAGGGGATCAACACCCCTTGCAATGCAAAAACAACAATTTTCGTGTCCCATATTGCTGGTGTGTCGCATGTCTCCATGAGTGCAGGGTAATGTTTGTAACTGATGGTGAAAGGCCCTGACTTTCCAAGCCTTCTCTGATAGCCTGAATGCTGCTGGTTTGAGTGTTCTTGTGGAGTGGATGTCGAAACTGTGGCCGATTGAGGAGTCGTAACAGGGATTGAGATTTTGGCAGAAATCTTGGACAGTCTATTGACAATTCCAGTAACTTCGTAAACCAAAATTGAGTTGTCCATTTCAGTGCCACCACGAGCACTTCTGCCTCTTCGTTGATTACTTTGTGGCAGGGCAAAATATATAGTCATAAGAATTTCTCCAAGACACAGTAAAAGCATCAACACCTTCTGCACCGGGGTCAGGGTACCAAGATATGTATCTGTTCAATTGTGTATTTAATCTGGAAGCAAGCAATTCTCTAACCAGCTTCCCAAACACATCACACATTTGTGTAAACGCCTGTTCATTTAAGTTCCATTCTTTGTCATCTGGGATGATGACTCGTTCGCGATTTCGTAATTCCAAACATTTTTGAACAATTTTGCTCTTCTTATCCTCCGTCAATGTAACAGTCATGCATGCTCTCACTGTTGATAATAAATCCAAGGTACATAATTTCTTTAGTTGGGGTAAGAGCAGACTTATCAGGATGTACAGTAAAACCTAAACTGTCAAGATGTTTCACTGTGGTTGCCACATTTTCCTTAGTGTTGTTTTGTCAAACCAATCAAAAGAGAGTCATCAATGTAGGAGGTTTTTGGAAACCCCTGACTTCTAAGCGATGGAAACTGGTTTCACCAGCTCAGTAAAGATTCTGGGTGCAGACGCAAGCCCATTTGGAAGACAAGTAAACTGAAATAAAGTTTCATTTTCAGACAAATCTCGAATATTTACTTTCTTCATACCTTACTGGAATACTAAAGTATTTAAATCTACAGAGGCAAAATAGCAGTCCTTTTCCCACCAGAAAATGGCAGATCTGAAAGTACCCATTTTAAAATGGCAGGTGTCAACACTGTCGTTCAATGTTTTGAGGTTCAAATTGATTCTCAAGGAACCATTTTACTTGATGCAAGAAAATATATTTGATGTAAATTACCCATCTACATGCCTCTATGCCTCTATGACCGCAGGTCCTTCATTCCCACCGCTATCAGACTGTACCACGCCACACTTTGTAACTGTCTGTGAAAAAACCGGTTATGTGCAATAAAAACCCCGTGCACTTTAATCAAACACATCTACCCCACTGACTGTGAAACATATCAACCCATCTACTCTGCACTCAGATACATGTACACTTGAATATATAATATATATGTGTGTTTGTATGTATGTATGTATATGTATTATTGTATATGTCTCTATTTTGCACCCTCTACTGATGGTACCTCAAGAGCCTGTAACAGTGAATTTCTCCATTGTGAGATTAATAAAGCTCTATCTATCTATCTATCTATCTATCTATCTATCTATGAAAACTTTGTCATAAATGTGGAAAAGTTCTTCTGTAATGAGCATGCACTCATTCTCTGTAAACTTAAAAGCATTAGGTGTAGTCTGCTGGGATGGTGTTGTAGTAAAATCTATATCTACACCCTCAATATTAGATAATACCCAAGGATCAGATGAAATGTCAGCACATTTACTTGCAAAATGTTGCACTTTCCCAGCATAAAGGTTTTCAGGAGTGTTTATCACAAAAAACCCTCAGGTATGTGTCTCATCTTGTTACCTTTTTGATTATTCTGCCTTTACTTGCAGAACCCTTCGTCCCTCTGACGCTTCTGGAAAAAAAGTGTTCTGTCCTTTTCTGCCACCTCGACCTTGCTTAGCTGTGTAGCTGTGGTCTTGAAAATTTTGTTGGCGATAACCTCCAGAGCCACTGTTGTTATATGGGTGAAACCGTGGCTTGTTCTGATGATATCTTGGTCTGTCGGACACAAAAACTTTCCTTCCCATCTGTTTAGAGTCTCCAATGTCCTTTATTTTCTTCTGCAACTCAGCGCCAAACAAACACTTACTGGTGGTGATCATACCAGAAGTACAAAGGCTCTTATATGGCCCAGTCAAGAACAGTACTGCTTAAATGCATCACACCTTTTCACAGTCATGTCTGCTTGTGCATCTGTCAGCAGTCTGAGCCCTGGTGCGTTGGCCGGGAAACGAACCCGGGTCAACTGCCTGGAAGGCAGCTATGCTCACCACTATATCACCAACGCTGTGTTATGCTTGTCATCAGCATGTCGGCAACTTGAATGATGGATATCATGGATTTAACCAGTAAGCCGTGCCCATGTTGCATGTTTATGTCTTTTGTTTTGCTTTATGCTTTCACCTCGTGCCAGATTTCTTCATTTACTTTCAGCACCACTAAGCCTTCACAATTCTTGGGATGAAAATATTTGTCCATTAGGACCTTCAAATTTGTGAAATCTGGCGCTTTGGCCAGTGCATCCCCAATCGACTTCGCTAACTCCGGTTTTATACCGTCTAAGTCTTTTCATCGTCACCAAAGAAATCTGCGAATTCGTTCATTAATGAAGACATGAATGAGGCATTGGAGTATTCTGTGTCTGGGTCACCGATTTCACTATCATTCCTACATACCCGAGACACTAATGTATCAAATTCAGCGCCTTCCTCCTCATCTGTATCGGAAGTGGCATCGCCTTCCGCCATTGTTTGTTTACTTCTGCCTGGTACACAATTGGAAGTGGGCGGGATCGGAGACGGCCGTGAGTTTCCGTCACCGTGAAAAGTGGTCAAATTCCTACTAACATTTTCTAATGTCTTTTCCATTTTCTGCATAGCTGCAGTCTGGGTCACTTGATTTTTCACCATAAAATCTAAAAGTTTCATGAGATAGTTATCAGCGGTAACCGCGCCTTCCTTGTTACTCGCTGGCTTGTTGCCTCGAGCTTTGGCCGAAACTAGATCATCAGGGGTCTCACCACCTGATTCAATTTCTCCGTCTGAGGCAGCAAAGTGCTCGACATTTGGCTGCTCTTTCCTTACCCATGAGGATTTTCTTTTCTTTCCACTCCTGGAAGTTGACGGCATGCTCTGTACAATGCCAAGAGCTCCCTCACGAGCCTCTACCCCCTCGGGATTGTTGCTGGACACACCACGTGTTGCCATTGTTCTAGCCCTTTAGGCTAACCACAACTCGCGACCGTTTTGGTCAAATTCACAGCTGTTGTTCAAGCGAACCAGCTAGAAATCTCCAAAAGTGCTTTCAAACAAAAAAATCACACGCAGTCCTCCAAAAGTTCTTCGAACTTCCACTTCCAACAAGAGAATTGCAAAAGAGGAACATTGTTGCTGGACACTCTTTGCGTCGCCACTGTTCTAGCCCTTTAGGTTGACCACGACCCGTGGACATTTTGGTCAAATTCACAGCTGTCGTTCAAGCAAACCAGCTAAAAGTCTCCAAAAGTGATTTTTAAACAATGAATGAAACAATGAAAGTTCTTCGAACTTCCACTTCTAACGAGAGAAATTTCAAAAAACGTAGCAGAGATAAAAAATGCAGTAATGCAGGAAAAAAGCATGTTCCCTGGGGTCACACACACCCCACTTGGCATCGCATCGTTGGTGCGCCCCACTATTTGAGAACCACTGGGTTAAGACCTTGCACAGAGGTCTTAGCACAGTGGGGGTCTAATGGGGATTTGAACTCACAACCTCCCGATCATGAGCACAGCACCCGAACCACTACACCACCGGCTCCATGTATTAGTTGTAAGCATGAAACAAATTGTTGATTTGGCCAGTGCTGTCATTTCTGACAGTTCTCTACAGACCAAATGCAGTTGGTTCAGCTTGATATCTGGAGGGGACATGTGACATGAATAAAGAGCTGAATTAACTATTGTTTTGATAATTGCTGTTATAATGCACAAACAAGATAAAAAATAATCCCCCATTGTACCTCATTAGAGTGAGTACTGTATTAAAAATGTGACAGTGTACTATACAGAGTGGGTTTTATCATTGGATTTGCGATTTATCGTTTTCCAGCAGTTACATAAAAACATATCCCTGAAGATGTGTTGGCATGCAAGGAAGACACAATGAGACAAACACCAATCAAAAACCATTTATTTTATATATATATATATATATATAGCGAATTTCACACAAAGTTTTTAAAAATAATTCAGCAATGCCACCTCTTTTGTCCTCAGAGCAACAGTGTTTGTTATAACCTGCTTTAGTTTGTTTGTTCAATCCTAAATTGTATCATTGATCTCATCCATATCTTAGACAGTCATTTGAAGATATGGAAAAATTGTTGGAAAAACCAGATGCTTCATGTATCATCACATCTTGAATCATCAAGCCTGTTCTGGCGTCAGTCCTACAGCTGGACTTTGATCCTTAAGTTGATCCACTGATATTGTAAGGTCTATACCATAATTTATTAGACTGTGATGATGCCTCTAATAAAAGTAAACCAGATCCTTCTTCAATCTGGCATCTATCCATCGCCTCTTTATAAGATATTTTCAGATTTGTTTTAGGACAATGAAGGTATTTAATGTATTTATTGACATTCTGCAATTTCTCAGCAGTGTGTGCATCAGTGATTTGTTTCTTTATAGCATCATCTAGTGATAATCTGCCTGCAACATCAGGTTCAATAAATCCACCGGTCAGATACTGGACTTCAAGTAAACGCTGGCCAGGATCATGATGCAACCAGCGATCTTTTACAGCCTGAACTAAAGATATTTTGGTTTTGTTTATTGGATCTTCAATTCCTTGAAAGGCCTTCTGAGCTAAAATGAGAGGTTTCTCTACCGTCTTGTGTACCAGCCCTTTTTCAATTGCATCTACAACTGTGAATTTCTCTGCAGTATTTGGGTCGATGATTCCACCAGTGCAGGCTTGTGCCTCAAGCAGTTTTTGACCAGTAGAGCTATCAAGTATCCCTCGATGCATGGCCTCTGTGACTGATAACTTTTCTTGTGTATCTGTAACTATAATACCAGCAATGGGGCTCATTTCCTCAGTCCAAACTGATGGGTTCCTAACAGATGGATTTGAACTCATGGAATACGTTGAAGTGGACTCAAAAGAAGGATAACGTGAATTAAGCGCACTCATGTTACCCGATATTACGTTTGTATTATCTGTCAATTTTAAATTTTTGACAGGATAATTTTCATGAGACAGCAGCTGACCGGGTTCTTTTTCAACTTTGCATCTCTTATGAAGTGGGTAAGATGAATTTGCATCTGTTCTTCCATCAATAAACCCTTCGACATCTCCACTAGACCCCTCAGTATTTTCTTTGTTGATTCCTTGTATTGCAACATCAGCAATTTTTTCTTCTACTTCAGATTTATTTGTACTCAGTTTTTCAGTCTGTGTGCACACACTTTCCTCCGAGATCAATAAAGTATTCTGATTCTGATGTTCATGAGTATCTTTAGCTGCCTCTTCTTCAGCTTCTTGCTTATGTTGCTCTGTATAATGTGTAATTTTCTGAAATAGAGTTGGTTCATTTTTAGTGAATGCTTTTCCTGCATCTTCTTCGAATATCTTTGTCTTTCCCTCCCCTGCTCGCAGCTGATGTTCACCTTCAGCAACTGAGTTCTGTTTTACGTTTGTCTCCTGCTGAAGGTTTATTGTGAAGTTTTCCTGCTCTGATATGTTTAGGTTGTGAAACTCTTGGTTTTCTTGGCTTCTATCCTCAATCTCCTTGTCTGGAACATTCCTGAGATCTCTCTTCTCCTCCTGGAAGTTTCGATTCTGTTTTGCAACTTCAGGTTCAACTTCTTTGGCCCTTGAATGAGATTCAGCAAATTTTCTCTTGTCTTCAGTAATCTTTTCTTTCTGCTATTCAGGAAAGCAAGAGTAATGGAAATATGAGACAGTGTGTGTATATAAGGTAACATACAGGGTGACCCAACACAACCTCACACATATCAAAGGTAGCTGTAAATTAAATAAATGAATTAATTAATTAATGGTAAATAAAGTCAAATTATTATTTGCACACATGAAACATTATTCAGTAGAATTTATGGATGGATAGAGGTGGAGGTCTTTGTGTTCTCCTTGCATTTAACAAGGAAATCTCGACAGCAAAAGCATGATGAATATCTTGGGGGCTGCAATATTCAATATTCTCTGCCGTTCGACTGCTCCTAGGTTGACCAGAAAAAATAATTTTAAAATCTGAGCCTGTAGCTCAAAAATTCTCAACCCATTGGTTTTCCAATCTGTATCATTTGGGTTCCATCATATATTGAAACATCTTTGAAATGTCCTCGGTGTGATAATCACAGAATGGTTGTTTGTGAAGAATACTTCAACAGGGAATGCACAGTGTGCGCCTTACCACGCCATGTTGCAGAGCGAAAACAGTTAAGGTTGGGCTATCTCACTAATTTTGTAATTATGTGCAAATAATGATGAATAAAATCTATTGAATTAAGTTGTATTTGTGCAAATAATAATTTCACTATTTTTAACCTTTATTTAAATTTAACTTTTAAATGTGGGAGGTTTATTTTGTTCACTCTGTAT
This sequence comes from Plotosus lineatus, assembly GCA_024760905.1. Taxonomy (NCBI): domain Eukaryota; kingdom Metazoa; phylum Chordata; class Actinopteri; order Siluriformes; family Plotosidae; genus Plotosus; species Plotosus lineatus. The sequence continues at coordinate 17,186,014 of CM045745.1, read as the reverse complement.
TTATATTTTTTCTGTGTTAACACAAAGAGAGCTAATTGGAATATAAAAAGGAATTATGTTACTAAAATGTTCCCTAAACTTGACTTCACAAAATGAGGTTATTCTACTGATATAAACAGAGTTGATAAAAATGAAATACAGTAGGCCCTCGAGATGGTATAAAAACTCTTACCTCTTTGTCTTCTAAATATCGTTGGAATACCATAATATTCTTAATGTGTTTACGTGCCTGCACCAACACCTCATGGTAGCATGATTTGAGTGTATTAATCTATAGAATAATTAATAACCAATTTTATATAATTATTTAGTCAGAAAAACTAAAACAAACAAATGAAAAAACATCACATAAATAATGTGAAATGTTACACAGAAGGATATCAGAGTAAAATTAGAGTATAAAATACCTCTTTATTTATGCTGTCTGAGTCAGACTCCAAATTGGATAATACATCTTGCTCACCACAGTCTGAAGGGGATTTCACCTTATAATACTCATTAAGTGCTTTAAGTGTTACCAGTTGATGTATATGAACCTGGAAAACAACTATTTATCAGTATGCTTCTAAAATCTAAATATCTGAGGAAAATAAATGACTCATCACCATCATCATCATCATCTTCCGCCAAGTCCAGGGTCGAGTCGCGGGGACAGCAACCTAAGCAAAGAGGTCCAGATGTCCCTCTCCCCAGCCACTTCCTCCAACTCTCCCGGGGGGACACCGAGGCGGTCCCAGACAAGCCGAGAGACATAGTCCCTGCAGCGTGTTCTAGGTCGTCCCCGGGGTCTCTTCCCAGTTGGACATGCCCGAAACACTACACCAGGGAGGCCTCCGGGAGGCATTCTGACCAGATGCTCGAGCCACCTCAACAGGCCCCTCTCAATGTGGAGGAGCAGCAGATCTACTCTGAGCTCTCCACGGATGGTAGAGCTTCTTACCTTATCACTAAGGGAGAACCCCACCACCCGGCGAAGGAAGCTCATTTCAGCCGCTTGTAGCCGTGATCTTGTTCTTTCGGTCACTACCCAAAGCTCGTGACCATAGGTGAGGGTTGGAACGTAGATCGACTGGTAAATTGAGAGCTTCGCCTTGCGGCTCAGCTCCTTCTTCACCACAACGGACCGGTACAGGCTCCGCTTAACAGCAGAGGTTGCAGCAATCCATCTGTCAGTCACTCGCTCCAGCCTTCCCTCACTTATGAACAAGACCCCAAGATACTTAAACTCCTCCACTTGGGGCAGGACCTCATTCCCGACCCGGAGGGTGCATTCCACCCTTGTCCGACTGAGAACTATGGCCTCAGACTTGGCGGTACTGATCTTCATCCAGACTGCTTCGCACTCGGCTGCGAATTGCTCCAATGAGATCTGGAGGTCCTGACTTGATGAAGCCAAAAGGACAACATCATCCACAAAAAGCAGAGACGAGATCCGATGTCCACCAAACCAGAACCCCTCAACACCTCGACTGCGCCTAGAAATTCTGTCCATAAAAATTATGAACAGAATCGGTGAAAAAGGACAGCCTTGGCGGACTCCAACTCCCAGTGGAAATGAATTCGACCTGTTATTGCCAATACGGACCAAACTCTGGCTCCGGTGATACAACGACCGAATGGCTCGTAGCAACGGGTCCGGAACGCCGTACTCTCGGAGCACGCCCCACAAGATCGTTCAAGGGGCACGGTCGAAAGCCTTCTCCAAATCCACAAACCACATGTGGACAGATTGGGCGAACTCCCATGCCCCCTCCAGAATCCTGTGTAGCGTATAGAGTTGGTCAAGAGTGCTGCGGCCAGGACGAAAACCACATTGTTCCTCCTGAATCCGAGGTTCAACTATCGGTCGGATCCTCCTCTCTAGTACCCCTGCATAGACTTTCCCAGGTAGGCTGAGGAGTGTAATTCCCCGATAATTGGTCCCCCTTCTTAAAAATCAGGACCACCACCCCAGTTTGCCACTCCAGAGGTACAGCCCCCGATGACCACGCGATGTTACAAAGATGTGTAAACCAAGACAGTCCTACAGCATCCTGGGCCCTGAGATATTCTGGGCGGATCTCGTCCAACCCCGGAGCTCGACCACCAAGGAGCTTTTTGACAACCTCAGTGACCTCCACTCCAGTGATGGGCGGACCCCCACCCAAACCACCAGGGTCTTCCTCTTCCACGGAGGGCGTATTGGTGGGATTGAGGAGGCCCTCAAAGTATTCCCTTCACCTCTCGACGACATCCCCAGTCGAGGTAAGCAGCTCCCCACCTCCACTGCAAACAATGTTTGTGGAGAACTGCTTCCCCCTCCTAAGGCGTCGGTTGGCGGTCCAGAACCTTTTTGAGGCCAACCGATAATCAGTCTCCAGGCTCTCACCGAACTCCTCCCACGTCCGAGATTTTGCATCTGTGACAGCCTCGGCTGCAGCACGTTTGGCCTGCCAGTACCTGTTTGCTGCCTTGGGAGTCCCACAGGCTAATAAAACCCGATAGGCCTCCTTCTTCAGCTGGACGGCCTCCTTCACCGCAGGTGTCCACCACCGGGTTCGGGGGTTACTGCCATGACAAGCACCAACAACCTTACGGCTACAGCTATGGGCTGCCGCCTCAGCAATGGAGGCTCGAAACATGGTCCATTCGGATTCCATGTCCCCCACCTCCTCCGGGACGTGGTTGTAGCTCTGCTGGAGGTGGGAGTTAAAGGCCTCTCGGACAGGGGGCTCCGCCAAATGTCCCAGCAGACCCTGATTACACGCTTGGGCCTGCCAGGTCTGGAAGGCAGCCTCCCCCACCATCAAAGCCAGCTCACCACCAGGTAGTGATCGGTAGACAGCTCAGCTCCTCTCTTCACCCGAGTGTCCAGAACATATGGTCGCAAGTCCGATGACACGACTACAAAGTCAATCATCGAATTGCGACCTAGGGTGTCCTGGTACCAAGTGCACTTATGGGCACACTTATGTTCAAACATGGTGTTTGTGATAGACAAATTGTGACGAGCACAGAAGTCCAACAACGAAACACCATACGGGTTCAGACTGGAGAGCCCGTACCTACCGATCACACGCTTTCAGGTCACCCTATCGTTGCCCACATGGGCGTTGAAGTCCCCCAAGACAACGAGTGAGTCTCCTGAGGGAGCATTCTCCAACAACCCCCCCCCCCCCCCCCCCAAAGACTCCAAAAAGGGTGGGTACTCTGAACTGTCATTTGGTGCATAAGCACAAATAACAGTCAGGACCTGTTCCCCCCCCCCCCACTGAAGACGGAGGGAAGCTACCCTTTCGTCAACCGGGGAAAACCCCAACATTTGGGCACCGAGACGGGGGGCAACAAGAATACCCACACCGGCTCACCGCCTCTCCCCATGAGCAACTCCAGAATAGAAGAAGGTCCAGCCTCTCTCTCGAGATGGATAGTTCCAGAGCCCAAGCTATGCATTGAGGTGAGCCCGACTATATCTAGTCGGTATCGCTCCACCTCACGCACCAGATCAGGCTCCTTCCCCGCCAGAGAGATGACATTCCATGTCTCGAGGATCAGAGTAAGTAGCCGAGGATCGGTCCGACAGAACCCATGCCTTTGGTTGCCACCCAACTCACACTGCACCCGACCCCTAAAACTGACCAATTGAAATGACTTCAATATTTTATTCTTACCTTTACTGAATTTCTGTAGTCAGTACCCTTGCTCACGCAATCCTTCACTTTGTCTTCAATGTTTTCAATCTCCTCAAGTAGTTTCTGTTCATAATGATTCAGAAAGCAACATCCCATGATTATTAACTCTTTCCCCCTTATACAACACATATAGTGTTACCTTTAGTAGCTACCCTTCTTAATAATTCCTACTGGCCCCTGTACCATACTCTTAGCCAACCAGAGCACGGTTCTTAAGTAGTTAGAACATGCATCAAATGTCGTCATTTAGGATTCACCATAAAGCGTTATATATCGTATGCAGCAGGGTGCCGTATGTCATCGTTAAAGGGTAAAGAGTTAAAGCAATATTTCAAACACTCATCATCATTTAACCATTACACTCTGTGGTGTGTAGGGCAGCAACAAAGTTACTCCACCCCTTCCTGTCCTGAGCCATCCTTTTCAAAGAACCCCAAGAATGCTTCATGGCTTTCATCTCACTCTCTGCTGTCCTCTTCAATGTTACTCCTGGTCTCTCTCTCTTCTTCTTTCCATCTGGGGTCCAGTGCAATGCCGTTCTTGCTATAGACTGCTGTTCTTTCTGCGGCACATCACCAATCCATTTCCATTTTCTTCTTGTAATGATGGTACCCATGTCGACTTGCTTACATCGGCTCAGCAGGACCTCGTTGGAGATCTTCTCAGGCCAGAAGATTCAGAGGATTTTTCGAAGGCATGTGGTGTGGAATGATCTTAGCTTAGAATGATCTGCCTCTGTCATCCTTCAGCATTCAGATCCATACAGTGGCACAGATATGACGCAGCTCTGGTACAGCCTGAGTTTGGTGTTGAAGCTGTACTGTGTGGATCTCGAAATATTGTTCATCTCCTTGAAAATGCTCCTGGCCTTGCCCAGTCTGCTGTGGATGTCTTCCTTTGTACACTACATTAAGATTAATCAGAACTCATTTACTAACATTACAGGATGTCCAAAAGTTGAACTCCTTTTGTGATATGGACAGCAATTTGTTGACAGTTTCTGATGAGGTTTCGTAATGGACTGCAAGTATCTTTTTAATCAGGTTAATTACATTTAATCCTGTTAAATATTCAAGAAACAATTTTGTTATTGTGCTAACTTTCATAATAAAAGCTACAAACATTTCTTTACTGGTCTCTTATTTTAAGACAAAGTAGAATTATTTAGGAGTTGGAAAGCACAAGCACTCCAATCTGATCTTTCTATGATGGAAACCCTGAGAGGTTTTGCTGTAAAACAAGTTATATCCTGCTCCCAGATTTGGGAAAAGCAATTTTTCTTAAATTCTACAAATAAACCCAAGCTCATTAATGTCATATTGAAGTGTAACCACTTATAAAAATACAACAAATTCCATTTTGCATTAAAATAAAATTGATTATGTTATGACATGAAACTGAATTTCTTACATTTTAGGCTCAAATATGTTGATGGTACCAAAGTAACAGCGAAACAAGGTGTTTTCCATCAAGCAATTAAAATATGTAGTTCTCATGTGACTCTATTGATTACCTTAAGTTTTTGCCACTATGGGGTTATGACGAGCCATGACTTGACCTTGGTGCTGTTTTGGTTTGGTGATTTTACACCAGTCTGCATTGGGTTTACATTTTTGGGTTGTATGCAACAATAACTTCTCTATTTTAAATATATATAACTGTTGTGCACCACATTTGATCAGCTCTCCTAATTTCATTGTGTTTACACAAACAACAACTGCATTCAATTTAATTCAATTCAATTCAATTCAACCGGTTTTTGTTTTGTTCTCATCCCTTTAAACACAAACGAAATATATCACAGAAAACATTATGTAAAATTGCACATTTCTTTATCAATTAATGTGGAACATTCAGCATACAAATTCCTGTAAGAACAAAAATGATCATGTTAAGGCATTTAAAAAGGTCAAACAACATTGTCTGGCCAATCAGAATTGAGTTTCAGCAGTCATGTGACATAATTAAAAGAGAGAAAATAATATAATACATAATAACATGCTTTGTTGAGAATATATGCTCCATACCTCCCCCTGCGCCCGGTGCTCTATAGGTGCGTCATAGAAAAACTGCATCTTTTCTTGCCTTTGTTTGGCATCAGCAATCCACTGAAAGAGCGTGTCATATTTCTTTTCAAAGGCCTTCTTCTTCATACCCAATTGGTCGACTTCCACGTGGTAGACATTCTTTAGTACTTCCTGAATATGATCATGCTCATCATTACTGGGTAATTCATCACTTGCCAGCTTGTTTATCATCTTGGCATCTTGCACGTCTACAGGCTTATCGAGTCTCACTTTACAGCACAATTTCTGAAATTAAATGAAAAGCTGTATATTACAGATCATATGATGTACATCACTGCCCTCAGTTTACAAGTGAGTCTATATAAAAATAATTTTTATCAGCTATCATATATGTATTAATTTTATACCTTTAACTGTGTTTCTTTGGACTCCAACTCATTCTCATTGGCAGGCACTTTGTAGTTATCCTGCTGGTACTTATCTTTCCTGGGAACATCTTCAGTAAAGAACAGATTAGTCTCATGAAAAAGGTAAAGTACACATGTGAGATTGAATATTTTCCTTTGCTTTAGATTTTTGCATTATTTTTAATATTTGATTCTTTCTTTAACATTTGATATTTCTGCTTACTTTAACAAGTACTATATAGATTTTGGCAATCCAATAAAAGTGAGTCTTTTGATAAATATATGATCATGAGAAATGAGCACTTATATGTGAATTGATCTCAAGCAATGCAAAGTTGGCAGGTAGGGAGTTAAGCTTTTAGGTAACAACTTAACTGACTACTAATCAGAGTTTAAAGACACTGTTGATTGCGGCCTAACAAGAACAGTAGTAGTTTAATACGTTACCCTTTCTTACAGTAATCTGCATCAGAGATTTCAGAGCCACAAAATAGTTTCCATAATGAAAGTCTAAACTCAAGTTTAATCATTCTGCCTAGATTAACCTGGGAGAGCTGTTCATTATTGTTGTGTATAAATATCCTGCCCCTTACAACTGCATACAAAGAAAATAACTGGGGTCCATATTTCCTGTGAGTATATTTCTTATTATGTATAACTCATCCTGGGTCATAATGAGCAAATACCTCTTATAAATTGGAGAAATATTGCCAGATCTAAAAGTCTTATTTTCACCTATACCCTACCTGCATGTTCTCATACAACCCACCGTTTGAAAACCTCCCCCTGTAAGTGTTATGATCAGTAAGATTAGATTGAAGTGGTTACGTATTTTATTTAGACTTTACATATCGATAAAAAATTACATGCTGTATAGTAAAAATGTAGCGGTACTGACATGAAAAATTTTGCTTCATACTTTAACTTTTACCTGGTAGACCACAGTTTTTTGATATATTATGAGCACCTTGTTCCATCAAGTGAAGCAGGTTACTGTAGTGCTGCCTGGCATTAATATAAGCACTCTCAGCCTTCCTACGGTCTTCTGCATCAAAGATTTCAGAGTTCTGACTATTGTTCATAAAATTTTGAAAATGCTGTTTCATGTTCTCCAGAGTCTTATGATGCTCCCGAGTCTGAAAGTAATAGGAAAAACATCAATTAATGAATCAATCGATGAATAACTTATTCGCATAATTTTGTTTTCATAATTATACTTTAAAATAAAGTTCACAGACAGCCACCACAACCTCCATACAGAAATTTATTATCCCTGTGTCAGAAATCGCTCACTCATTCACTACTTCATATTCACTATCTAGGGAATAAAATACAGCGGACTAGATAATGAATGCAGTTACACATCATGCAATTATTTTGTGGTACGTCTCATAACATAGAATTAACACTATACTCTGGCCAATCGGGTTTTAGAATACAATATTGCTATGGTTTAAGAAAGTAACAGTAAAAATAAAGTAATGAAAAGCATAATTTGTATCATACAAGGAAAATTTCTAACCATGTTGTTCCATGAATTGATGCACTGAATTTCTTTCATGAGGCAATGCCAGGAATGCACAGTGTTCATTCCCACATGCAACTTCTGCCAGACGATCATTAGCTTCTTCCAACTTGCATCAAGTCTAAAGCACCGGAGAATTACAAAACAGGCTTTAAAATAAACTGAGCATCGCTGTTCATGTTAAATTTCAGAGAAAAAGCAGTAATACCAAAAACCAAAAACAAATTTTACTCAGAGCTTGATTCTAAAGCCTCTTTGTTTGGAGATGGAATGATGAAGCATATGGATGGCACTGTGGCTTTACTTCCATTTGATGTTTTGACCGTCCATTTAAAGTTTGAATTATTCAGCAGCACACATTTATCTCCCCTGCAGATGGTAACCTAGTACAAAACATATGAACTACATCAACATATACAGTGTGTGTGTATATATATATATATATATATATATATATATATATATATATATATATATGTATGTATGTATGTATGTATGTATGTATACAGTGGTATGAAAAAGTATCTGAACCTTTTGGAATTTAAAATATGAAAATCTATAAATGTTTGGGTGGTTTTAGTTAAAGCAGACACTGTTTTTTCATCTGTGATTTTGACAAAGATCAGATCGCATTTGATGGTGATTTTATGCAGAAATGTGAGAAATTCCAAAAGGTTCAGATACTTTTTCATACCACTGTACACACACACACACACACACACACACACACACACACACACACACAGAGCGATCCCTCACTTTCCGCGGTCAATTGGAACCGAGATCAGATCCCCCGGCGACTGCCGAATTCCACAAGATAGGATCAACCCCGCTACAACTGCCTGACTGACACATATGTACATGTATATGTGTATATACAGACGCTCCCTGACTTAACGCTCATCCATTTTACGCCCCCAAAAAAGGCAAATTTTGAGTTTAGACGTACCTACGTAGTATGCTGACGTAATGACGCAATGACGCTGCATTCACTGTTTACAAACTACAGACTGAGTGTGTGTATATATATAGCGTGTTACCTTTGTGTTAAGACGTCGTCTCTGTGATCTTTTGTGATCTTTGTGTTTCCATTGCTTTTGCAACCATAAGCAAATATGGTTGGTCAGAAGTGTAAGCCTACTAGCATGGGTGTAAGTCTCATACACAGAGATGAATTAACTATCTGCTCAGATCAGCACCATGCATACTCTACCATGCATACTCAGTTAAGCAAAGAGAATTGTAAAATGTAAACCCGAATGCGCAAATTACAGAACAATTACAGATATTTATTATCTTTTATCAGAATCCTAAGAGTGTATACTTATTTTTATATTAATATTCATTAGGATTTGTACTTGTTCTTTGTATGCATCTCTTGAATAAAGTTTACTTACTTACACAAAAGAAAGAACGCTCCGCTTTGCTGACTTTGCTTCACTTTGAATCAGTGCAGGCTGTGTTCTAAATGAGTTCAACGGCACCCTTGTGCACTTAAAAGACCAGAAGTCTGTATAACCCACAGCAAGTACACTACTTTCGCATGAACACTACTTTCGGTATTGAGCTCTTCACATATTGTAAGCGTTGATTGACTGTTTTAAGCTTCATGTAAAGTGACTCGGTATAAATAAGTGACTTATTTGAAATTAATGTTGATAGTATTTGATATATTTGATATTATTTTACAATGTTCCATTTATAATAATTGATTTAGGGGTGTTTTATGAGACACTGTAATGGTATTTATGGATATATAGTACAGTATGAACGTCATACGTCACACGTCACTGTAACAACTTACATTCACTTTCAACTTACCGGCCGTCCGGAACCAATTAAAAACGTAAGTCAGGGAGCGTCTGTACTATCACTAAATACATATTCAATGCTATAAATGCTTATAATAACAATTAAACATTCAAAAATAATGCATAAGATGTAAATAAAATATAAATACAGTCATTTACAGACGCAGGTGTGGTGCACAAACTCAGATGTGCACCTCACAACAATGTAAGTAGTTTTGATGGGAGATTTTGGGTTGTTTTTTTGTTTGTTTTTTTTGCATAATTGGCCTTGTTTTTGTGGCATTTTCCTTAACTTTTCCCTCTATTCTTCCTTAATTTCCTTATTTTTTTAATTCAATGAATATTTATTTTAAAAATGTATTTATTTTTAAAAAACTGCGAGGCAATGAGCCCGCAGGAATTGAAGCACGAAGTAGCAAAGGATGCCTGTGTGTGTGTGTGTATATATATATATATATATATATATATATATATATATATATATATATATATATATATATATACACACACACACACACACACACACACACACTCACACAAATTTCAGTGACATATCTTCAAAAATTTCAATAAGCTGGTAATTAATTAATTAATTTAATTGATTCTCTATTTAATTGCATGTTTATTCATTTTTTAAATTTAAGGTAAATTCTGTCATTTCTACTAATTGTATCTTCGGTGGCATTAGAATATCTACGGTGATTAGAATAATAATTAATAAGTAAATTATAGTGAATGATGGTGTAACTCGAAAACAATTAATAGTGCATTTTTTTTCAGTAAGAACATTTTTTTTCATTATGCCTTTCTACTTTTCCAATGATTAAATTTAATTCACTTTATTAATTTAAGATGAGTAATGTGTACTTTTTAAACAGCACTAGCTGATATTATTGAAACATAATCAACAATGTCGAATGAAAATAGAAAATTCTGTGTTATAAATGAATGATACCCTTTTTGTACCTCTCCTTGTTTGAAGTCACACACCGCATGAATGAGCAGATTGCGTTTAATCGAACAGGCAGGATTTCTGGGTTTCAGCTGAACAATAGTTTGGGATTTTATATTTAGAGTGTCCAGATATTTCTTAAACATCAAGAGTTGTTCCTTTTCATCCTGCAGGTCAAAATATAAAGCATTATTTTAATTTGCCAAAACACTTTAAAGTCATTATGATAGAAATTAAAAAAAAAAAATCAGAGCTGGACTGTGGTTGATATAATAAAGTAATTACAAAAAACATAAAGTAGAATTTAATTTATTCAGTTAATATCCTGTACAAATTCTCATTTTTGTACCATTGAGAAGGGCTGTTAATGAAACCTATATGTTGCAAATGCCTCATGAAGGCATACAAATATTATACACCCACCACAGCATCCTGCAAAAGGTGCTCCAGATGTGTGACAGAAGAAGAACGGTCAAATATATATTTCTTTTTCATTGTTTCCCCAATGTTCTTCATCTTTTTCTTTCCCTCTTTCACATCTTGAAAGAACTGTTAATAAGAACATAAATCCAATGTATCCTGAAGAACTTCAAAACAAAGCCATTACAATCCAGGATCATTTAGTAAAGTACAGCTGTGGCCAACAGAAGATACCTTGAAGTAATCAGTGTTCACTTTGAGATGAGTCTCAATACCACTGCAAAACTCCTGTAGCAAATTCAATTGACTGTACAGAGTTGAATTCAAGTCCTGTGGATAGTACAAAAAGACATGTCTACAATGTGAACCGAGATTAAAATTATTTACTGCTCAATATATGGTTTGTAATGCAACTGGTATGTCAAGAAAGATTAATGTAAGTTTAAGTTTGTGAATGTCAGTTTAAGTGTGCTCTAAAACCATTAAGCAGTGTTGAGTATTGTCTCCCAAAGGATCTACACAGAATTGCAATTTAAATTTTGTTACACTACTGAAAATCCCATGCACGAATTGCATGAAAAGGCACCTTGCATCCACAGATAACTTTGCTTTTACAGTACTAGTAGCTATAAAGAAACAATCTGCAGCAATCCCATAAATTTTCTAGAATACACTAATTGAAAAACGGTTGCTGAACATATAATGATTCCTTTATTTCAGGCTTAGATACTTTATATGTAATAGGTTCATTTTCAAGCAGTGGAAGGAGCACTCTAAGGACTCCCTCATTCTGGTGACCATGTCTTCTATCGATAAGGCAGATACTGAAGGCTAGGGGAAGATGAGTCCATCACGCTGGCAGAAGTCACCAAGGTTGTCAAAAAGCTCCTCGCTGGCTGGGAACTAAGGGTGGATGACATTCTCTCTGTAAGTACTCTATATGTTTGTGGGCTGTCTTGGCTGGAAAGTGTGCTCCAATTACTTGGGGATTACACTACTCAGCTTCCCCGGGAAACTTCAGATTCAGTGGGGAAAGTATGGCCTTTGTTCCGGTGTGGAACAGAGCACCAGATCTTAAGGTGTCCAGTTTGGGATGAAAAACAAATTGTTATTTGCACACAAAACTTTATTTAGTACAAATTTTATCCATCATGTTTAGTGATGGTATCTTCTGAACAATAGCCATCATTGTCTATACATGCTTGGAGGCTGCTATGGCTTGATCAGTCATATAGGATGAGACAATGACCAGCCGAATAGGAACCTTTAGGTCTTCAAGAGTTTGGGGTCAGTGCGTATACACTTGCGATTTAAGGTAGCTACACAAAAAAAAATTATAAGGAGCGAGGTCAGGAGAATGGGCCAGCCACCCAACATTGCCACACAATGAGATCACCCAATCTGGAAATATTTCCCTCAGCACTTCCAATGATCTTTTTGCTGAAACCAGATAACCTTTCAAAGTTGAGTCTGTTGCCCTGAAATTCTCAACCCACTGCGAGATGGTTTTCCAAATTGGAACATTTTTGGTTTAGTGGAATAAGGACATGTCTTTGAAAGACCTACTGTGTTGTGATCACAGAGCAGTTGTTTAAAAAGAACACATCAACAGTGAATACACGGTCTTCTTCTTCTTCTTCTTCTTTTCCTTTTGGCTTTTCCCTTCAGGGGTCGCCACAGCAAACCATCCACCTCCATCTCACCCTATCCTCTGTATCTTCTACTCTTACTCCAACTACCTTCATGTCCTCCTTCACCACATCCATAAATCTTTTCTTTGGTCTTCCTCTCGGCCTTCTGCCTGGTAGTTGCAACCTCAGCATCCTACTACCAATATATTCACTATCCCTCCTCTGTACATGTTCAAACTACCTCAGTCTAGCCTCTCTGACTTTGTCTCCAAAACCTCTAACATGTGCTGTCCATCTGATGTACCCATTCCTGATCCTATCCATCCTGGTTACTCCCAAAGAGAACCTCAACATTTTCATCTCTGCTACCTCCAGCTCAGCCTCCTGTCTGTTCCCCAAGGCCACTGTTTCTAAACCATACAACATCGCTGGCCTCATCACCGTCTTGTACACTTTTCCTTTCATTCTTGCCGATACCTTCCTATCACACCGGACACTTTTCTCCAACCATTCCAACCTGCCTGCACACGTTTCTTCACCTCTTTTCCACACTCTCCACTGCTCTGGATTGTTGTGCCTAAGTACTTTAAATCCTCCACCTTCCTTATCTCTGCTCCCTGTAACCTCACCATTCCGCTTGGGTCCTTGTCATTCGCACACATGTATTCTGTCTTACTGAGGCTAACCTTCATTCCTCTCCTTTCCAGGGCATACCTCCACCTCTCTAGATTTTACTGCACTTGTTCTCTGCTCTCTCTACAGATCACAATGTCATCTGCAAACATCATAGTCCATGGAGATTCTTGTCTAACCTCGTCTGTCAGCCTGTCCATCACCATAGCAAACAAGAAGGGGCTCAGAGCTGATCCTTGATGCAGTCCCACCTCCACCTTGAACTCTTCTGTCACACCAACAGCACACCTCACCACTGTCTTACATCTCTCATACATGTCCTGCACCACTCTAACATACTTCTCTGTAGGGGTGTCATTGAAAACCTATTATTGGTATTGATATATTGATAAAAAAAAAATTCTGATGCATCGATACATTAGAATATTGCTGTACCGTTCCATAAATGCATTAAATGGAACAGACTAAGATATATTACAGTAGTTTGTATAATGCATTGAATACAGTGAGTCATCGACTTACGACCTATGTGAGTTTCATCTGATCGACTTTACGACCACAAAAGTTGAAGCATGATTCATGGCAGTGCAGTGCGAGTGTTGTGTACGACGGTTATTTGCACTGCCGGCAGCACCAGCATCTTAAAAGGCCAAGCAGGAGGTGATGCAGCTTCACTTTCTAACTGCTCAGAGCAAATTTATTCATCTACTTTCGATGCCACGTCACTGTGGCGCGAAGCTGAGAGCCAATCCTTTCTGAGTGGGTGGGTCCGATACCTTGAAGCTCTAATTTTATTGGACTCACATGCTGCAGTGTTTATGTGACAGGAAGCGCGTCCCAAGTTTTGGCAATCAGCTGCTCTGTGGGTTGAAGTTTTTCCATGTCTGTCCTTTTGTGTTTGCTTGCCAGCTGTGCTTGGCTTCGTGGAAATGAGCCGATCAAAACGAGGGAAATTTATCTCTTTACTCAAACAGCACACGCAGTTTGTGGCTGTTGTTAAAGTCCAATAAAATTGGAGTTTGAAGGTATCTGACCCGCCCACACAGTGGAGTACATAAAGGATTGGCTCTCCTCTACGTATCACAGTGACGTGGAATCGAAAATAGATGTATAGATTCAGAAGATGCACATATCTGCATTTTCCAGTGATAAGTGTCTCTTCTTATTCAAAATGTTCCATGCTGTTGAAAAGACACGCTGACGGCACACTAGAAGCAGGGACGTACCATTTACAGTGGTATGAAAAAGTATCTGAACCTTTTGGAATTTCTCACATTTCTGCATAAAATCACCATCAAATGTGATCTGATCTTTGTCAAAATCACCCTGATGAAAAAACAGTATCTGCTTTAACTAAAACCACCCGAAAATTTATAGGTTTTCATATTTTAATGAGGATAGCATGCAAACAATGACAGAAGGGGGAGGAATAAGTAACTGAACCCTCTGCCTAAGGAGACTTAAAGAGCAATTGAAACCAATTTTTTTTTGGTCGTTGCTTTCATCTTCTTCAATGCCCTCCTCACTAATCTTTGCTACTTCCTGGTCCTCAACAGTCACCTCTTGTACTCTTTATCTCTCATTTTCCTCATTCATTAGCTCTTCAAAGTACTCTTTCCATCTTCCCAGCACACTTCTGTCATCAGTCAACACGTTTCACACTCTGTCCTTAATCAATCTAACTTGCTACACGTCCTTCCCATCTCTATTTCTCTGCTGTGCCAACCTGTATAAATTATTTTCTCCCTCTTTACTGTCCAACCTAGCATACAAGTCATCATATGCCCTCTGTTTGGTCTTTGACACCGCTACCTTCGCCTTAAGCTGTGTATCCCTGTACTCCTATTTACTGTACTCTCTTCAGTCCTCTCTATGTCCTATTTCTTCTTAGCGAACCTCTTCTTTTGTACACACTCCTGCACTTCCTCATTCCACCACCAGGTCTCCTTATCTACTTTCCTTCCAGAGGACACACCAAGTACTCTCCTACCTGTCTCCTTTATCACATTAGCTGTAGTTGTCCAGTCATCTGGAAGCACTTCCTGACCACCCAAAGCCTGTTTTAATTCCTCCTTGAAGACAACATGACACTCTTCCTTCTTCCTTTTTCCGCTTCCACCATTTTGTCTTCTGCTCTGCCTTTGCCTTCTTCACCTTTCTTACCATCAGCATCATTCTGCACACCACCATCTTATGCTGTTTGGCAACTCTCTCACCCACTACTACTTTGCAGTCACTGACTTCTTTCAAATTACATCGCCTACACAAGACGTTGTCTACCTGTGTGCTCCTACCTCCACTTTTATAAGTCACCCTATGCTCCTCTCTCTTCAGGAAGAAAGTATTAACCACAGCCATTTCCATCCTTTTTGCAAAATCTATCAACATCTGTCCTTCTGCGTTCCTGTCCTGGATACCAAACCTTCCCATCACTTCCTCGTCCCCTCTGTTGCCTGCACCAACATGCCCATTGAAGTCTGCCCCAATTTCCACTCTTTCACCTCTGGGGGTACTCTGCATCACTTCATCTAAGTCACTCCAGAATTTCTCCTTCTCTTCTAGCTCACATCCTGCCTATGAGGCATAAGCACTAACAACATTGAACATCACACCTTCAATTTCTAACTTGAGACTCATCACTCTGTCTGACACTCTTTTCACTTCTAGAACATTCCTGACCAACCCCTCCTTCAAGATGACTCCTCCTCGAGTTCTCTTCCCATCCACACCATGAAAAAAACAGCTTAAACCCTGCTCGTAAGCTTCTAGCTTTGCTACCTTTCCACCTGGTCTCCTGTACACACAGTATGTCCACCTTCCTCCTCTGCATCATGTCAGCCAGCTCTCTACCTTTTCCTGTCAGTGAATACACGGTGTACTCTCAAAAATGCCATGTTGGTAACAAAGGACTGTTGGGGTTGGAGTAGGCTAAGCACCACCTGTCCCATCTCACTAAATGTCATGTGTGCAAATAATAGTTTAATTATTCATTCATTCTTTCATTAATTCTCTCGACCACTTAATCCTAATTGAGGTCATGTGAAGGCTGGTGTCCATCTCAGCCGACTCTAGGCAAGGGTGGGGTGTACCCTAGACAGCTCACAAAGCCATCACGCCCAAAACAATTCACACCCACACCTAGGAGCAATTTGGAAAAGTCAATTAGTCTACTGTGCATGTTTTTGGACTGTAGGAGGAAACCAGAGAACCCAGAAGAAACCAACACAAGCACAGGGGGAACATACAAACTCCACACAGAGCCCCCAGGCTGGGAATTGAACCCAGACCTTCTTGCTGTGAGACACATGTGGTAACCACTGTGCCACCATGCCAGCTAGTTTAATTATCTTTCACCATTTTTCATTTACTTTTGAAATGTAAATGTTTTGGGTCACCCTGTACATCTCATCTAATTAACAATAAAATAAAGAAAATAAAGAAATAACTGATGACTTAATACTAAAATATTCAACCAAAAATGAATAATTTATTATTCAAATAAACCATGAAATAAAGGTCTATGAATAATGTTAACCTGACTCTACACCTCACCCTCCCTTAATTTAGTCGCATCCAATTCCCACCCATCAGGTATTGCCTTCCCTATCACACAGCCACCGTCAAGCAGGGAGAGGTGAAAGCAAACACGCACACACTCCATGCCATGCAATGCTAGCCACCCACCTCTTTTCAAACTGTGGTGTTATACATATTTGCGAGCAGCAGTCTGACACACCTGGAGGGAAAGCACTATCTGCCCCCTTGTACGAATGAGCTCACAGATGCCCATGATTGGCTGGCGATCATAGGGAAGTGAGCATATGCTGTCCCTCCCTTGCATGAGAGCTCAACCACTTAGCTCCCACAGACAGCCATGACATTAAACCGGATGGTATTCGGACTTGGGATCTCTGGGCTCATTGTTATGCACTTTGTTGATGCCGTTTTAAACTGTTAACTGTATCTTTATAAATATTGTTTACTGACTGTTCAATTAAATATAGAATTACACTGCTATATATAATGAATAGACCATGACAGTTTGTGCTGAGTTTGTGTTTATGTTCATAATTATGTTGTTCTACTGACAACATACAAAATTTAACCAGAGGTTATGATGATGATAAAATGTCTTACCTTTATTTTTCTCAGGGCTGGATGGCCATTTATCCACAATTTTTCTCCAGCAGCAAGAATATTTTTCACGATTTCCATCCTCAGCTGAACATCCTTCTTCAGACCATATCAAATGACCTGTGTTACTTGATGCACTTATCTTCACATGTGTTTATTTATTATTTTTTTTGCAACAATTTGCTGAATTTATTTATCCAATTTCACCATTTAATCCATTTACAGTTAAAATTTTGAGCAGTCTAGGAGATAGTTTCTATCAGAAAATACTTATACAGTACTAATAAAACGATTCCAGAAATAAGACCATGATTAGGTTAAATCCCTGACAGGGTCATTACAAAGATAATATGACAAAGATAGTGCAGCTACTTCACTGAATGTACTTAGTATATTTAGTTGATACTGCAATTTTGATATATTTCATAAATAATAGACTTACTGAGAAGTTATCCCTCTTAGCAGTTATGTTGTCATTATAATCACTCCAGTCATATTTCATCTCTTCCTCAATTTTCTCACTTAGCCATGTCAGTGCCTCATTGGCAGGTACAGCAAATTTATGAAACTCCATCATATTTTTCATTTGGATCTCAAAGGAGTTCTGTCAGAAAGTCAAATGAGACATCGTGATATTATTAAAACAAAAATACGTAGTTGAAATCAATAAATCTTAAACTGTGGCTTTGTAAACAGGAAAGTCTGCATTGAATTGTGTATTTTCTATTGAATACTTACCAGTAGTTTTCTGTACTGCACGGTGAGATTGGCTAAGTATTCGCTGTATTTATGTTCATTGACATGGGACAGCAGCTTCTATAGAGACGATATAAAGACATAATTGCAGACATTATTCAAATCCATTACTAAAGATGGTTTTCTGGTAAGCCGAGGTATATAATTAATATTATACTTTAGGGATGTGTTAAATTATTAACAGCATGGGTATGTGTTATGGCTTGACCTAATAGATGTTGCTGTTATTCCCCAGAAATGTATTCCTTACAGCATAATTTGTATGTATTTAAAATGTTTAATTTTAGCATAAATCACCATAAAAAGCACAAAATGTCTGGTTTTATCATATGGATTACTAGTGGGGGGATGCAACAATAGTTGGTGGTCATTTATTCCTGCAAGTAACGTGAACTCATTGGCCAGTGTTGTCCAGTGCAAGTAAACAAGCAGACCTAGTCAGATAGTGGCATTTCCGGTGCAAAAAAGGCATGTTCAAGAAATAACTATGGCTCGCAATTTGGAGGAAATGGGTGGAAATGGATACCTAATTGAACCAGACAGGGAGGAGTCTTGTGGAGACAGTGAGACATCAGACTCTAGAGACAGTGAGGATGAGAACTCTGCCAGAGATCTTCGTGGCAGCTAATCCAAAATGTCTTATACAGCTAATGCTTTGCCAACTTGACATTCCTGTCGAAAGTTGGTTTAGGAACACAAAAGAAAAGTTTTTGATAATTTCTGTGCTTGTTGATTGTGTAGCTCAGCACTGGCCAATAATGTGTTATGGGTCAGTGACGCAGCCCATCCAATCCAATGAATTCGCACTACTACCAAGTTGGAACAGCCAATGAGGAAGGTAAAATGTCTCTCAGGATGTGTTGCAGCACTTGCGTATCTTCACAAGGAGTAAACGCTGATGTTTCCGGAAGGATCTGCTGATGTCCAACATCATAATTTAAATTGCTAGAAAACTTAATTGACAACAGGGACCCTTTAAAAGTTTTGTTACATTTTATATAATTCTCTTTCACCTGAATTTGTTCTCTTTAAGATTTTAAAAGATGAATAGAACAGTTAGATATTATCCATGTCCAGAATTCCACCTTATTGTGGTGGAAGAGTTTGCGTACTGGACCAGTTGCTATGGGCCATTTGTTTTCTGTGTTACCAGAGCCAGAACTTGGTCCACATTGGTAACAATTCATTTCCATTGAGGGTTGGAGTCCACCAAGACTGTCCTTTGTCACTGATTCTGTTTATAATTTTTATGGATAGAATTTCTAGGTAGCTGTGGCGTAGAAGGGTTCTGGTTTGGTGGCCATAGGATCTCATCTCTACTTTTTACAGATGACGTTGTCCTTTTGGCTTCATCAATCCAGGACCTCCAACTCTCATTGGAGTGATTCGCAGCCGAGTGCAAAGCAGAAGGAATGAGAATAACCACCTCCAAGTCTGAGGTCTTGGTTCTCAGCCAGTAAAGAGTGGAATGCACCCTCCTGGCTGGACTGGAATGAGGTCCTGTGCCAAGTGGAGGAGTTCAAATATCTCAGGGTTTTGTAAACAAGTGAGGGAAGGATGGAGTGGGAGATAAACAGGCGGACCCCTGCACACTCTGCTGTAAAGTGGAGCTTGCACCAGTTCGTTGTAGTGAAGAGGGAGCTGAGCCGCAAAGCAAAGCTCTCAATTTACCAACTGATCTTCATTCCAACCCCACCTATGATCACAAGCTTTGGGTAGTGACCGAAAGAACAAGATTGCGGTTACAAGCGGCTGAAATGAGCTTCCTTTACCAGATGACGGGGCTCTCCCTAAATGATAGGGTGAGTAGCTCAACACTCTGGGAGGAGTGCCAGTTGGGGTGGCACAGGCATCTGGTTAGAATGCCTCATGAACGCCTCCCTGGTGTGGTGTTTTGGGCATGTCCAAACTGGAAGAGAACTTGTGGCCGACCTAGAAAGTACTGAAGGCATTATGACTCTTGGTTGGTCTGGGAATTCCTCTGTGTTCCCCAGAAGAGCTGGAGGAAGTGTCTGGGGAGAAGGACGACTGGACCTCACTGCTTAGGCTGCTGCCCCCACATCCAGACCCTGGATTATTCAAATTTCTCCATTGTGAGATTAATAAAGCTGTATCTTATTAAGCGGAGGAAGATGAGGATGAGTATTTGAGCCCATTAACCTTCTGCACCCAAAGTAATTGTTTCAGCATTGAATTTACCGACGTTTTATTTAAAGATGTATTTGGTGAATCCTACATTAAATTCAGATCCCTTCCCTTCATTACTCAATCATCCTTCATGATCCCTCAGTCAGGGTCATATATGCTGATCCAGTATCATAGCTTAAAAACTAAAGCCAATCGATAATTTTAAAAATCATTTCACACTTGCATGTTCTATCCCACGCTTTCATAGATTTCTATTTAAAATATTCAAGAAAACGTGCTCTTTTTTAAACTAGTCTACATCAAATGGCATGCAAATATTAATGCTTATACCAGCAAATTGAAACCATTCCATACCAAAGTTTTACTATCATAAAGAAATCAACAGAACCAACAAATTTACCTTATCTGCCTGAGCATGGTCAATATTGGATTTGAAGTGACAAATAGACTTATGCAGTCTTTGATGGCTGCCCAAGTGAGACTCAATGGTGGGTTGGTCTCTGTCCCACTCTGAATTGTCTATGAAGCTTTGTTTCCTCTTCACCCATGTCAGCAGGTCCTTGATGTAGTTGAGGTTGGCCTCATCCAGCTGTTGTTGAGTCAGCGGTAGGTTGTACATCACATTTTGCTTTACCAGATTCATATAAAAAGAAAAAACCCTGAAAAGTATGAATAGTAATAGTAATACATTAGAAAGAAAAAAGCAGCCTTCATTTGATAGTCATATGTATAGAAATGTTCACTGATGGATGAAAACTGACCAAATTGTGCATAAAATTATTATCATTATTATTAATATGAAAAAAAAAAATAATAATAATAATAGCCCTACTATGGGCTGAGCAATTCAGGGTGTACCCCACCCTCGCCCGGATTCAGCTGAGATGGGTGTCAGCCTCCCTGTGACCCTAATTAGGATTAAGTGGTTCAGAGAATGAATGAATGAATGGATGAATAATAATAATAATAATAATAATAATAATAATAATAATAATAATAAGCTTTTCCTTTCGGCTTTTCCCTTCAGGGGTCGCCACAGCGAATCATCTGCCTCCATCCTATCCTTTGCATCTTCTTCTCTTACACCAACGACCTTCATGTCCTCCTTCACCATATCCATGAATCGTCTCTTTGGTCTTCCTCTAGGCCTTCTGCCTGGTAGTTCCAGCCTCAGCATCCTATTACCAATATACTCACTATCCCTCCTCTGTACATGTCCAAACCATCTCAATCTAAATAATAATAATAATAATAATGAATGAATGAACCCCCTGTACAGCCAACTGGGTTATCAAAGGCTGACCATGTCGCTCAGTGTCTGTGGTGTGAGGCATGTAAAAGAACCATTGCTGACTTTCAACAAGAGTAGGCTACATAGCCGTCAGTGTGTTTCCACACTGCGATGGCATGGCGAGCTGTCCAGGGTGTACTCTGTCCTCGACCCGAGTCGGAAGGAATGGGCGCCAGCCTCCCCGCAACCCTAATTAGGATTAAATGGTTCCAGAAAATGAATGAATGAATGAATAACTAATGAATGTTTAGAAATTGTGTGTAAGCTGAATGTCTTACCGTCCAAACTCAGTTCTAAGTAGCTTTACTGAGTTAAGTTTTAATGCATGTAGTTGAAGCCACTCCTTCTCCATATCACTGAGGTTGTAGCCAAACGTAGCATTAGCCTGCTCTGCAGCCTGTAGCAGGATATAAATTCAAACTCTCAGGGAGAATATTAGTGCAAAAGGAGTATTTTCCCTTTGAATGTTACACATTTGTCAGAGATATAATCTACCACAAATCTAACTTCATTAATCTAATTTAACGGTATTGGACTAATCGGAAGATAACCCCTGTAAGTAAAATGTCACCTTATAATTCAAACTACATTTTAAATGTGCCTAAATAAACAGTAGCATACCGAGCATGGGGCAGCATGGTAGTATAATGGTTAACATGTTCACCACACAGCAAGAAGGCCCTGAGTCATGGGCTTTGCAATAATGTTTCTGTATGGAGTTTTCTTGTTCTCTCTGTGCTTGTGTGGGTTTCCTCCGGGTACTCCGGGTTCCTCCCACAAGACCGAAAAACATACACATTAAGCTAATTGGCTGTTTCAAATTTCAGTAGGTGTAAGTTTGTCTGTGAATGGATGAGTATGTTGCCCTGCAATGGTCTGATAAGCTGTCCAGGGTGTACTAAGCCCTCGTGCGGAATCAACTACGAATAGCTTTTTACTGCCCTTGTAGAATTAATTAGCACAACAAATGAGAAAAATAATAAGAGCAGAAAGTTATCAAAAGATTCTGTGACAAAGAACAAATGAGAATGTGTGTGTGTGTGTAAATTTGAACTCTGACAGTACCAATCTCCTGTTATGAAGGATTACGTACTCTCTTCCCTGTCTGTTACAGCAAGACTAGACAATACTGTATGTCAGTGAATTCTTGTACATGAAAGAAAAGCAAATGCAAATGGAACGCATTTTATTTATAGGTTATAACAGAACAAAATATAGTGAAGTTCTAACGGAGTGGTGTGGTATGATGTGCTCAGTTATTAAACCTACCATATGTGTTATATTAGCCTTGATTTCTGGCAGCTGTAAACAAAATCGAAGAACCTGGCAGCAAAGGGTCTGCAACGTCAAGGTAAAAACTTTTAATTCACAACATTTAAGTGGTAAAATATTTGTGAAATGAATTTACTGACTAAAATTATAATCAATATCAACTTATAAATAAGTAGCAGAATTATATTAAATACAATGTTCATTTTTCAACAATGTTAATGCAAATGCAATTAATGTCCAAGGGCTGTTCATTAAAGATTTCCACTGATGCACTTCTGATTATATGCATACACACACACACACACACACACACACACACACACACACACGAGACAAACGTGTGTGTGTGTGTGTGTGTGTGTGTGTGACATCTTAATTTGTAGCTCTGAACACATAACAGTTTTTATTTAACAGGTGCTAAGTGGGGTAAGGCATGTTAATGGATCCAGTTGAATGCAAAGCGGTCATCAACTTCCTGTACTTGAAAGCCTGCTCACCACGGAAGATGTTTGATAAAATGAAAGAGACTTATGGGGAGAATGCCCTGTCGTATGATGTGGTCAAGCCCTGGCTTTATCAGTTCAAGAGTGGATGACCAATCTGCCATTAATGAAAACACAATCTGCCAAATAGATGCCTCCTGAAAATCATCGCCCAAGTTCACAACTTTCATCATGTCCAGACCGAAGCACAAGCCTGCTGCTATAAAACCCTTCCTTACACCTTCTACTCACCCAACTTTGCACCATCTGACTTTCACATATTTTCAGTCATGTGTCATTTTGAAGGGCAAGACTGTCTTTTGAGGTAAAGTCTTGGCTTATGGCCCAAAACTGCAGACTTCTACAGACAAGGTGTCCACAGAATAAAGTGATGGCACCTATATTGAGAAAGAGTAATAACCATCCCAAGTCTCATTCTTCTCACTTCATGGGAAATGAGTCAGAGGAAATGTTTAATAAGCAGCCCTTCTATGTCGTGTACATGCTTATGTTCTATTGAGCTATTAAGTGACCTCAACTTCCTTATAACTGGTGGGGAACTCGGTATTCTCAAACACAGCGGTATAGAATCTAATCCACTCCAGCAGCTGGGTGAACAGGTTACAGTTTTCCTGCCGGTGTATTTTCAGCTCCTGTCACATAGGAATATATGCTTAATATGTTTATACATGACAAATATTCTCTATACCATAATGCAGGATATTTCAGGGTAGTTAAAAGATGATTGATTTGCTTTATGCAAAAGTGCTATCAAATATTTGAATGTTATTGATCAGAGTACACAACATTTTGTTAATATAACAGATATTTCCCATGATGCCTACCATGTTTTATAGTTTACATGTCTATTTTAGGCCAAGTTCATGAAAAAAATGCAAATGTTTATGAATTCAATTATGAAAAAAAATTGCTTATTTTGTTACACTGACAAAAAAAAAGAGATCAATTTTATTTTTCTGCACTGAAAGGAGACTCACTTGGGTAGATTTCCTATCCAGTTGTGGCTCTTCCACTTCTACTCAACAAAAGGACACAAAAAAAATCTAATTTACATCAAGATTATGTTGTAAAATAATAGCAAATATAAATCGTAATTATGCTGAAGATTAATCTATGCACTTTCAATTCAATGTAAAATTAAAAATAGTCAATAATGAACAATCTTTTTTTTTTTTGGATTTTCCCCCAATTTCTACATAATTTAGTCATACCGATTAACACCCACCAAGTAGTGCCTTCTATGACCTCTAACCCCCCACCCACATACCTCACCCCCACCCCGTGACATGCAATGCTAGCCACCTGCCTTATTTCGCACTGCAGAGCCATGCGTATTTGGGGACGCTCAGAGGTAAAGCACTTTTTGCCTTTCATACAAATGAGCTCACAGATGCCCATGATTGGCTGCTGATCACTGTGAGTGACAAGGAAATAAGCATATGTCACCCTTCTCTTCCATGAGAGCTCGACCAACTAGCTCCCATGGACTCCCGGTCCAAGATGACTGTGGCATTAACCTGGATTCAAATGTGCGATCTCTGGTTTCAACAGAAAAAAATCAACAAAAATAGATCATAGTAGACTATCCCCAGCCCCCACCTAACCCCAGCTCTCAGGTTGTGCTGTGGTGTCTTGTACCAAGACATTAGCAGCAGATGCTTTAAGTCCTGCAGGTTGCAAGGATTCGCCTCCATGAATTAGACTTTTTTGTCCAGCACAGGCCACAGTCCAGTCTAATGGGGATTTTTGCGGCCAAGTCAATACCTTGAACTCTTTGTCGTGTTCCTATAACTATTTCTGAATTTTTTTTGCAGTATGACAGTGTGTACTAATATGAAGTCACTGCACAAGAGTGTAACTCCAAAAATGTTTCCATGTATAAGATTACATAAACATGCATATGCAAAGTAAGAGAATAAGCTGCAAGTTTCAAGCTCACTCAGCACCAACGAAGTTGACACGAACTATATACTGTATTAGGTTTCCTGTGTTTGCGACAACAAATCGAGCTCAAGGCTTTCCAACATTTGTATCAGTATGGAGCACTATAGTTTTGCTGTTATCCTGCTGAATAAGACCAATGCCATCAAGGAAGACCATTACCATGAATTCCAGGAAAGTTGATCTGATAGCTGCTGAGTCGTGGTGCTCATAGAACAGGTGTATGTCCATCTCAGAGGGAGACCAGACAACAAAAAAACTGTCGCAAAACAGTGTTATATCATTTCCTAAGCCACTTAATCCTAATTAGGGTCGTGGGTAGACTGGCACCCATGTCAGCCGACTCTGGGCAGGGTACATACTGGACAGCTCCCCAGGCCATTTGCAAGGCCAACACTTACATAACCAGTCACACTCACACCTAGGGGTAATTTGTAACATCCAATTATTATTATTATTATTATTACTATGGATGCTTGTATAGCGCATTATTCATACACGCGTATGCTCAATGTGTATGAGAATATTGCGTTGTTCTATCCTTTTGATGCTGAGCACCAAGCAGGAAGCAACAACTCCCAAATTTTAACGTCTTATGGTATGACGCGGCGAGATTCGAACTCCGACCTTCCGGAGGATAAAGCGGACGCTCTACCAACTGAGCTAAATCCCCAGTTTTACCTACCGTGCATGTTTTTGGACTGTGGGAGGAAACCACAGCGCCCAGAAGAAACCCAACACTAGCACAGGGAAAACAAAACAAGCAAATTCCACACAGAAATGCCCCAGCTGGGAATCAAACCCAGACCTTCTTGTGGTGAGGCAGACGTACTGACCACTATACAACCCATAGCATTTTCATTTCATAGACCATTTAATTCTTTATTAGGGTTACAGTGAGACTGGAGCTCATCATAGCTGATTCCTGGCAAAGGCTGGATACAGCTTTCTAGTCCACTGCAGGGTCGAAATCGCGTGTTATGTAAAGTGTGGCAGAGGTAATAAAAGCCAGACGGTTTATTTGTCTTTAGTCTGACGGTTTCAAATGTTCGATTTTCTCTACTTACTATATATGAACTGAAATCCTAGTGTCTAGTATCTGATATGCTGGCTAATCAGGACACATAATTGTTCATATACTGTATACGTATAGTTGTGCTAAAATTAACCAGTTATAGAACACGATGACGTATATCGTGGTGAATTATTCAGGTTGAAAGGGTTTTACTTGCTGGGCGTGAAGGGTTTATTTTTACTTACTTTTGTACATGAGAACATAGGCGACCTGGGACCTGCAAAAGTAAAAACAAAACAAAGATAGTTCACAGAGAATTGTCAAAAAAATGTATATGTTTTCTGATGTGTGAAACTGACTATAGTGTACACACTCATTGACATGACTCTGAATCCTGAATCTCAAACCCTGTAATAAAGCAAGAGATGAATTAAAATACAGTACTACACGTAGCCACAAATAAAACCAAGAAAATAATATTTTTGTATTACCTTTGTGACAGAAGAGTCATCAAAGCAGTACCACTCCTCATCCTCAAAGGATTTGATGTCGGCATTGTAGTGTCCTCCACTTTCTTCTCCGAAGTGGTTAATAACTGCATAAAGCTCATATTCAACATTCTGTAGGACAAAAGTGTACACATATAAAATACAGAGTAATAAAGAAGCTGCATACTGAACAGAGGTTTTCTGTAAAATAAATATAAAAAATGATTGCAATAATTTTCCAGTTAATGCATTAATGTTGATATGTACAGTATTTAGGTTCAGTTGTAGGCTGAAAAAAGTTCTACTTACAGGCAGTTCAGTGTACCATTTACTTGAAGACAGTTTCAAAGGAATGTTCACACTGCAGTGATTCTTTACAGTCCTCATCACGTTGTAGTCAAAGTAAAATCTCTTCAGGTACAGAGTCAGGATAGTAGGAAACTCCTCCATTTCATACCACTATATTGAATAATCAAAGAAAATAAAGAAAGAAAAAATATATGTTTGACATGGGATTGACAGAAATATAAATACAGTGTGATGTAGGAATTATTTAAATGCGTTGAAATGTCTTCTTCTTTTCCTTTCGGCTTTTCCCTTCAGGGGTCGCCACAGCGAATCATCTGCCTCCATCTCACCCTATCCTCTGCATCTTCTTCTCTTACGCCAACGACCTTCATGTCCTCCTTCACCACATCCATGAATCGTCTCTTTGGTCTTCCTCTAGGCCTTTTGCCTGGTAGTTCCAGCCTCAGCATCCTATTACCAATATACTCACTATCCCTCCTCTGTACATGTCCAAACCATCTCAATCTAGCCTCTCTGACTTTGTCTCCAAAACGTCTTACATGTGCTGTCCCTCTGATGTGCTCATTCCTGATCCTATCCATCCTCGTTACTCCCAAAGAGAACCTCAACATTTTCATCTCTGCTACCTCCAGCTCTGCCTCCTGTCTGTTCCGCAGGGCCACTGTTTCTAACCCATACAACATCGTTGGCCTCAACACCGTCTTGTACACTTTTCCTTTCATTCTTGCCGATACCTTCCTATCACACCGGACACTTTTCTCCAACCATTCCAACCTGCCTGCACACGCTTCTTCACCTCTTTTCCCGTATTCTCATTAATTTATTTGCTGAACTGCTGAAACCTTAGGGCAGTGGTGGCCTGGTAGTAAGGTGCTGGTCACTGATTCCAAGTTTGATATTGATCTACTGTGTATAGATTTTGCTTGCCTCATATTATATGGTTATGATTTGCCCACAATATCTGTACTTTAGTCAATACATACTGTATGTCTGATCAGTTACCTTCTGCCTACTTAATGTTTCTGAGATTTAACCGTGTTTCTGAACTGTGTTGCCACAGCTATAAAGAACTGGGCATCTGCAGCTGACATCCATATTGATTGACAGCTGACATCCAGATTGCTCTGATATTAAGCAGTGTGACATATATAAGAATTTCTGAAGACTATTGCCAAATTAACGGCAAATGCTCCTTTGTTACTTTATGAAAAGACGTCTTCATGTCTCTCCCAAAACTGTTCTTTTATATAAACATCAAAATGCTGTGGTGGTCTAGTGGTATAGGGCGCTGGATCGCTGATCCAAAGGTTGGGGGTTCGAGTCCCACTCTCCACAAGGTTGTCACTGTCCCTCCCAGTGCAGCTAACTGGGTTATCAAAGGCCGGCCATGTCTCTCACTGTCTATGGTGTGAGGCATGTAAAAGAACCATTGCTGACTTTCGACAAGGGTAGGCTGCAAAGCCGTCAGTGTGTTTCCGCCCTGTGATGGCCTGGCGAGCTGTCCAGGGTGTACTCTGCCCTCGCCTGAAGTTGGCTGGGATGGGCACCAGCCTCCCCGTGACCCAAATTAGGATTAAGCAGGTACAGAAAATGAACTGAACTGAACAAAATGCAGCCCTCCTGAGCTTATAAATAGTAATATTCTACAGTTATATACAGTGATACCTCTGCTCACGAACATAATTGGTTCCTAGAAAGTGTGTGTGAGGCGAAAAGTTCATCTTCCGAACATTTATTTCCCATAAGAAACCATTAAAATGAGAATAATCCGTTCCCAGGTCCCCATAAAACATAATTTTCTACTAAATAAGCCTTAAAACTACACAAAAATATACCTTATTTTATGTATAATAAATGTGCTCTTGTATTGTAATTAAAGAAATAAACTGTACTGTATAATAAAGTCGTTTTATTTACCTTTGTGATGGTAGTTGACGGCTTGATGGAATGGAGTGGGAGGAGGAGGGAGGGAGGGACTTACTGTTTGGAAGGAGAGTTTGGAAACGCCTACTGTTTGGAAACACACATAGCCACACACGCACCCTTAATATCTTCCTTGTTCTTAAGGATGGTGATAGACTTAGCGTACTGGTACTGGGACGCTGAGTCACACAAACGCACACCTCGTTCGTGTTTTTCAATGATCTCCGCCTGTGGTGGGGTCTTTTTCGGTCCCATAATAGCAAAAGTACACTCAATATGGTCCAAAATGTCTATCAAACACAAACCACTTCCGCATTCAAAGAAAGGGGGTGACGAACTGTGACGCCGTGAGCGCGCGTCAGCTTCTCGTGGCCGCCACCGTGGCGCTGTTCGACCGCGTGGTTTGGTTCGTCCGCCGAAAAGTAGTTCGTCAGCCGAGACTATATTTTCGCAAATTTAAAGTTCTTGAGGCGAAAAGTTCGTGAGCTTAAGCGTTCGTCAGCCGAGGTTTGACTGTAATTGCTATTAAGGCAGTGCTTCGCAATTATTTTCTGTGGCGCCCCCTCGAGGAAGAAATTTTTTTTCACGCCCCCCACCGCCCCAAGAGCGACTATAATACTGTATAGTATTATTTTTCTATAAAATTGTTATTAGTACACTTCTGGATAACATTGTATCTTGATTAACATTAAAAACAAAAAAAGAAATATAGTTCAACTTACAATAAAGAAAAACTTCATTAACATTGCTTTATAATCTGTAATAGAAAACATTTAAAGTGCACCAATGTGCCTGCAATTAAAAAATTACATTCTTATTTAAACTCATTCAACTTATTTATGTATTAATATCTCTGTCTCTCTCTCCGCCTTTCTCTTCGTTCCTGTTAGAAATGTTTCCGTGTTGTTTCTTGAGGGGTTGTTTACTGCGCTTCATATCGTTTGCTCGTGCGAAAAACCGCTACACCATAGCGCGACAATGAGAGCCAACTGCCAACTAGTGGAGTGGAGGTGCAATTACACTTAATCCTCGTACACTATTCCAGAAAAGCATGTCATACGTACCCCCCTTGGCATCATACCTCGCCCCCCATTACTTTTTAAGAAGTACTGTATTCAGGTAAACAGGCATCTTTGTAGACATAATTTTTATGTTATGAAACATTTATAACACCACTATGAGCCTGTTGATGGTGAAAACAGCCAGTTTTTTACTGTGTACGGTTACAGTGTATAGCTGTTATTCTGGTTGTACCCTTCTAATTCAAAACTGCACTAATTTTAATTTGGTTTGTTCCTAAAATTTGAGACCCTAAAGGATGTGAAATTTGTCACAGTTAAAAAAAAAGAAAAAAGAAAGATTTTGAGATTTTCCTTTAAAATATAATACAAATTTACACAAATTTACACAGATGTACACATGCGCCAACAAATGTGAAATTGATCAATACACTGATTGTAAAACTGGGGAGTAAAAAAAAGTTAAATGCTGTACTGAGTTTTGATTAATAAGAGCCATTGAGTTTAGATTTAAGTATACTGTATTCGCTTGGCAACTAATAGCATTAATTTTGTGTATTGCATGACATTCAGTGATGTACTCACAGTCTCTGTTTCAGCTTTTCTTCCACAGTCTTTACAATACAGCCAGTTGTCTTCATCTAACTTTTCATGTTTAAAAAAATTCTGCAGTCCCTTGACCTGCAAAAAAGAAATAATTCTACTATCTCTTCATTTTGCAAAAATGTTTCATATTTAAATGTAATTGTAATAATAATAATAAAAAATTAAAAATCTAAAATAAAAGCTTACCACATTGAACACATCATGGTCTTGTCCCTCTATTGATAAAGGGATGGTGAAAGAATCACATCTATCATCACTTCTGTGATTTTCTGGACAGCTGGCTTTGTTGCTGATTTTTACTCTAAATACCTGGAATAAAACACAATTGTCTAATGTCAATACTACTAAAAATATATCATAATCATCTTTGATAGATGGAATATATTAAAAAATAAATAAAAGCTGATGTAAACATAAATATTTCCTACCTCGGAAAGTGGAAATCCAATTCCTTTTAGAATTTTATGATAGTATTCAATTACATCCTGCTGTTTGTACACTAAAATAAAACATAAAACAAGCACTGAATCAAATCTAACTCAGAATATCAATTCAAAAAGTTGATATGAAAATAAAAATTGTTCTTTTATGATAGCAAGTGAAAACGCTCACCATCGTTGATGCACAAACTTCGAGTTATACCTTCAGTCGAACCATCAGCTTCTTTTATCGTTTTAAATAGCTTCTGAATTTCCAGCAGTAAATCAGTACTTTCCTCAGCAGAGTTTTGTGAGGCTTGTCTAAAATGAAATACAAGAACAAAAAAACCCTATTTTTGTTTCTCAGTGGTAATATACTAAAAATGTGTTCAGACACTTAACTATTGACATTATAACTAATATGACATTATAAAGAAAAATAAAGAACTGGTTATAAATAACTAACAATTTCTTTATTCAGTGATTATTGAGTCTAAAATGGCTAAGGTTTTATGTTTTAGTGGCTGAAGCATGTGGGTACTCATAAAGCTTGAAACCAAACCAAGGTAGGTTAATTCCTGCCCAAAGGTAAATTTGCTAGAAACTGTCATGGATTTGGCCGAGTCATGGTGTCAATAGCAGTGTTGTGAGCTCGTCACAAATAACTTACAGTAAGTGTTATCTTGATTATTTTTCAGGAAAATAAAGTCACCAATCCAAAGTTCAATTAAATTATTTACCTTATATGTCCAAGAAAAACATCCTAAATTGGAAAATTAGTTATAGATTAAACATCATGCAGTGGTAAAACCTCCTTAAAGAATATATCCACAAAAATAGATAATAATTCAGCAGAAAATATTATAATAAAAATGTTTGGGGCTCCTTCATCATTTCATCAGACTTGTAAAATAAACATGCATGCATGCATGCACGCACAGCACACACACACACACACACACACACACACACACACACACACACACACACACACCCACACACACACACACACACACACACACACCTACTGGTGCTCACGGAAACATGAACAGACAAGGAACCTGTCAGCAAATGAACAGACAATGAAAAGGTTCCTACAGACAGGTAGATTCAAACAAGTATACTGACTCAGACAGACACATTGATTCAGGCAAGCAGATTGGCTCAGATGTTCAGGCAGACACACTGACACAGATTGCCTCAGCTAAACAAACAGTTCTGGCATGAACACTCAAAATCAACATTTCAAGGTGAAGTAGGGAGGACGAGTTAAAGTACACCTGAAGAACTGTCGCATTTTTCAGATAAGGCACCTCAGTGGTCCAGTGTTGTCTGATATGAAAAATAAAGTCTCACAAAAGGATATAATGTTTGACTTTTAATGAAGATTTACTGGTTTAGCTGCAATACAGCAAGAAATACCACAACTTGGATCATTTTGTTTGTCATACTCTCATCCCAAGAAACATATGTTATTTGGATAATGTATGTCTTGCTTCACATAAAATTATTGAGGGTATTAAAAACTTTTACCTACACATCACTTTAATCTTTCATTTGTCATCTAGTCATGACTTGTTTCAATATCCTGATCATACCATATCTCTCAACCTCCCACACAAGCTCAGGTTCTTTCTTACTTTCATTTTCTGAACTGCTTAATCCTAATTAGAGTCACGGGGAGGCTGGTACCCATCTCAGCTGACTCTGGGCAAGGGTAGAGTACACCTTGGACAGCTTGCCAAGCCATCGCAGGGGAGAAACACGCTGACGGCTATGCAGCCTACTCTTTATTTTTTTTTTTTTTTATTATTTATTTATTTATTTATTTAAGGGACAATGTACAGGAACATTAAGCTCATAGAGACAGAGATGTACTGTACCAGATTATAGCTTAATAGCTAGTTTCCATCTGTAGTCCCTAATTTAGAACGGCCAATTAACCTACAGTGCATGTCTTTGGATTGTGGGAGGAAACCGGAGCACCCGGAGGAAACCCACACAAGCACGGGGAGAACATGCAAACTCCACACAGAAACGCCCAGGCCGGGAATCAAACCCGGGCCTTCTTGCTGTGAGGCGGACGTGCTAACCACTACGCCACCGTGCCGCCATTATGAAAATCAGCAATGGTTCTTTTACATGCCTCATACCGTAGACAGCGAGAGACATGTCCGGCCTTTGATAATCCAGTTACTGCACTGGGGGAACAGTGAAAACAAGTTTAGAGTGGGGCTCGAATCCCCAAACTTGGGATTAGTGATCTTTGATCTCAGTGACCTTACCACCAGGTCACCACTGCCCACAAGTTCAGATTCTTTTTTCAAAATTAAGATGTAAAGTTCCATATCTATTAAATCTATTTTGTCAGAGCCTTTAGGTACCGCCTGATCCACATAACACTAGACCCTGAATAAGCTGCTGCCAGAATACTTACATGCAGTTCTTGAATGTTTTATATTAGTGTATCATCTCAGAAAATATTTGGCTCTTCAAATACCAGCATTATAAGTTACGTCTCTATAAAAGTTATCAGTCATTCAGGTCATGATAAATCATCGGTGCTATAACAAGGCAACTGGTTTTGCTTACAGTTCACAGTTATTAAGTCTCCGGATTCAATCGGGAGTCTCCCGATTTAAAAGCATAAATCCAATCTCCCGCCAGGAGATTAATTTCTCCCGATTTCCAGACAACCTCCCGAAAAAAAAAAGTCACACTTTGAACACACCGTAGAATTTTTAAGTCTTAATCTTCTGCATATTGCACTTTGGAGACACCGTAGAAATGTATAGCCAGTCTCTATCTTCCGTTTGTTTATGCACACACGAGTTGGCAGTTCACTGATACAGGCTAGCTACTTCAAGTCACGTGATCATTCAGTGCCGTGCAGTTCAAAAACAAAATGGCAGATGTAAACCCAGCAAAAAAACGAAAATATGATTGCAAGTATCAGGCTTATTGGCAAAAAGACTTTCCTTTTATTCGAAGCAGTGAAAAAGGTGACATGTTTGCGTTTTGCACACTTTGTTCCATCAACATTGGGATTAAACACGGAGGAATCAACGATGTGAAGAAACATGTGAACACTTCGCAACACACACAACAATCTACAAATCGGAGAATTACCTCTTTTATTACAAGTTCAAGAGATAACATCTCCACACAAGTGATGAGGGCAGAGCTTATGTTTGCATTTTTTATAGCTGAGCATAATTTGCCCTTTAGTATTGCAGATCACTTTACTGGACTTGTGAAGACTATGTTCTCGGATAGTGAAATTGCCAAAAAATTTTCATGTAAGAAAATGAAAACAACAATGCTTGTGAAGAATGCTCTTGCTCCAGATATGACAGATCCAGTTATAAAAAAAAATGTGTGGAGCAGCCTTTTTCATTGTTGATCGATGAATCCAACAACATAGGGTCTGAAAAAAATCTTGTAATTTTGGTCAGGCTTGCTGATGGTACAATTGGCCGATCAGTGACAAGATTTTTGGATATGCCGATTTGCAACATCGGTACAGGAGCTGCAGTCTTTGATGCACTGGATACCACCTTTCAGTAAGTCTATTTCAATATATTTTTTGTGATTATGCAATGAATATGAGGTAGTGTAGGTGTATTAAGTTAAACAAACTGTACTAATGATTTTAAGCAATGTTGGCCATTGCACAAATGTGTTGAAAATATTTTATATATTATTATTATTATAAAATAGATTTTATGAAAGTGTGGAAAGATTTTATATTTGTGTAGTGAACAAAATGATTTCAAAATTCCCTTTCAATGAAACAATTCTTGAAGACTTGAACTTTCTCAACCCTAAAGTAGCAGTGAAAAAGATGAACAATGATGCTATCGTGAGATTAGCAAAGAGATTTAAGATAGTGAAGGGTGTGGAAGAAGACAAGCTGGTTGAGGAATTACAGGATTTTCAATTAATGCGTGAAAATGAAATGCCAGTGTTCAGAGAAAAGATGAGGTGTGATGAGTGGTGGCATCAAGTGATGACAATGTCAACTGTGAACTTTGTAAAATTGGAAAGCAAGCAACATACAAGTATGTGCAGGAACATACCTAAACATCTGGTGTAATTATTAAGCAAGCAGCATTAGTATATGTAACAATATTTTTAAACAGTTGTTACCTTTTTTATCAGCTGATTCATAAAACTGTATACATCCATGAATAAATAAAAAAAAAAAAAACTTGTTTATTGAGCAATGTTCCTTTATAAAAAAAATATGCATCAATTCTTGGGGCCGCAGCCCGGCCGCGCAGGGGGTGCGGTGTCGTTGGTGAAAATTCTCCCTATTTCAAAATGTTGAAACTTAATAAGTATGACAGTTACTGAAGACATTTTACTTCATCCCAAAGGATTCTTCAGTTTTGTCTGACCAGGTCTCAGGCAAGTCCAGTTGCCTTTTTTAACACCTATTTTAGGCCAACAGTAATGCAGGCATGAGGGGGCACAAGACAGTGTTCTCTATCGTGCCAGTCCCAAGGTAGCGGTGTCAAAGGCGTATGATGACTTGTATGCTAGGTTGGACAGTAAGGAGGGAGAAAATAATTTATACAGGTTGGCACAGCATAGAAATAGAGATGAGAAGGACGTGCCGCAAGTTAGAGTGATAAAGGACAGAGAAGGAAATGTATTGACTTATGATAGAAGTATGCTGGGAAGATGGAAAGAGTACTTTGAGGAGCTGATGAATGAAGAAAATAGAGAAAAAAATAGTAGAAGAGGTGATCGTTGAGGACAAGGAAGTAGCAAAGATTAGTAAGGGTGATGGGAGGAGGGCATTGAAGAGGATGAAGAGTGGAAAGGCAGTTGGTCCTGATTACATACCTGTGCAAGTATGGAAGTGTCTAAGAGAGGTAGCAGTAGATTTTCTGACAAGAACATTCAACAAAGTCTTAGAGAATGAGCAGATGCAGGAGGAATGGAAGAGAAGTGTGTTGGTGCCCATTTTTAAGAACAAGGGAAACGTGCAGAGTTGTGGTAACTACAGAGCGATAAAGTTGATGAGTCATATGACAAGTTATGGGAAAAAATAGTGGAAGCTAGACTAAGGGCAGAGGTCAGCATTTGTGAACAACAGTTTGATTTCATGACAAGAAAGAGCACCACAAATACAGTGTTTGCTTTGAGGATGTTAATGGAGAAGTACAGAGAAGGTCAGAGTGAGCTGCATTGTGCCTTTGTGGATCTGGAGAAAGCATATGACAGAGTGCCAAGAGAGGAACTGTGGTATTGCATGAGGAAGTCTGGAGTGGCGGAGAAGTATGTTAGAGTGGTGCAGGACATATATGAGAGATGTCAGACTGTGGTGAGATGTGCTGTCGGTGTGACCAAATAATTCAAGGTGGAGGTGGGACTGCACCAAGGATCAGCTCTGAGCCCCTTCTTGTTTGCTATGGTGATGGACAGGCTGACAGACAAGGTTAGACAAGAATCTCCATGGATTATGATGTCTGCAGATGATATTGTGATCTGTAGGGAGAGCAGAGAACAAGTGCAGGAAAATCTAGAGAGGTGGAGGTATGCCCTGGAAAGGAGAGGAATGAAGATTAGCCTCAGTAAGTCAGAATACATGTGTGTGAATGAGAAGGACCCAAAAGGAACAGTGAGGTTAAAGGGAGCAGAGATAAAGAAGGTGGAGGATTTTAAGTACTTAGGCTCAACAATCCAGAGCAATGGAGAGTGTGTAGAAGAGGTGAAAAAGCATATGCAGGCAGGTTGGAATGGTTGGAGAAAAGTGTCCAGTGTGATATGTGATAGGAGAGTATCGGCAAAAATGAAAGGAAAAGTGTACAAGACAGTGATGAAGCCAGCGATGTTGTATGGTTTAGAAACAATGGAACTGAGGAAAAAACAGGAGGCAGAGCTGAAGGTAGCAGAGATGAAAATGTTGAGGTTCTCCTTGGGAGTAACGGGGATGGATAGAATCAGGAATGAGTACATCAAAGGGACAGCACATGTTAGAGGTTTTGGAGACAAAATCAGAGAGGCTAGATTGAGATGGTTTGAACATGTACGAAGAAGGGAAAGCGAATATATTGGTAGCAGGATGCTGAGGTTGGAACTACCAGGCAGAAGGCCGAGAGGAAGACCAAAGAAGAGATTTATTGATGTGATGAAGGAGGACATGAAGGTCGTTGGCTTAAGAGAAGAAGATGCAGAGTACAGGATGAGATGGAGGCAGATAATTTGCTGTGGCGACCCCTGAAGGGAACAGCCGAAAGAAAAAGAAGATTTTAGGCCTACACTATTTAGCCTTGTACCGTTAACACTAGAAATATACTTATTGCTGAGAAGAATATAGAATATTAGAATTGTTGATTACCAAGGACAGCACATTTCTAATTGTTTGTGGATAACTCATTCATTCATTCATTCATTCATTCATTTTCTGAACTGACTAAATTCTAATTAGGGTCACAGGTAGGCTGGTGATTATCTCAGCCGATTCTGGGCACGGGCAGAGTATATCCTGGACAGCTTGCCAAGCTATCACAGGGCTTTGGGGATTCTTCACTATTGTAAAGCTAGTATTATACAAAGCTTTCTTTGCTTTTGGGTACGGATTTAACATTGTATCATGGACTGCTTCAATTTTCAAGGCTTTTTAATAATAAAAAAAAAATGCTTTGTTTTTTAAAGCTGTATGCTTAGTTGTTGTGCTGTTTAAGTTGCAATTTTTCATTGATTATTTTCTCAGAACATTACCACAAACCACACAGTGTCACTCTTCATGCATTTAGTTACTTGGAATTCTTCATAGCTTTCCCCACACAAACCTTTCAATATCAGGTTCATGCAGGTTAAATTTGGAATAATATGAAAAATAACACTGAAAATAAGAGGGGTTTTAAATAATTTATTTCACACTTACTTTTTATAAGATAAAATAAGATAAGATAAGATACAGCTTTATTAATCTCACAATGGAGAAATTAAGGATTTTGAATTGTTTCTGTAATATTAGTCTCTTTAATGCTGCTCACAGAACCTATGAATTTTCTCTTACTGTATCTGGAAATTCTTCTATTTTTTTCAAGTTTTCTTGATCTGGAGAACACTGACCTTCTTTGTGTAAACAGATGATCCTAGAATATTTTTTTCTTGCTTTTCTTCATTGTCATCATCATCTTCTTCTTCCGCTTCTTTCAGGGTCGGGTCGCGGGAGCAGCAATCTAAGCAATGAGGTCCAGACGTCCCTCTCCCCAGCCACCTCCTCCAGCTCTTCTCAGCCGAGAGACATAGTCCCTCGAGCGTGTTCTAAGTCGATCCCCCGAGGTCTATTCCCAGTTCGACATGCCCAAAACACCACACCAGGGAAGCATTCAGGAGGCATTCTGACCAGATACCCGAGCCACCTCAACTGGTCCCTCTCAATGTGGAGGAGCAGCGATTTTACTCCGAGTTCTCCTCAGATGATCGAGTTTCTTATTCTTTCTCAAATGAGAGCCCCTCCACCCGGCGAAGGAAGCTCATTTCAGCCACTTTTATCAGCGATCTTGTTCTATTGGTCACTATCCAAAGCTCGTGACCATAAGTGAGGGTTAGAACGTAGTCTGTCTGTCTTCCTTTCGGCTTTTTCCCTTTTTACTTGGGAGTCACCACAGTGAATCATCTGATTCGCACATTTGATTTGGCAGAGGTTTTTACGCCTTCCTGACACAACCCTTTAGCAAGGGACAGAAACCTGCTGACGACTTTGCAGCTACTCTTTATGAAAGTCAGCAATGGTTCTTTTACATGCCTCTCACCATAGACAGTGAGAGACATGCCCCGCCTTTGATAACCCAGTTAGCTGCACTGGGGGGAGGGTTAGAATGTAGATTGACTGGTAAATTGAGAGCTTTGCCTTGCGGCTCACCTCCCTCTTTACCACGACGGACCAGTACAGGCTCTTCTTTACAGCAGAGGCTGCAGTAATCTGTCTGCCAATCTCAGTCTAAATCCTTCACTCACTTGTGAACAAATCCCCAAAATATTTAAACTCCTCCACTTGGGGCAGGACCTAATTCCTGAACTGGAGGGGGCATTCCATCCTTATCCGACTGAAAACCATGGTCTTGGACTGGGAGGTGCTGATTTTCATTCCTTCCCCTTCACACTCAACTACGAATTACTCCAATGAGAGCTGAAGGTCCTGGCTTGATGAAGCCAAAAGGACAGCATCATCCGTTAAAAACAGGGACAAGATCTGATGACCACCATACCAGAACTCCTCAACACCTTGGCTACACCTAGAAATTCTGACTATAAAAATTATGAACAGAATTGGTGACAAAGGACAGCCTTGGCGAACTCCAACCCTCACTGGAAATGAATTTGACCAGTTGTTACCAATACGGACAAAACGCTGTCTTCGGTAATACAGCGATCATATGGCCCATAGCAACGAGTCCAAAACGCCGTACTCCCGGAGCACGCCCCACAAGATAACCCAAGGTAGATGATTGAAAGCATTCTCCAAATCCACAAAACATATGTGGACAGATTGGGTAAATTCAAATGCCCCTACAAAATCCTGCGGCATGCATAGAGTTGGTCAATAGTGCCACGGCCACGACGAAAACCACATTGTTCCAAGGTTCGACTATCGGTCGGATCCTCCTCTCCAGTACCACTGCATAGACTTTCCTGGGTAGGCTGAGGAGTGTGACTCCCCGATAATTGAAACAGACCCTCCGATCCCCCTTTTTAAAAGGGGGACTACCACCCCAGTTTGCCAATCCAGAGGTAGAGTCCCTGATGACCATGCAATGTTGCAGAGGTGTGTCGACCAAAACAGTCCTACAGCATCCAGAGCCCTGAGATGTTGGATTTCATGCTTTTTGACTACCTCAGTGACCTTCACTCCAGTGATGGGCAGACCCCCACCCAAACCCCCAGGGTCTTCCTCCTAAACAGTTGGTGGGATTGAGGAGGTCCTCGAAGTATTCCTTCCACCTCCTGATGACATCCCCAGTCGAGGTGAGCAGCTCCCCACCTCTACTGTAAACAGTATTCATGGAGAACTGCTTCCCCCTCCTGAGGCGCCAGATGGTGGTCTAAAACTTGTTTGAGGCCAACCGATAATCACTCTCCAGGCTCTCACCGAACTCCTCCCACGTCCGAGATTTTGCACCTGTGACAACTTTGGCTGCAGCACGTTTGGCCCACTGGTACCTGTCTGCTGCCTCGGGAGTCCAGCAGGCCAAAAAGACCCAACAAGACCCTTTTTCAGTTGGACGGTATCCTTCACCACAGGTGTCCACCACTGGGTTCAGGGGTTACTGCCATGACAAGCACCGATCACCTTCTGGACACAACTATGGGCTGCCACCTCAGCAGTGAAGGCACGAAACATGGCCCATTTTGATTCCATGTCACCCTCCTCCTTCGAGACGTGATTGTAGCTTTGCCAGAGGTGGGAGTTAAAGGCCTCTTGAACAGACTCCACCAAACGTTCCCAGCAGACCTTAATTACATGCTTGGGCATGCCAGGTCTGGAGGGCGGCCTCCCCCACCATCAAAGCCAGCTCAACACCAGGTGGTGATTGGTTGACAGCTTAGCTCCCCACTTCACCCGAGTGTCCAGAACATGTGTCCGAAAGTCCGGTGACACGACTACAAAGTCAATCATCAAACTGTGACCTAGGGTGTCCTATTGCCAAGTGCACTTATGGACACCCTTATGTTCAAACATGGTATTCGTGATAGACAAACTGTGATGAGCACAGAAGTCCAACAACAAAACACCATTCAGGTTCAGACTAGAGAAACCGTACCTACTGATCACACCCTTCCAGGTCTCACTATCATTGCCCACGTGGGCTTTTTACACCCAAGCCAGAGCGGCTCTTCAGGCCAGTGCTTATCCCCAGTTCCTGTATCGTGAAGCAACCAGGAGTTGAACTCCTCCTGGATGGGACGCTAGTCCATTGCAGGTTACCTTCCCAGTATATTTTACTGGTACCTATTTATGCTGCTGGGTGAACAGAGGCACACTTGTGACTAAGACCTTGCCCAGGGGTCTTAGCACAGTAAGGGTTTTAGTGGGATTCGAACTCATGACCTCCCGATCATGAGCGCAGCACCCTAACCACTAAACCACCGGCCCCTATCATTGCCCACATGGACGTTTAAGTCTCCCAGGACAATGAGTGAGTCTTCCGTGGGAGTGTTCTCCAACACATAAGCCTCAATAACAGTCAGGACCTGTCCTACCACCCGAAGGCAGAAGGAAACTACCCTTTCTTCAACCGAGGAGAACCCCAACATTTGGCACCAAGACAAGGATGCCCACACCGGCTCAAGATTTCTCCCCATGAGCAACTCCAGAATGGAATAAGGTCCAGCCTCTCTCGAGATGGGTGGTTCCAGAGCCCAAACTATGCGTTGAGGTGAGCCAGACAGTATCTCTTCCCCGCCAGAGAGGTGACATTCCGTGGCCCAAGAGTCAGAGTCAGTAACCGCGTATCGGTTCGACAGAACCCATGCCTTCAGCTGCCACCCAACTCACAACGCACCCAACCCCAATAGCCCCACTCACAGGTAGTGGGTCCGTGGGAGAGAGGACCCATGTCTCCTTGTCGGGCTGGGCCTGGCTGGGCTCCATGGGCAAAAGCCCGACCACCAGGCGCTCACCTTCGAGCCCCTTCCCCAGGCCTGGCTCCAGGGGGACCCCGGTGACCCACATCCGGGCAACAAAACTGTCCTTGTTTTCTTTTTATTTGACATAGGGGTCATTTGAACCACACTTCGTCTGGACCTTCACCCAGGACCTGTTTGCCTTGGGTGACCCTACCAGGTGCATTATGCCCCCGACAACATAGCTCCTAGGATCTTTAGGTCAAGCAAACCCTTCCACCATGATAAGGTGACGATTCAAGGAGGGGCTTGCTTTCCTTGCCTGAGTAAATTTTGTAATTACTTTTTTACCAGCACGACCCAATATCATTGAGTATCTGTGTATAATATTCTATACGGTGATTATATGTTATTTAATACAGGTGCTCCATTATAGCACAAGCATTTATCACATGTTTTTCAATTGACTGATGGAACATTTTTCAATCTAACAATTTATGCTTGGAACTAGTTGTGATTAAAGAGTGTTAAGTCATATGTTTCTAAAGAGCTCCACTGCCTGATGGTACTACAATTATGTAACATTAAATGCTCCAAATTAAAAAAAATAAAATAAAGGGAAATATTTGCGCTAACATGGTAAAAAAAAATTAGTTTAAAAAATTGAAAAACGAAGAAGAAAATAAGATGCATACTTTAGTTGTTCTCGGAAGTCTTGCGTCATGTAGAGACATTGCAGAATACAGTTCAGGTAGCAGGTTGCTCCTTGATTTTTCAACCCATTGTATCGCTTTCTTATGAACAGACCGGAACCATCACTGCACAAAACAACAAACAGTGAACAAATACTCCTTCATAAATATTTTAACAGCGCCAATATTTTCTCATTGTTTGCATTTAGTATCGTAGACTAATGGATAGAATTGTGACGTTTTCATATTTTATGCTATACAGTATATTATTAGTTTGAGTACAGTAACTGTGTTCTTTACACTGGCTCGGAGGATTAAGCTTCACCCCGTTGAGTTCTGTACATTAAACCCGGAGAACTGGTTCTTACCTCT
This sequence comes from Plotosus lineatus, assembly GCA_024760905.1. Classification (NCBI taxonomy): domain Eukaryota; kingdom Metazoa; phylum Chordata; class Actinopteri; order Siluriformes; family Plotosidae; genus Plotosus; species Plotosus lineatus. Next base: position 17,143,462 of record CM045745.1, on the reverse strand, counting down.
CCAGATCCAAAGTCATTTCATCCTGGTTTCCGTAGAAGTTAAGAACCTCCATCATATCACCGTGTGATTGTCCAGCAGTGTTCATATCTAGCATGAATAACTGCTGACACTGAACAGATGCGTAAATGCGGCAGAGACTGAACGCTTTTGGTTTCGTTTTAAAGCCACACCCTCCATGCATTTGACAGAAAAAGTTTCCTGTTTCCTGTAAAGACTTTACCCAGTGAATCAGCATTTCAGATTGCTTTCTTCAACATTTCTCTTACAATACAAACACCTGATGGACACTGATCATAAAAAGGTTTCTTCTGTGCTCTTTAGACTCTAAAAAAAACTTTAGATCCGTTCCTTTTTTCTCTCTCTTTCTATGATTGTAATTCGAATCTCTCACTAAAACTTATTTCCCTGAATAATATACCGATTAATCGAATGTAATCGAATCTAAATTTATATGTGTTACATGGTTCTGAGTTTCACCCTCTGGACCAAATGTAGTCTTTCTCGGTGGAGTTTGCATGCTTTCTCTTTATGTTTTTTTTTTTTTTCTTGGTTTCATCCAGATACTACACCTGTTTTACCAGTCCAAATATATGCAGGGTTTTTTTGTGCCCATGGTTTTGTACCTGTAAGTCCTGTGATTACCTATTCAGGGTGTACCCTGTCTTGTCTGTCTGTCTTCCTTTCGGCTTTTTCCCTTTTACTCGGGAGTCGCCACAGCGAATCATCTGATTCGCATTTTTGATTTGGCAGAGGTTTTTACGTCGGATGCCCTTCCTGTCACAACCCTTTTTTAGCAAGGGACAGAAACACGCTGACGACTTTGCAGCTACTCTTTATGAAAGTCAGCAATGGTTCTTTTACATGCCTCTCACCACAGACAGTGACAGACATGGCCCGCCTTTGATAACCCAGTGAGCTGCACTGGGGGGGACAGTAACAACCTTGTGGAGAGTGGGACTCGAACCCCCAACCTTTGGATCAGCGATCCAGCGCCCTATACCACTAGACCACCACTGCCCCTATTCAGGGTGTACCCTACCTGTTGTTTTATTGCATAAAGACAGCTGCAATTGACTCCAGCTTCCCCCTCAACCTTCATGGAGAAGCATTATAGATCATAAATGGATAGATGGCATTGTATTGGAGTACAATAATACTATAACATGACATAATGTAAGTCAGTGCTTAGTGTTGTTGTGTTGCAGTAGAAGGTTTGGGGTTCGAATCTCAGCAATAGGCCTTTCTGTGTAGTTTTCTCCTCCATTTCCATCCTGATTCGTCTGGAAGCTTCATGATGCTTCGCACAGTCCGAAGACATGCTCATTAGATTAATTAGCACTTATAATAACCTATAGGTAAGAATGTGAGTGTGAATAGTTTTCTGTGTCTGTGTTTGCCTCGCAATAGATTGGTGACCTGTTCAGGGTGTACCTCCCTGTTGAACAAAGTCAGCTGGGATTGGATCCATCTTCTCTGATGGATAAGGGATATATAATTAGATTGCTAAACAGTCATTATCATGAAATAAATCATATGATCAAAAATATTAATCGGAAAAAAATATTTTATTGATTGAGATAATAACACACTAAAACCATAACAACAACAACGGGTGTGGTATTCTTATCAACATTTTCCAAAAAACAAAATCTGCCATAGTGAATGCAAGATAGTGAGTATATTGGTAGTAGGATGCTGAGGTTGGAACTACCAGGCAGAAGGCCCAGAGGAAGACCAAAGAGGAGATTTATGGATGAGATGAAGGAGTACATGAAGGTTGTTGGTGTAAGAGAAGATGATGCAGAGGATAGGGTGAGATGTAGGCAGATGATTTGGTGTAGCGACCCCTGAAGGGAACAGCCGAAATATGAATGCCAAGATTCACGATCAAAATCGAGTATCCAAATCCAAAGTATCGTTTAACCTCTAATATAATGTACAGTAATATATTCTAAATATAATATAATATAATATAATACAATACAATACAATACAGACTGCTAAAGTAAATCTAAAGCCTAAGAATGTGATGTTAAATGTACTTTTTTTTCCTTCTCTTTTTGATTTTGATGAATTTCCGTCCACTTCCCATACGAACACAAAAGAGAGAAGACATGATGATTAAAAGTCTCTGTATATCCTGGTGTTCAATGCAGCCGTCCGGGCTCTCCTGTCCTCTCCTGTCCTGTCCTGTCTTCACTCCGCTGGGAGTGTGTGTCCCCCTCCTGGCATGCGGACGATCAGAAACACTGTGGATTTGTGTTGGATTTTGCGCATAGAGAAAGTATCCGTGTCCTCCAGCTGGACATCAGTGAACATCATTCTGAACTCCGCACCTGGAGGAGGAACAGATTTCACTTATCACACCGAGTAACATGCATTTAAATGTTCAGGTTTATTTTCTGTACACTATATGCTGAGATCATCAAATATATAAATACTAATAATAAATAACACATACCACTAAAATATATAAATACTAATAATAAATAACACATACCACTAAGCTCCGGAAATTTGCCGGAAAGCTTTTTTTTTAACTCCGAAACAGTTGTTTTGTTGAAGTCAGCTTCAGAGGTCGCAACGTCGATGGTTTTCTTTTCTCCTCGAAAACCAATAACCTGAACTTGATAGATATCACCCATGTTGAATAATGCTGATGAAGTGCACTGGCGGGAATAGAGCATACAGTTTCACTTTCTCAAGATAAAAACAGACAGCGGCACATCTGCGCATGACAGCTGTTCATTGTTTCTGATCATTAAAACATCAGCAGCAGGTCTTTAATGTCCTGTAATAGGGGTCTGCATAGCTACATACTATTTATTATACAGGTGGTTCTAATGTTATGAGGATACAGATTACTAAAAGTATTTATATTTTTCTGTTCATGTTTTTTCTCATTTCACAACCAAATTTTGAAATCAACATTCTTGCAGGATCTTCAATATCAACTTTTTTTTAATGACTATTTTTTTATTTGCGTATTTATTTATTTATTTACTTCGTATAAAATAGCTTAGAAGGGACATTTTAAACAATTCCTATAAGTAAAGGAACTTTGGGGTAGGAGAGGTTAAACTCTGAACTCATAACTCCACCCCGTCATGCACTCGTCATACTCTTTGACAGAGCAGTTGGCCGGGCGTAAGAATTTTATGAAAACGAAAGTCAAATTATCAGTCAAGCACATTGCTGTCTGGATCTGAAAATGACGGACCAAAGCAAGATTCACAATCCTCAAGACCGCAGCCTGAGATTTGTTACTCGACCAGATGATATTAGTAAGTACTGTAACCCATAGTATTTATTAGAACTGTTCGTTTGGATTGCAGTACCGGTTATGTGTAGTTTTGCAGATTTATAAGTTTTTCCTTTTAGATTGATTCGATAAAAGTGTTCCTGAAAGTGTTTACGATGTCATTCAGTATTACTGTACTATTTTTTATATTACTGTATTAATTTCAGCTGCTTATAGGGGTCATAGGGAGGCTGGCGCACATCTCAGCCAGCTCTGGGAGGGCGTGGTCAACTATGAACAGCTCGCCAAACCATCGCAGGGCCAATACTCACACAATCACTGTCACAAACTCGGAGTGATTTGGAACAGACACTACGTATACCACCATGCCGCCTATTTAATGAATGAATGAATGAATGAAGTTTAACGGCACTTTCAACAAATATAGTGTGTTATATTGTTATATCAGCAATTACTACATCAGAGGGACAGCACATGTAAGATGTTTTGGAGACAAAGTCAGAGAGGCTAGATTGAGATGGTCTGGACATGTACAGAGGAGGGATAGTGAATATATTGGTAGTAGGATGCTGAGGTTGGAACTACCAGGCAGAAGGCCCAGAGGAAGACCAAAGAGAAGATTTACATAACATAACATAACATGAGTGGTGAGAACAGGCCATTCAGCCCAACTAAGCTCACCATTGTCCTATTCTAAAGTGACTCTAACCTTAAAGACGCACCATGACTAGATGGTATCCAGCACTAGATCAAGTCTGCTTTTGAAGACTTGTAAGGTTTCTGCTTCGACAACGTGGTTAGGCAATCTATTCCACACTGAAATTACCCTCTGCGAGAAAAAATATTTCCTAATATTTGTGCTAAATTTACCCTTGAATAACTTCCATTTATGACCCCTAGTTCTACTTACAGAACTTAGCCTAAGTAATCGGGCATAGTTGACTTTATTAATCCCCTTAAGATACTTAAAGACCTCAATCAGATCACCTCTAATTCTCCTTTTTTGAAGACTGAAAAGGTTTAGGATCCTCAGCCTCTCCTCATAGGATTCCTTTTTATACCCGGAATTAGCTTTGTTGCTCTTCTCTGAACTTTTCAGAGACTCGATGTCTTTTTCAAGTATGGTCCCCAAAACTGTACACAATACTCTAAATGTGGTCTAACCAATGTGTTATACAAGAGAAGGACAACATCTTTAGATCTATACTCAATACTCCTGGCTATGTAACCCACCATCCTATTTGCCTTTTTACTGCTAACGCACAGTGGCTAGTACCAGTGAGGGACTGGTCAACCATCACACCCAGATCCTTTTCCTGAGAGGAACATTCTAGTTTTAAACCTCCCATGAAATACTCCTGTCTAATGTTTTTATTCCCTACATGTAGAACTTTACATTTAGCGACATTGAATTTCATTTGCCATGTATCTGCCCAAATTCGAAGTCTATCCAAATCGTCCTGAATAACCTTAGTAGACTCCAGACTATTTGCCAAACCGCCCAGTTTAGTATCGTCAGCAAATTTCACCAATGTGCTCTCAATGTCCCTATCAAGGTCATTAATGTAGATGAGGAAGAGCAAGGGTCCCAACACAGATCCCTGAGGGACTCCACTTCCCACAATTCCTTGCTCAGATGAAATCCCTCCAACCACAACTCTCTGTGTTCTGTCCTGTAACCAGTTCTTAATCCACTCCAGAATACCTCCTACAATTCCAACAGACCTCGTTTTAAAATTAGTCTCTCATGTGGTACTGTATCAAATGCTTTTGAAAGTCCAAATAAATAATGTCATAGGCCCTGCTCTGATCATAAGTATTTGTGGCCTCCTCAAAGAATTCCAAAAGGTTTGTCAGGCATGACCTACCCTTGCGAAAACCATGTTGGCTATCCTTCAAGATGTTATTATGCTCAAGAAATGACTCAAGCTTGTCTTTTATGATAGATTCCAGTATTTTTGCATGCTATGCAAGTAAGACTGACAGGCCTGTAATTGCCTGGCTCTGTACGATCCCCTTTCTTATATATTGGTATAATGATACCCTGTTTCCAATCATTTGGAATTTCTCCAGTCACTAATGACTGCCTAAAAATAACCAACAGTGGTTTAGAGATGATCTCACAAACCTCCTGAGCACCCTAGGGTATAACCCATCTGGGCCTGCTGCCTTATTTGTCTTAAGTTTACGCAGCTTGTCCAATACTTCATTTTCTCCCAATTCAATTTCTGCCAAATGAGCTTGAGAATTGACAATTTCCTCCGGCCAAATAAAAGTCCTCTGTAGTGAAATTGTCAACAAAGTAACCATTAAGAGTATCAACTATGTCCTTGTTCTCATACAGCAGTGATCCATCTTCATTCTTTATGCACTGGATTTCAACTTTACCTTCTCTTTTCCTGTTACAGTACTGAAAAAAGCGCTTAGGATTACATTTCGCTCCTTCTGCAATTTGTCTTTCGTACTGCCTCCTAGCATTCCTCAGTTCTTTTTTTACCTTAGCTCGCATATTACAGTATTCAGCCTTAGTGTTTTCATTTCTGTCCCTCATGTATGCCTTATAAAGATTCTTTTTTTCCCTTAAGCTCCTACGAATATCAGAGGTCATCCACTGGAGATTACGCTTTTGAACTTACTCTTGCACACTTTTGGAATGAATTTGCTCTGAGCATCTAGTAAAACTCCTTGAATCTACCCCACATTTCATTTACAGTTGTACAATCTAGGAGCAATGTCCAGTTTCTTTTGCTTAAATACTAACGCATCCTGTCAAACTTGGCTCGCCTAAAATTGAAAATTTTGCTTTTCAAAGATAAGTTTGTAACTTGCCATAACACATCAAAACTAATAGTATAATGATCACTAGTCCCAAGTGGCTCCTTTACCTCTACATTGCGAATTCTATCAGGGTCATTACAGAGAACCAAATCTAAAACTGCATTCCCTCTTGTAGGATTATTGACATACTGCAGCAGAAAACTATCATTTATAGCATCTAAAAATGCTTCCTCCTCCTTACCCTGCGCTTTCACCAAATCCCAATCTATAGCAGGATAATTGAAGTCTCCCATAACTAAAGTTTTACCTCCACTACAAGACTGCCTAATCCTCGTGATTATTTATGGATGTGGTGAAGGAGGACACGAGGGTAGTTTGAGTAAGAGTAGAAGACGCAGAGGACAGGGTGAGGTGGAGGCAGATCATTTGCTCTGGCGACCCCTAAAGGGAAAAGCAGAAAGGTAAAGAAGCAGTGTGTTATATTGTGCCAAACATGGTGATTTTATATTAAGTATAATGACTAAGAGTTCAATTTCAAATCGCAAATGAAGCTAAGTTAATCCAAATCATTTTCTTCAAACAATCAATTTTCGCATAAAATCCCAATCGAAAGAAGGTAATATTAATAAAAACGAGTCTGGCTAAGAATGTGCATTCCTATGCATTTCCAACCAACAGTAAAAGTCTGTTGTTATTTGGGTGGAATTGCAGCACTCTAGCAATAGAATTCATGTTAACTATACCACAAATTCAGAATTTATAAAACATTTCAATATCTTTTAAAAACTGCAGGATTACTGAGGTTAAATTCAGTAAAAAAGATCATACCTCCACCTTCTTTATCTCTGCCCCCTGTAACCTCATCGTTCCTCTTGGGTCCTTCTCATTCATGCACATGTATTCTGTCTTACTGAGGCTAACCTTCATTCCCCTCCTTTCCAGGGCATACCACCACCTCTCTAGATTTTCCTCCACTTGTTCTCTGCTCTCACTACAGATCACAATGTCATCTGCAAACATCATAATCCATGAAGATTCTTGTCTCACCTCATCTGTCAACCTGTCCATCACCATAGCAAACAAGAAGGGGCTCAGAGCTGACCCTTGATGCAGTTCCACCTCCACCTTGAACTCTTCTGTCACACCAACAGCACACCTCACCACTGTCTTACATCTCTCATACATGTCCTGCACCACTCTAACATACTTCTCTGCCACTCCAGACTTCCTCATGCAACACCACAGTTCCTCTCTCGGCACCCTATCATATGCTTTCTCCAGATCCACAAATGCACAATGCAGCTCCCTCTGACCTTCTCTGTACTTCTCTATTAACATCCTCAAAGCAAACACTGCATCTGTGGTGCTCTTTCTTGGCATGAAACCAAACTGTTGTTCACAAATGCTGACCTGTGTCCTTAGTCTAGCTTCCACTATTCTTTCCCATAACTTCATTGAATGGCTCATCAACTTTATCCCTCTGTAGTTGCCACAACTCTGCACATCTCCCTTGTTCTTAAAAATGGGCACAAGCACACTTCTCCTCCATTCCTCCGGCATCTATTCACTTTCTAAGACCATGTTGAATATTCTTGTCAGAAAATCTACTACTACCTCTCCCAGACACTTCCATACCTCTACCGGTATGTCATCAGGACCAACTGCCTTTTCACTCTTCATCCTCTTCAATGCCCTCCTCATTTCACCCTTACTAATCTTTGCTCCTTCCTGGTCCTCAACGGTCACCTCTTCTACTCTTTTTCTCTCTCATTTTCCTCATTCATCAGCTTTATGTAATTGCCATTTTGGGGGCTTTCCAGAATCAATAAGGGTTGTTATATTGATGAAGATTGGGAAGTGGTCACTACCGCACTGATCGTCACCAACTTACCAAACAAGATCCAACAAGGCAAGAGAGCAAATGCTCAAATCAATTGATGTAAAGGAGCCTAAAGCCGGATGAAGCTATGTAGGAGATTTAGAATTTAAAATGCACAGATCATGACATGAAACAAAATCTTCTACCAATTTGCCTCTGTTGTCTGAATTTTGACAACCCCAAGTAGCCCTATGTGCAGCCGCCTATTTATGATGTTATTTAGATTCAAATTATTTTATGAAATAGACAAAAAAAAGAAACCCTTATGTAGATTTGACAGCGACAGGAAAATCAATACGATCAAATTGATGCTGAAAATAAATTTAAAAAAGAACAAATTATTAAAATAAACCTAAATAAAGCATACCGAGTAGGGGCAGTGTTGGTAGGGTCCTGGATCACTGATCACAAGGTTCGGTGTTCAAGTCCCACGATCACCGGGTTGTCACTGCTGTCCCCCCAGTGCTGGTTTATCAAAGGCCAGCTGTCTCACACTGTCTATGGAGTGAGACTCATGTAAAAGAACCAGTGCTGGCTTTCGACAAGAGGAGCTGCATAGTCATCAGCATGATTCTGCCCTGCGATGGTGTGGCGATTTGTCCAGGGTGTACTCTGCCCTTGCCCAGGGTTGGCTGGGATGGGCTCCTGCTTAACCCTAATTAGGCTGGCACCCATCCCAGCCGACCCTGGGTGATGGCGTGGCGATTTGTCCAGGGTGTATTCTGCCCTCGCCCAGGGTCGGCTGGGATGTGTGCCCGCCTAATTAGGGTTAGGCAGGAGCCCCTCACACCCCTAATGTTGATATAGAGTCCTGGTAGTAACTAAAATGCAACTGTTAGAATTCCCTTTGGAGAACACATTGTAAAAATAAATGTCAACGCTGTATAAAGTAAACAAAGTAGAATGATTGTGTTAAAGAAATCATCTGAGTTTTTGCTTATCATCATATCTTTAATTGTTTCTATGAATTCACTTAGCTCTAGATGATGATCCCAATACCATGAGACTAGAAATGTCTTGTGGCCATGCTGTCACGCCTGAATCCCTCACAGCATACTGCCGCAGTCTTCTAGATGAGGTGAGTTATTAATGTTGTGAACAGATATTTTTATGGCTTGTCCTACAAATATAATGCCTAAAACTGTTTAATGTATTGTCTTCATATTTTGTTAAAAGAGACAAACAAATAGACAGAAAGAAGGAAAGAAAGATAGAAAGCAAGAATTCTGAGTTGCAAGGGTAACTGAGGAGAAAGAATTGAAAAACTGTTCACAAGACAGCCAAATCATCTGGTGACAGTTCTACACTGTGTAAACTGCAGTAAGAAACACAAGTGCACCTACAATCCTTAAAATTCCACACAGCAAGCAAATGAAACCTTGTGGAATTGAATTTCCTGTATTGTTCATGATTAATAAAGTTGATACTCTTTTCTGATGATCATGATAATGCCCACCCTCGAATGTATTCAATAATGACATTAATTTATTTTGTCAGTTTCTGAAGGTTTTATCATCAACCTACACAATAACACATAGGTTTTAAGTGTCACTATGACAAAAAAAAAAAAAATCATCTACAGATACGGATCTGAATCTGGTGAAAATTTAATTTAAAAATTTGAATAATTAGTAAGTTCTAACATCAGGAAACATTTTTTTCCCCCGATCAGATATTCAAATCCCCTCCACCCCCCACTTCATCCACTTTTGTCCTAAAATATTTTAAATATGTATATAATCTCCGCAAATAAATCACTGGAGTTAAAATGAAATCTTAAATGGAATCCTACAATGTTGACAACATTTCACTTCTTCTTCTTCTTCTTTTCCTTTCGACTACTCCCTTCAGGGGTCGCCACAGCAAATCATCCGTCTCCATCTCACCCTGTCCTCTGCATCTTTTTTTTGACTCCAATGACCTTCATGTCTTCCTTCACCACATCCATAAATCTCTTCTTTGGTCTTCCTCGAGGCCTTCTGCCTGGTAGTTCCAACCTCAGCATCCTACTGCCAATATACTCACTATCCCTCCTCTGTACATGTCCAAACCATCTCAATCTAGCCTCTCTGATTTTGTCTCCAAAACATCTTACATGGGCTGTCCCTCTGATATACTAATTTCTGATCCTATCCATCCTTGTTACTCCCAGAGAGAACCTCAACATTTTCATCTCTGCTACCTCCATCTCTGCCTCCTGCCTTTTCCTCAGAGCCATTGTTTCTAAGCCATACAACATCGCTGGCCTCACCACCGTCTAGTACACTTTTCCTTTTATTCTTGCTGACACTCTCCTATCGCACATCACACCGGACACTTTTCTCCAACCATTCCAGCCTGTCTGCACACGCTTCTTCACCTCTTTTCCACACTCTCCATTGCTCTGGATTGTTGAGCCTAAGTACTTAAAATCCTCCACCTTCGTTATCTCTGTTCCCTGTAACATCACTGTTCCTTCTGGATCCTTCTCATTCACACACATGTATTCTGACTTACTGAGGCTAACCTTCATTCCTCTCCTTTCCAGGGCATACCTCCACCTCTCTAGATTTTCCTTCACTTGTTCTCTGCTCTCACTACAGATCACAATATCATCTGCAGACATCATAGTCCATGGAGATTCTTGTCTCACCTCATCTGTCAGCCTGTCCATCACCATAGCAAACAAGAAGGGGCTCAGAGCTGACCCTTGATGCAGTCCCACCTCCACCTTGAATTCATCGGTCACGCCGACAGCACACCTCACCACTGTCTTACATCTCTCATACATGTCCTGCACCACTCTAACATACTTCTCTGCCACTCCAGACTTCCTCATGCAATACCATAGTTCTTCTCTTGGCACCCTGTCATATGCTTTTTCCAGATCCACAAAGGCACAATGCAGTTCCATCTGACCTTCTCTGTACTTCTCTATTAACATCCTCAAAGCAAACATTGCATCTGTGGTGCTCTTTCTTGGCATGAAACCAAACTGTTGGCATGAAACCAAACTGTTGTTCACAAATGCTGACCTCTGCCCTAAGTCTAGCTTCCACTATTCTTTCCCATAACTTCATCGTATGGCTCATCAACTTTATCCCTCTGTAGGTGCCGCAACTCTGCACGTCTCCCTTGTTCTTAAAAATGGTCTCCAGCACACTTCTCCTCCACTCCTCCAGCATTTGCTCACTCTCTAGGACCTTGTTGAATGTTCTTGTCAGAAAATCTACTGCTACCTCCCCTAGACACTTCCATACCTCCACAGGTATATCATCAGGACCAACTGCCTTTCCACTCTTCATCCTCTTCAATGCCCTCCTCACTTCACCCTTACTAATCTTTGCTACATCCTGCTCCTCAATGGTCACCTCTTCTACTCTTTTTTCTCTCTCATTTTCCTCATTCATCAGCTCTTCAAAGTACTCTTTCCATCTTCCCAGCACACTTCTGTCATCAGTCAATACATTTCCCTCTCTGTCCTTTATCAATCTAACTTGCTGCACATCCTTTCCATCTCTATCTCTTTGCTGTGCCAACCTGTATAGATCATTTTCTCCCTCCTTACTGTCCAACCTATCATACAAGTCATCATATTGTTTGGCCTTACTGTTTGGCCTTAGCCACTGCTACTTTCGCCTTACGCTGTGTCTCCCTGTACTCCGGTTTACTCTCTTCGGTCCTCTCAATGTCCCACTTCTTCTTAGCTAACCTCTTCCTTTGTACACACTCCTGCACTTCTTCATTCCACCACCAAGTCTCCTTATCTACTTTCCTTCCAGAGGACACACCAAGTACTCCCCTACCTGTGTCCCTGATCACATTTGCTGTGGTTGTCCAGTCATTTGGAAGCACTTCCTGGCCACCCAAAGCCTGTTTCAACTCCTCTTTGAAGACAACACGACACTCTTCCTTTTTTCCTTTTTCAGCTTCCACCACTTTGTCTTCTGCTCTGCCTTTGCCTTCTTCACCTTCCTCACCATCAGCATCATCCTGCATACCACCATCCTATGCTGTTTGGCAACACTCTCACCCACTACTACTTTGCAATCACTGACTTCCTTCAAATTACATCGCCTACACAAGATGTAGTCTACCTGTGTGCTCCTACCTCTGCTTTTATAAGTCACCCTATACTCCTGTTTCATCTGGAAGAAAGTATTTAACACAGCCATTTCCATCCTTTTTGCAAAATCGATCAACATCTGTCCTTCTGTGTTCCTGTCCTGGATACCAAACCTGCCCATCACTTCCTCGTCCCCTCTATTGCCTGCACCAACATGTCCATTGAAGTCTGCACCAATGACCACTCTTTCACCTCTGGGGGTACTCTGCATCACTTCATCTAAGTCACTCCAGAATCTCTCCTTCTCTTTTAGCTCACATCCTGCCTGTGGGGCATAAGCACTAACAACATTGAGCATCACACCTTCAATTTCTAACTTGAGACTCATCACTCTGTCTGACACTCTTTTCACTTCTAGAACAACATTTGTTGACAACATTTCACAGCAGAAATATATGGAATGATTAAAATATACAGTAATATACAAGAACATGAGACATTAAGACGGCATGAGAGTGTCGTGGTTAGCACATCTATTCAACAGCAGAAAGGCCATGGGTTTAAGTGCCAGACAGGGATCCCAGTGAGGTTTAGAAAAAATAGAGGAAATGGGTTTAGAAATAGAGGAAATGAAATATATCAGCTGGGGAAATATATCAGTCACAGGACCCCTTGCGGGGTACAGGGGCAGAGCATGTCATGTAAAAAAAAATAATGCAAACAAGTAAATTGTTTTGTAAAATGCATAAACACTAAATAGCTTAAATAATGTAAAAAAATATATTAAAAGGTTATTTAAGTGTAGATAAACACGCATAATCAAAGTAGCATAGCCCTATGGATCATCATTCATGTGAAGCATAATTATGAAATAATTATGAACTAATTTGTAAAATGATCACATAACACATGGCATATATTATCACAACAAACATGTGTTCAACTGAGCATACCTGCTACAAGTTAGTATGTTAATAGTATAACACTATACGTAATTCAAAATATCAATATTTACTCTGCACTAGTAAACAGTCTTACACTGTACTTATTACATAAATTTGTAAAAATAGCGGAATTCCGCTAAATAGGTGAGTAAAAATAGCCCCCAGTGCAGCGAACTGGGTTATCAAAGGCAGGCTATGTCTCTCACTGTCTATGGTGAGAGGTTCATGTAAAAGAACCATTGCTGACTTTCGTAAAGTGTAGCTGCATAGCCGTCAGTGTGTTTCTGCCCCTCGCTAAAAAAGGATTGTGTCAGGAAGGGGATCCGACTTAAAAACCTCTGCCAAATCAAATATGCCAATCAGATGATTCGCTGTGGCGACTCCTGAAAAAAGCCGAAAGGAAAAGAAGTCGCAAGTAAAAATAGTGGAATTCCTCTAAATGGCAGAGATTTGGGATCCCTGGTGCCAGGCTCGGTGAGGGTGTTTCTGTGTAGAATTTGCATGTTCTCTCTGTGCTTGCGTGGGGTTCTCCGGATTCCACTCACGACCAAAAGATATAATCATTAAGCTAACTTGCTATAAAACATTGCCCATTGGTGTGTATTCGCCCTGCTATTGAGGTTTTGCACGTGACGTCACATGGTCACGTGACTTTTGTTTATCTGCCATATTGGACGGCATGATCCGGAAGGCGCTCGCTCATTCAACATTGCTAAACATTTTAAAATAAGTAATAGTCATTCATCATTACCCAACTGGATGTTGTTTGTCTGTTACTAACTTCACCAGAGTGATACAAAATAAGCAGTGACTATGGTTATATCGTGTTGCGCTGTTGGCTGTGCAAATAGACAGAGGAGTAAAGCCTGCATTGTCATTTTATCGTTTTCCATCTGACACGGAGAGAAAAGCCAAGTGGATAGCAGTGGTAAATAGGAAAGTCTGGAATCCTATAGAACACAGTAGAATATGCAGCAAACACTTTGTATCAGGTAAACATACATTATTAGCCTTTTATATATATATATATATATATATATATATATATATATATATATATATACACACACACACACACATACTAGTCCTTCTCAAAAAATTAGCATATTGTGATAAATATTATACTTTCATATATTTTAGATTCATTACACACAACTGAAGTAATTCAAGCCTTTTATTGTTTTAATATTGATAATTTTGGCAAAAAAGTAAAGAAAAAAACAAAAATCCCTATCTCAAAAAATTAGCATATTTCATCCGACCAATTAAAAAAAAAGTGTTTTTCATACAAAAAAGGTCAACCTTCAAATAATTATGTTTAGTTATGCACTCAATACTTGGTCAGGAATCCTTTTGCAGAAATGACTGCGTCAATGCGGCGTGGCATGGAGGCAATCAGCCTGTAGCACTGCTGAAGTGTTATGGAGGCCCAGGATGCTTCAATAGCGGCCTTAAGATCATCCACAGTGTTGGGTCTGGTGTCTCTCAACTTTCTCTTCACAATATCCCACAGATTCTCTATGGGCTTCAGGTCAGGAGAGTTGGCAGGCCAATTGAGCACAGTAATACCATGGTCAGTAAACCATTTAGCAGTGGTTATGGCACTGTGAGCAGATGCCAGGTCGTGCTGAAAAATGAAATCTTCATGTCCATAAAGCTTTTGAGCAGATGGAAGCATGAAGTGCTCCAAAATCTCCTGATAGCTCGTTGCATTTACCCTGACGTTGATAAAACACAGTGGACCAACACCAGCAGCTGACATGGCACCCCAGACCATCACTGACTGTGGGTACTTTACACTGGACTTCAGGCATTTTGGCATTTCCTTCTCCCCAGTCTTCCTCCAGACTCTGGCACCTTGATTCCCGAATGACATGCAAAATTTGCTTTCATCCGAAAAAAGCACTTTGGACCACTGAGCAACAGTCCAGTGCTGCTTCTCTGTAGCCCAGGTCAGGCGCTTCTGCCACTGTTTCTGGTGGCTTGACCTGGGGAATGCGGCACCTGCAGCCCAGTCCACTGCTTCCACAGGTCCCCCAAGGTCTGGAATCGGCCCTTCTCCACAATCTTCCTCAGGGTCCGGTCACCTCTTCTGGTTGTGCAGCATTTTCTGCCACACTTTTTCCTTCCCACAGACGTCCCACTGAGGTGGCTTGATACAGCACTCTGGGAACAGTCTATTCGCTCAGAGATTTCTTTCTGTGTCTTACCCTCTTGCTTGAGGGTGTCAATGATGGTCACCGTGAGAGCAAACTCTATGAGTCCAAGAATCAAGCCCAGGCCTTCTTGCTGTGGGCAGACGTGTTAATCACTGCCCCACAATGGCACCATGAATGAACATGATATTGGCATTTTCTGGTAAAACGCTTATACTTCAGGAAATTAATAATATTTCTTAAAACTGAGTGATTCTATTTGTAATGACACATAATACTGTAAGAGACTATATTTGCATGAGCTTATATAACTTTTATACATTCAGGGTGAACACAAGTTCACATGCCCAGCTAACACACAAGGAACTGAATTATGTGGTGCAGTGTGGCCATACATGGAGGTGAGGAGGATTGCCTTACTGACTGAAGAAGAGCAGAGTCACTTTGAAGCTACAATGGCTGAACTAGCGGCAGCTTTGTACTGTGAATACAACCCAGTAAGTATCTACAGTACTGTAATACATGAAACATTAAAAATATATTGACCTTTTTTTTAGTGTCCCCATGTATACTAGTATATATATAAAGGTTGGGGGTTCGAGTCCCACTCTCCACAAGGTTGTCACTGTCCTCAGCCAAACCCCCCCCCCCCCCCCCCCCAAGTGCAGCTAACTGGGTTTTATATATATATATATATATATATATATATATATATATATATATATATATATATCTCAGTGGTGGCCTGGTGGAAAAAGGTGCTAGATAGCTGATCTTAAGATTAGGGGTTTGAGTCCCACTGTCCACAAGGTTGACACTGCCCCCCCAGTGCAGCTAACTTGGTTATCAAAGACCAGCCTTGTCTCACACAATCTATGGTAAGAGGTTCATGTAAAAGAACCATTGCTGACTTTTGTCAAGAGTAGCTTCATAGCCATCAGTGTGTTTCTGCCCCTTGCGAAAGGGTTATGTCAAGAGCATCTGACGTAAAACCTAAGCCAAATTAAAAATGCGAATCACAGGATTTGCTGTGGCGACCCCTGAGAAAGGGAAAAAAGCCGAAGAAGAAAAATATATAAAGGTTAAATTAAAATATACATTTTAATAGATTGTCATGAAGGCACAGGCTTGCAAATCCAAGGGTGGGTTTCCTTCCTCAGATCGATAAATTTGCAATAACCTCTTAAAAATACACAGCATGTACTGAAATGTTATCTAAAATTCTGGGCAAAGCTGTATATATACAGCTGTATATGTATTATAATTAATCAAATAATACACATGCACAAAAGCAAGATTGCATCTATTTTACTAAAAGTTAAGATCTCAGGCGGCTCTTTATTAAGGCAACAACCTTTGGTCTCTGGCTTGCTTTAATATTCTTCATGACTACAAAGAACAAAGCAGGCTTATGAAATAGTTTATAATTTATGAAGAAAAATATAGACTGACTAATTTTAAATAAATTAATTTGAAGAAAAAATTTCATAAAGTTCAATGATTTGTGTGAAGGCGATATATATATAGTACTTACCCTAATTTTTGTTTGTTTGTTTCTTTAAGTGCCCAAGATGCAGTTCATATATTGAGAGGCAGGACTTAACCAACCTGTGTGTACTGTGCACCATCTGTACATCAGATACTGGTAACGCCTATCAGTTCTGCTGGCAGTGTCTGAAGATATGGACAGGGTCAGCACCTCGTTCAGACAAGTGTGGTGAGAGAGACTGCGTTAACCCAAAACTTGAGAAGCTATCAAAATGTATGGATACAACTCTTCCTGAGGTTCAAAACCTAGTATGTCCCTCAATACGAGCTTGTCCTACATGTGGAAACCTGGTTGAGCATAACACAACAGGCTGTAAAAATATAATATGTAATCGCTGCCATGTTGAATTCTGCTTTTCTTGCCTGAAGATAACACAAAAGTGTCTAGAAACAAGTTCATACTATGAACCCTGTTCAGATGGTGTAGCACCTCGGCAAACATCCATTCCAACCTGGAGAAAATAGGGAATTAAAATCTTGGAATAATATAAACATCAAAAGGCACAGTTTGTGTCTATGTTTTTTCTTAATAGTTTTAAAATATTATAATACCATCTAAATATATGATTAAAAGTCTTTTCAGTTAAGATATCGTGAAAAGCATTTTCTGTTTCTTTTTATTATTAGTTGTAAACAGCATAATTATCACGCAATGTAGGTGAATTTCATCAGCTTTTTAGTATAAACTACATGGAAACAGACAAAGTCCACAAAATTAGACCTTATAGTTTATTTTTTACATATTTTAATCATGACAGTGGTAACTCAGGTGAGTTCTGTTTATTGTGAGTTTAGGCATGTGATGTGTAGCTAATAGCATCTTTTGAGCCAACTCATTTTGAGTGTAGTATTTAATACATGGCATCAGTACATAAGTAAACTGAGCTTCGTAAAAGTATTTTAAGACACATTGAAAGGAAATGAATCTACATCCTACTTCAATCCTACATTATTACTTTCAAGAAGTGAATAATAATTGAGTGGTTCTCAACAGCACCTTCAAATAAACAACTAACATGGATATGCTCTAGTCTCTGTCTGGATAAGGAATGAACGGATGGATGGGAAAAATGATTTAAATCTCTCATGTTTTGGGGGTTTTTTTTTTTCCCGTCAACTAAAGGATGAGTTTTTTAAAGTTGGTAAAGACCACACAATTGCTCAAAAAATGAAAATTAAAGAACCTTTATAACTCCGAATATACTGTCAACTTTCTAGCCTGGAGATGTCAATATGCTTTTTTTTTAACAATAAAAATAAATAAATCTGTTTCCTTGTCTGGTGTGGTATCTACAGTCAGGGTAAAATGCTATTTTATCTTGAATGTCAGGGCTGTTTTTTACCCTCTTATTATAGTTCAAAATTACTGTACCTAATTGGACTTTTAAGGAGTTATGCTAAATATATAAAACAAATATAACAATAATAAAATTTAAATGTATCTTATATTTCAGAAATTGAAATAACCTTGACCTGAGACAGACATTTTGACTGGTTAGTTTGCACAAAGGACTGAATTCACATGCAAGTCACACTTTACATTTGTCCAGCCATAACAAATTATAGTTAAGCCACACACAGTATATATTTTAACACAAATCAACATGAAGGTACTTCATTTATATTACCTGTTATATAAGGTAGCTAATTTCAAACCTATTGGTTTACTTGTCACACGCAAGTTATACAACATAAAAAATATACCCATGACTCAGTTCTAAGTCTGTGCTGCAGAATATAAACTGGCAAAATAATCATCAGTTTACTGTATTAAATCAAATTAAATGGGGAAAATATGGTAACCAAACCAAATATGGTAACCAGCAGCTTTATATAGTACAATAAATCTTGTAATGAATTTAATTTTAGAATTTTAAACATTTCTGTATAAACCCTATACTGTACATCACCAGTCAGCACATCTGTGGCTATGGTAGCAAGGGAGATGTCCCGAAACAACACAAGATAAAAACCTTCAATGAAAACAAACTAAAAAGTGAAACATCCTCATTTCGCATGAAACAGATCGTAATATAGTACACACCATGTAGCAGAAACTTTACTACAGTTGAATGTGAAGTATTGTTGGTTATCCTATAACTGCAATGGTAATTGTAATCCTAAATCATTTTAGTAGAGTTTATATCACCAGCTGTGAAAATGTATCTTCACAGTTTCTGAGTGCATATTTAGTTCCATATGGATCATCATCAGCAGGAGTGAGACGCTTCCAAGATGACAACCAGCAGTACCTGGAAGAAATTACCAAATAGTGGCCAAAACAAAACCTGCAACAAAACTGAGAGGCATGTAGCTTAATCAATATTTAATTTATATGGCTAGCACTTAGCCTTTTAACAAAACATTTTCCTTCCTGAATTAGTATATACTAGTCCTTCCCAAAAAATTAGCATATTGTGATGAAGTTATTTATTTTCTGTAATGTACTGATAAAAATTAAACTTTCCTATATTTTAGATTCATTGCACACCAACTGAAATATTTCAGGGCTTTTATTATTTTAATACTGATGATTTTGGCATACAGCTCATGAAAACCCAACATTCCTATCTCAAAAAATTAGCATATCATGAAAAGGTACTGTAAACGAGCTATTAACCTAATCATCTCAATCAACCAATTAACTCTAAACACCTGCAACAGATTCCTGAGGCTTTTAAAAACTCCCAGCCTGGTTCATTACTCAAAACCGCAATCATGGGTAAGACTGCCGACCTGACTGCTGTCCAGAAGGCCATCATTGACACCCTCAAGCAAGAGGGTAAGACACAGAAAGAAATCTCTGAGTGAATAGGCTGTTCCCAGAGTGCTCTATCAAGCCACCTCAGTGGGACGTCTGTGGGAAGGAAAAAGTGTGGCAGAAAACGCTGCACAACCAGAAGAGGTGACCGGACCCTGAGGAAGACTGTGGAGAAGGGCTGATTCCAGACCTTGGGGGACCTGTGGAAGCAGTGGACTGGGCTACAGGTGCCGCATTCCGCAAGCCACTTTTGAACCAGAATCAGCGGCAGAAGCGCCTGACCTGGGCTACAGAGAAGCAGCACTGGACTGTTGCTCAGTGGTCCAAAGTACTTTTTTCGGATGAAAGCAAATTTTGCACGTCATTTGGAAATCAAGGTGCCAGAGTCTGGAGGAAGACTGGGGAGAAGGAAATGCCAAAATGCCTGAAGTCCAGTGTCAAGTACCCACAGTCAGTGATGGTCTGGGGTGCCATGTCAGCTGCTGGTGTTGGTCCACTGTGTTTTATCAAGGGCAGGGTCAATGCAGCTAGCTATCAGGAGATTTTGGAGCACTTCATGCTTCCATCTGCTGAAAAGCTTTATGGAAATGAAGATTTTCATTTTTCAGCACGACCTGGCATCTGCTCACAGTGCCAAAACCACTGCTAAATGGTTTACTGATCATGGTATTACTGTGCTCAATTGGCCTGCCAACTCTCCTGACCTGAACCCCATAGAGAATCTGTGGGATATTGTGAAGAGAAAGTTGAGAGACACCAGACCCAACACTGTGGATGAGCTTAAGGCCGCTATCGAAGCCTCCTGGGCCTCAGCAGTGCCACAGGCTGATTGCCTCCATGCCACGCCCCATTGAAGCAGTCATTTCTGCAAAAGGATTCCCGACCAAGTATTGAGTGCATAACTGAACATAATTATTTGAAGGTTGACTTTTTTTGTATTAAAAACACCTTTTTTTTTCATTGGTTGGATGAAATATGCTAATTTTTTGAGATAGGAATTTTGGGTTTTTCTTTACTTTTTTGCCAAAATTATCAATAAAACAATAAAAGGCTTGAACTGCTTCAGTTGTGTGTAATGAATCTAAAATATAGTCGGCCCCCAACTTACGAAGACCCCTGTGTACGAAATCCCTCAAGGAATCAAATTAAAGTTGAGTTTGTCAAGCAGTGCGCTTTGAATTCACGTCTTGTGGGCGTGGCCCGCAGTGCACGCGAGAGAAAGATGGAGAGAGAGAGAAAGAGAGGTAGGAGTGTGTGTGTGTGTGTGTTAATAAATGTTTAGTAATGGTTTAATTCATAAATATGTTTATAAAATGTTTAAATGGTTTAATAAAAAATATTTCTCTTACTTTTAACACATATTTCATACAAAATTGGTGTACTTTTATCATTTTTAAAGCGTTTATCCAGTCCAAAGACTGGAGCCTTTAGGCTTTTAACATGTAAGACGCGACCCCTACTTACGAAATCCCCGCGTTATGAAACAAACCGGAAATGTTGGTTTCGTAAGTTGGGGGCTGACTGTACATTACAGAAAATCATGAACTTCATCACAATATGCTAATTTTTTTAGAAGAACTAGTATATTAAAAACAGGAACTGACAAAATATCCTTATTCTTGCTTCCTGTTCATCGTCACACATTTTATACTTTACAGTAAGCATTGTGTGGAGTTCCTCTCATTCACATACATTCAGGCTGGTTTTGGTTAGAAGACTGCACAGTATTAGGGCATCGTATCAGTTGGAACTGGTTTGCAGGCCTTCAGTTCATCCTTGAACTAAACCTTATTCTGGTTTGTCGTACTCTGTATGGACTCTCAATGAGTCCAACCCCCTTTGACCTTGAGTGATCTTAAAAGATGAAACTCAAGCTCAAGGTATTTTCGAATACTTTCTACTTATAATAGTCCTAGAGTTCAGACATCCTGTGACAGATGTTTATACTGCATGAGTTTATTCACTGTGCTGTTGAATTATAAAGATTTCAGTAAATCAAATTATCATAACATTCACTGCAATATCACAGAGTAGATTATGCATGCTAACTATAAGGGGAATTTACATTAGAGTACTTTCCTCATGTTATGCATTATTGGCCAAGTTACTTTTTAATGCTTCATGCAAAAAAATAAATAAAAACTAAAATAATAAAGCTAAAGGGCGCTTAAAAGCACTTCAGCTCAAGTAATTTTCTAGCTGGTGCATTGTATAGAAAGCACAACGCAAACATTTTGTTTGCTAAAATAAATTGTGCAATCATAATCGGCCTTATTTATTTACCTAATAATTAGCTTGTCAATTCTAATTTAAAGGAATATAGTATTAACAGGCAAAACAATTTTTTTTTTTAAGAAAGAGTGAAACATTATTCATATTACTACTAAAAATTGAGCATGCTGATGTACGGACTGACTTCCGCAATGAAAAACTGGCACACTTCCAACATCAAACATGCTTTCACTTTCATTTTTTTTTTTTTTTTGGTTGGCTTGGTCACATCTTTTATAGGTTTACATGCCACTCCTAATAGAAACCTGGGTGTGGGACTTCCCTGATCAAGAACAGCTGCTGAAATCAACAACCTGGATTTCCTTCTCAAAGGCGATTCAGAATCCTATCCATAGGCTAACCATCAGAAAGTCACATGCAGTATTCAAATCAGAGCACAGCTAGACCGCCAGTGTAGGACCCATGATCTCATCATCATTATATGGAAATTTTGGCTCACTTTACTTTACAACATTGTTTAAGGGCATTTGTTTTATGTGCAGATCTCTTAAGGTACTGAAACAGCATTCCAAGCAGACATGTTTGTTTGGACTTTGACCAGAGCAGTAGAGGAGTGAAATATTTATATTTCAGCTACCATCATATATTTGTCAACACGTGGGTATACAAGACCCCATCACATAGTTCCTAGCACGTTTAATATTAGTCTTCTCAGTTGACAGAAATTGACGATGTAGTCTAATGCTAAGATCTACTGCACTCTGCGAGTTTGTTTCGGTTTGACACGCTGTTTACAAGGATCCAGATAATGTCAAATACCAAAAGTACCTGGAATTTCCCCTCAGTGACATCAGATCAGATGAAGTCTCGGTACTTTCCTGAAAGCTACTACACCTGTTCACTGTATGAAGTGAGAAATGGAGTCCATTTCTCAGAAAAGAAAAATGCCAGACTGTGCACACTGCTCCATAACCATAAAGAAGAAGTAACCACAGAAACATGTGAAAAGATGCTTTTAGTTTACAGTTTCTTAAGATAAAAACAACATTATAAAGCTGGTATATCATCAACCATTTTTTGAAATATAATGTATAATGATGCATAATTTTTTAATGTATGGAAAAATGATTAAAATAAACATGCCTTCGTGGGTATACAGAAAGAATCTAGGGGGCAGTGGTGGTCTAGTGGTATAGGGCGCTGGATCGCTGATCCAAAGGTTGGGGGTTCGAGTCCCACTCTCCACAAGGTTGTCACTGTCCCCCCAGTGCAGCTAACTGGGTTATCAAAGGCGGGCCATGTCTCTCACTGTCTATGGTGAGAGGCATGTAAAAGAACCATTGCTGACTTTCGTAAAGAGTAGCTGCAAAGTCGTCAGCGTGTTTCTGTCCCTTGCTAAAAGGGTTGTGACAGGAAGGGCATCCGACGTAAAAACCTCTGCCAAATCAAACGTGCGAATCAGATGATTCGCTGTGGCGACTCCCGAGTAAAAGGGAAAAAGCCGAAAGGAAGACAGACAGACAATTCAAGCATACTCAAGTTATTTCTTAAAATGTTTATTTCTATTTAACAAATTAATTCTTTACCTTTTGAATCAAAATTTATCCACTGAAGCAAACAACAAATAAAAAGGAATTAAATTTGCTTGAAACTATGGACCCATTTACCAGTACTAGCACAAAGTATAATACAGAACCAATTGCCGCATTTATTCAGATAAATTGTGAGCTGGTGGAGTCTAAGCTGAGCTGCCACCCAGAGTCTTCTGAGTCTTAAGTTTCTCGTAGTATTTCTGCAAGAAGAAAACAGTACACAGAGTGTAACTTTATTGAACGTAATTAAACAGTAACATAATGAGCTAAATATCCTGGTATATCTTTAAACAGATCTGCATACAGAAATATTAACAGGGTGTGTTTTTATATAGCAAATTATACTGTCATCTAAAATGTGTGTACACACAGTTCTGTTTAAAATAATAGCAGTCAGACATTACGAACCTGATCAGTGTCTGGACAATAATATCATATCAAAATAAGTACATATGGTGAACACAGCTTTTTTTTTTTTTATTAAATTCCAATACTTTCTAGTTTACACCTATTTCATGCTCAATTTTGTGACAAGACCTCATTATTTTCACGTCCTTCTGAGCATCTGCTAAGCTCTCCATAACCACATGAATTGGAGCACAGATGCACAATGAACCATGCAATCCGCATATGTGTGGAAAAATTAGTAAATAAGCACCAGACTTGAAACAGGATCGATGATATATTCACACGCACACCTAGGGGCAACTTGGAACAGAAAGTTAGCCTAATGTGCATGTTTTCAGACTGTAGGAGGAGACAGAAGTACCGGAAAGAAACCCAAGCAAACACCTCACAGAAAAGCCTTCACTGAGGTCGAGACTCAAAGCCAAGACCGTCTTGCTATGAGCTGGATGTGCTAACCACTACACCACCGTAACTTTAATAAATAAACAGTGCACATCGCTAAAGAACACTGAAACCTATAGTACTGATTTACCTCCATATTTTGGTAATGTCGCAAACTGCTGCAGTGAATTTTCTTTGCAGTTTCCTCATTTCCATAAAACAGAGAGCAGAGTTTACAGAAGAAACCAGTCTTGGGAACTACGAAGTCAACACCTGGGAAAAAAAAAAACACAGAAACGCAATATTCAAAAACTGATCAACATAAAGCAAAGAAAACAGGGAATGCAATGGCCAGTCCTGTTCGTTTTTTTTTTATTTTATTTTTTTAAACCTGTCTTTGAAAACTGCTGCTATTTCTCAACTGGACAATGGCACTTACCATTCATTATCAACCATTTACTCAAATTTGGCCAATCATTGCCACTATTACATTTACAGCATTTAGCAGATGCTCTTATCCAAAGCGACTTCCAGAAGTGAACATCAGTGACTATCAGTGAATATATTTTTATACTGGTTTGTTAGAACACAGACTAAGTAACATCAAGCAAACCCAGTTGGTAGATATTGTGTGGGGGTTTTATTTTGTGTGCGCGTCTGTATAGCATGGTGCTAATCGAAAGTACTAAGTAAGCTACTCTAAGAGAACGTGGTGCCATGTGAGGTGTGATAAGTGCTTTGACGTAGGAAGGTTCAGATCCATTTTGGCCTTTGTAGGGAAGCATTAAGTGTTTTAAATCGAATGTGAGCAGCTACAGGAAGCCAGTGGAGACACCATGTCAGTGGTGTAGGAAAATTCGGGAAGGCTGAAATCAAACCATGCAGCCGCATTCTGGATCATTTGAGAGGTCAAATTGTGCTCAAAAGTAGACCTGCCAGGAGTGAGTTGCTGTAATATCTAAGTGGCCTTACTGGAAAGAAATGGATGAATTCTTCGTATGTTAGAAAGAAGACAACTACATGATTGAGAAAGATTAGTGATGTGAGAATAGAAAGACAGGACAAGAAAAAAGTCCATGGTTACACTCCAAGGATTCCCACTAGATATTTTACTCCCACCATTTTATTCACTGTGTGTTCCAACAGGAGGAATAGCTTCAGCAAGAATAACTAAGGCAGAAATTTAATTTCAATTTATTTCAATGAAATACAGAAACTAACGGTGAGATGACTTCCATCTTTGTGATGACATAACTAGTAGTTTAAAGAACGGAGCCGTTAATTGCTCATCACTTATACCATTCCCTTCAAAACTGCTCAGCTCACTCATGATATCAACACATTTTATATTTTGGAGAATCTTACCAATAGGATTATCTTGGCTAAAAGGAGGAAGAGTGAATTCAGTTGTTGTAGAGGGCTGTGAACATGGCTTCTTGGGCTCTGGCTCCTGATTCGGCTCTTCGTCACGCCTTTGTTTAGATTCCTCTGAAACAGAAAAAATTGTGGATTTACAATAAAATGAAACAAGCCAATTGTACAGACATCAGTCAAAAAAAAGTAGGGGGGTTGTTCCTAATGTGAGATTTTGCTCATTTTAAATCCTACGATTGTGCCTATGGAAACATGGATCATAAATACCTTTTATTGCTGCTCGTTTTTCAATTTGATCCTCATCAGAAGTTCTCTCCTTAACTGTGACTTCTTCCTGTTTGCTTACACCAGGCTTCTGTTCCTCTGTTTTCTTTATTATCTCTGCATTCGTGGAGGAGGACGCTACCTCTGCTTTTATATTTTCTTCCTCAGATCTACCTTTTTTGCTTACGTCTACAGAATTTGTGACCGAGGACTTCAGCTCATCAGTGGAGGCTGGTTGGTCTTCTGGGGTGATCTCAGAGGGTTCTTCTACCTGGCTACTCGATGTTTCCCTCTTCGCTCTAGCAGACTTTCTCACTACAGAGAGAACCAGAGAGAATAGAGTAAAATTAATTGCAAACTCATTAACATATTGACCTGTTCAAACCATATACCACTTCTGACCCGGTGTCTGTCGAGATCTCCTTTTAGACCTTCCACCCCTCCTGGTGATAGGTTTCTCCTCCTCCTCTTCTTCCATCTTCTCTTCAAGTAACTTCTCTGGTCTTTCTTCTTCTTCCTCACCCACTTCATCCACAGTCACAAAATTCATTCTATGTATATCTTCTACATCACAGGCATGCCCCTTTAAGGGAGATAATTTCACAAGCACTTCAGGCTGGACTAATACATCCACTTCAGAGCTGGCAGGATTGAATTTCACCTGATCAGTCTCATCTGCGTCATCACACTTCATCTCATCCAGTGTAACAAGAGTCTGAAGAAAGCAGACAAATTTCACTCCAACATTAACTCGTGTTACATAGTTTTAAGTAGATCTTCTCTAAACACAATTGTCTGCGCAAAGTAAAAATACTAACCTCAGGGTTAAAAGAGCCTGCATCATCATCTTCCTCCTCAACAATTTCATCAAGGGTGACCAGGCCCTGAAGTGTTTTCTCCAATGGTTCCTCCTCAGGGTCTGCATCATCACCTCCCACCTCATCGACAGTTAATAGTGCTTCAGGATTCTCACCAGCCTGTCGTTTCAAAAGCTCCTCCTCATCAGCAAAATCTTCATCACCCACCTCATCAAGGGTTACCAAGGCATCCTGGGATTGGTGTTTCTTTTTCCTTTGCTCATGTCGCCCAGTATCTGGCTTCTCAGACTGATGCTCTGCAGGTGGCACCTGCTTCTGTAGCTCACATACTTGAATAGGCTCACTATTTGGTACAGAGGCAGATGAAGCAATCTGGTTAGAATCATGTGAGACAGAGGCACACTCATCTGAGGTCTTCTCTTTGCTGAGAGAAACTTCTTCAGAATCCGTCTTCCCAGTGCACTGCTTATCTTTTCCCTCAGACGCTGGTGGATCTTCATTTTTCAGCTTTTCTGACTCATTCTTTTTATGAACTAGCCCAAAGTTCTGAGGTTCATTTTCCATCATGTCACTAGCTTTCTGATTCTTTGCTTCAATGTCTGCAGAAGGTTTGGACCTGGATGTAGATGAAGAGGTTGGTTTTTTGAACTTCTCTGAACTATCACTGGGTTTCTTCTCAGGTGTGGATGATTTGATGAGGAATTTGGGGTCATCCTCCTTTAATTTAGTCTCCTCAGAGCTAGGGGGAGTGTGCTCCTCTCCCTCATCTACAACCTCATCCACAGTTACAAACTCATCTAGGTTGAAGGGGAAAAAATCCTCAATAGTTTGCCTCTCTTCTTTTGCCTGAAAAAGAAATTTTGCCTTATTAATAAACATCAGATCTGTATAGAAAACACACAATGGAAAGTCATAGCCATTCAGATACTCACTTACCCTTTCTGTTCTCTTTGGCCTTGTGTCACTCCTTGAGGAACGTGCACTTCTGCTGCTACCACTACGAGTCTATGAAGAAAACAAATGAGTTCAATGTTCAAACTTGCTAGTGTAAATATATTTAGATTTGCGAAAGCTAAAGTTGCAAATACGTTTAGTTTTTCTTACCTTGATGCCTTCCTCCTCACGTTCTTTTGACCGCCTTGATGCTGTGCTGCTCATTGATCTGGTCTTGCGTGATGCAGTGGAAGAGGAGCTTGATCCTTCATTACTCGTGGAAGAAGACTCATCTTTCTGAATACTCCTGACTCTGTGTCTGGAAGAAAGTTCTTTTTCGGGTGACTCAGTTTTTCTATGTTGGCTTTTAGTAGTTTTCAAACTCTCAGTCTTTCTTTCCTTTTCACCTGGAGTCTTTCGCCTGTCAGATTTTGTCATTTTTCCCTCCACTTGTGAAACCTCTTTTTCAGCAGAATTCTTCTCCACATTATGTTTTTTACCGGCTTCTTCAGCACGTTTCATGGAGGACTGCAGACGGCACTGATGGACTGCTGCTTCAAGAGCCTTCAAAATCTCTTGTGTAACGGGTGGGAAGTCCAGATCCACACTCTCACTTGGAGGAGAATTTTCCATAGCTGGTGTCTTTTCAGACTGTTTATGGACAGAAGACTGCAGAATGATATCAGTTAAGGGTACAACTGTTACAGTAACTGGTTTACACCCCTTCAGGTCATCCTTAAACCGAAATTCATTCAGCTTTATAGTACTCTGTGTGCTCAAACTGCCTTGGGTAACTTCATTATCCT
>CM045745.1:17055281-17110281 GCA_024760905.1 Plotosus lineatus | reverse complement strand
GGCCCTCCTTCCTGTGGTGTGCAATCAAGTTATTTCATTATAACATTTTAATTTGCAGTTCATCGTGGGTAAATCTACTCAAGTCAAGCAATTATAAACAATTAAACTTACTTCTTAGCAATTGGTTTTTTCTCATGTCCAGAAGACTTTAGGTGATCCTTGGTGTTCTACTCACAAAAAGACACAATTTTTAAAAAATTATATATATATACATTATTGTTCATATTTGTTTATTTCATAGGTGCAAATAACTCCTGCTTGGACACTACCTTCTCCAAAGTAATATGAATAAGCTTTCCACACAGCTTCATATCCTTACAGCTGGCCAAAGTTTTGGCATCTTCCTTCTTTTCCATCCACACCAATGCCTGAATTGGACAAAATTGTTAAACATAGACTGAAAAGGTCTCATATCATACTACTCAAATCTTAACAATAACGCACAAAGTTCTGAACTGACAGTATAGATTTGTCCACTGATAGGGATTTTGCTATATCATTTACACTGCCGAGGTTTTTATTCATATTATACACACACACACACAGGTAACTCACTTTACGAAAGACCCAACAAATGAAAAATCCGGGTTACGAAACACATTTTCATAAAAATTTCTGTCTCTGGATACGAAACAATTTCACGATCTCAAAAATTAAAACCATTGGTACAATATTGAAGGAGGAGGCCTTAAATGGTATACTTTTATCATTTTTAAAAGGGTTTAGGGGTAAGTATTGGGGGCCTTGGAACGAATCACAGATTTTATATGTAAAATGCGGTTCAACTTACCAAAAAAAAAAAAATCCAGGTTACGAAACCACTTCTGGAACGGATTAATTTCGTAAGGTGAGGTACCACTGTATGTGTGTGTGTGTGTATATATATATATATATATATATATATATATATATATATATATATATATATATATATATATATACACACACACACACACACACACATACACACACACACAGTATGTGTATATACATACACACACACACACTATTAGATGTGATAAGCGCCCGGGGCACTTTAAAAATGGAGTGGGTGAGCGCTTATTAAAATATTGCCAGCAGAGTGGAGCAGTAAGTGCTTATTACCACAGAGGTGAAAAACATGAATAATAACAGAACAATAAAAGAGTTTTACTGGTATTTGTGTTATTCATTTTGTGGAATCAACCAAATTACTTACATGAAAACTGAAAATAAACAGAAAACAGCATAATTTAAAAAAAAACTTTAAATTATCCCTCTTTTGCTGTTCCTTTAAACATATTCCCCCGCTGTAAAATTGAGCCAATCAACATGAATGTCAACTTTGGCATATGGTACATTGAAAAGCACATGGCCAGGAACGGCATTAAATGTATGAAGTTAGTGAGCAGGAGAATGGGGTGAAAAATACTCGTCATCACTTTCTGATAAGTCCATATCTTGCTCATCGTTCCATTCATTCAGAGCATCCCATAGTTTTTCTGTATCAGTTTCTACTGGTTCATCTTGTTGGACATTTACCAAGAGAACATATGAAAATATTTTCCTGTTTTTTAAAATATGGCAGAATGATCAAATGTGTTGTTACTGATGAACATTACAGACATTCCCCAGTGGCAGGGGGTCTTGAAATACTGTGTAAACTCACTTTTACAGGCAGTGAACACCATTTTACCGTTGCAGAGACTACTGATCGAATAAAATTGGTAAGTCTGATCTACCATTTTGCTCCCAGTACACATGGGCGATTATTAGACACAAGATCAAAAACACTGGGAATGGAGGGGGGCACTTATCGAATATGGTGTGTGTATGTATATACATGCATATTTTTTATATATACATAATATACACACATACATACATACAGGGATCCCTCGCTACTTCGCGCTTCAATTAATGCGGCTTCAGTGCGTCGCGGTTTTTAAAAATAAATAAATAAATATTTATCAAATTAAAAAATAAGGAAATTAAGGAAGAATGGGGGAAGTTACGGAAAATGTCACATAAACAAGACCAATTATGCAAGCAAAAAAAAAAAAAAAAAAAAAAAAAAGAGCCCAAACAAACAAAACAAAAAACAACCCAAAATCCCCCATAAAAACTGGATACATTGTTGCATCTGGCGCATCTGCATCACACACGTGTGTATATACAGATGCTCCCCAATTTACAAACGAGTTAGGTTCTGGACGGCCGTTCTTAGATGAATTTGTTTGTAAGTCATTACAGGGCATTCTTTAGAGGGGAACGTATGTTTAAACCTTGTATAAGTAACCTACACGAGTTTGTACTGTATACAATCTCTATCTCTCTCCATAATCATGGAGGGGGTAATCCTACTTCGTGGATTTCAATGGTCGCGTGGGGATCTTGGTCCAAATTAACTGTGGAAATTGAGGGATCCCTGTATATAATATAAAAGTCTGAAAATATAAGCCAAGACTGTACCTGTGGGAAAACAAGTTTATTTATTTATTTTCTAGAATTGGTGACATTTTAAAATATGCACTAAAAGTTTTTTCATTGCTGAGCATAAATGATAAGCATTAGCAGAGAAAGCTGAGATTAAAACTCGACACAATAGGCCACAAATAAATATAAAATAAAGGCAAGACTGTACACAAAAATCAATACCTCTTCTCTGGTTTTCAGGAGAGTTGCACTGTGAACTTTCCCAAAAGGCTCAACGGCAGCACATAGTTCTTGGTGTGTGACTGTATAAGGAACCCCTTTCAATCTTGCCACGAACTCTGTCACAGGACTAGCAGGCTTCTTAGTTTTCACAGTCTGCACATGACAGAAAACACATGAAAGAAAGGTTTACACGTGCTTAAAACTTATTGAACATTCTAATTTCTTTTTTTGGAGGGGGGGGTGGCCTTATGGTGAGAGAAGCGGCTTTGAGACAGAAAGGTTGATTCCCGAAACAGCAGAAAAACGTGTGACAGTGGGGGAGTGAACAGCATCCTCTCTTCATCCACATAAATGGCTGACGTGCCCATCAGCAAGACACCTAACCCACAACTGCTCTCAGGGCACTCCCGACATGTGTGTGTGTGTGTGTGTGTGTAAGCCCACTGGTCCGATAGTGTACGTGTGCGCGCGTGCATGCTCACTGGTTATGTCTGAGCTCACTTTGGATGGGTTAAACGCAGAGTCTAATCTTTGCTACTTCCTGGTCCTCAACGGTCACCTCTTCTACTCTTTTTTCCTCTTTCATTTTCCTCATTTCATCAGGTCTTCAAAGTACTCTTTCCATCTTCCCAGCACACTTCTGTCATCAGTCAATACATTTCCCTCTCTGGCCTTAATCACTCCAACTTGATGCATGTCCTTCCCACCTCTATTTCTCTGCTGTGCCAACCTGTATAGGGATTTCACGTAATCTAAATGAAATAAATATTTAGTAATTACCTCTGCGTGCGCTTGTCTGTCGGCCATAAGTGCAATACATCCGCAAGATCCATAATTGATCAGGTCGTTGCAATAAACACACAAGGCCTTGCTGTTGTCAGATTTCTTTATGAAACTCGCCAAAGGTTCCGATACGTTCCGAGTCTGTGCTGATTTTCACCTCAAATTTCACAATCTTTCTAGACATTCCCACTTAAACTTATTCTTAACATTCTTATCCATTTCTGACATGCGGGACTCCTCTTCTTTTGTTAAAGTTCGCACCATTTTGAACACAACACGCTGCGATTTGCATTGAGCCAAGTCACTTTACATTAAGCTTAAAACAGCCAACAAGTGGCTTAAAATATGGTGAGGCGCTCCACTGAAAGTAGGCACATCTTTCAAGTGAGCAAGTGCACCGTTGAATACTTGTTTAGTACTCAGCCTTCACTGGCTCACTTGAAAGATCAGAAGTCCGGATAAGCCGCACTTTGCATCAAGCACAAACAAATGAGCTTGCCAGAAGCACCCCTCATTCACCGGAAAACAAAAACAGATCATATGAATAAACAATCCTATTATTGATAATTATAATCATTCTACCTTGAGTGACTGTGGCAATAGAATTTATTCAGCATTATCTGGTTACAGGGCTGCGTTTACAGGTTGAAGTGTGACTATTTTCAGCCGTCGGGCTTAGCTGTGTCACAATTCGTGAATGTATCATGCGTTAGTGCCGGGAAAAACTTTAAGTATCTTTCAGAAACTTTAACACTATTCTTTCATTTTATTTGTACAGTAGTCAGATAGCATTAACCTGAACAATCACTGTACATGGCAAAGAACAAAGAAGGTCTATAGTTACCTGTGAGTCCTGTTACAATTAGAAGATGCCTATGTGAAGTAGAGCTATCAGCAAGAAGCCCTGCAAAGTCCCACTTTTTTTTTTTTTTTTTGGGGTGACAGCATGCTGAAGGTTACAATTTTCCAAACAGCACATTGACTGGCCTAAAGCAAAATGGAGCAACATTTTGTGGACACATACGTCGAGCCGTTCTCAGAAACAGTGATTACACAACTAAATATTGGTTTAGTGATTCAAATCAGAGCTATTATAAGGATTTTTAGCTTTATTCACTTTAAGTATACTGCTATTATTTTGAACACAACTGTATGTAGCATATAGAGATTTGCATTTTTTAAAGACAACTATTTCCCTGAACACCTTAGTCAGTAAACTGGATAGTTTGCGTAAATAGTGGATGTGACTGGTAATTCACAAACTTTTTTGTAAATGTGTGTTTATACATGGATAAACACTAAAAACAAAATCTAGCTTAATTTTTCCTGTATATTGCTTCTTACTTGATTTAAATATGTCCACTAACACCAAAGACAAGATATTTTTCCTAACATAACCCAAAATGTCACAAACTTTGCATGCACAGAGATAGAAAATGGAAAACTGTGTGCCCGGAAGGACTTAAGGGAAATATATGTCTGAAAATCTTCACAGAACTAAAGCATAGGAGATTACAGTGATCCCTTGCCACTTTGCGATTTGAGCATCGCGGTCTTGGTACATCACGGTATTGTAATAAAAAAAAAAAATTAAATTAAAAAATTCATAAAAGATTCAAAATTCGCACTGAAACTCGCTGGTAAGCAAGCAGAAGACAGGGACCCAAGGCAGGTTGCGTCCAGACTGAAGTGCCCCTTCTCCCCAGTTCAGACAGGGACCGCCCACTCAACTCAATCTCGCAAGCTGATTGGCTTAGACACGTGACACTGTTGCCTCGAACATTCCGACAGGATTTTTTGTGATTTTGTGATCTTGGTGTTTGTGAACATCCTGCACCACGAAGAAGAGCTATTGTCAGAGGTGAGTACAGTAATTAAAGTATTTATATATAAATTTTCTTTAAATATTAATACATTACAGTATTTACATATGCATATACTCGTAACATTTAATATACACTTCTTGATACTGTATAGACGTGAAAACATATAGAAATGAGAAAACATGGTAGAAATGAGAGGGGCGTTCCTACTTATGTGGTTTTTCGAATATCGCAGCCAGGTCTGGTCTACATTATCCGCGATATTCAAGGGGTGACTGTACTAACTTACATAAACCCACGTGAGAAGACAGGTGAACAATATTTCAAAGTGGAAATATTCCTTGGAATTATTGCTTCTAAAGGGAGAAATCTGTATAGCGTTGATGTATATCTATTTTGCGGTTGCTGGGTAGGGTTCTCACTTAATACTGGACCAATTTAATAATGTTTGTTCCTAATAAACAAGGTTAAAGGCATGCTTGCTTAGCTATGCTGTGAAAAGCTACAAGCTTTAACTTCCTGGCTAACATCTTGAGATGTGGATGGCAATTTTTTTGTACATCTTGAGAGTTCTTCATCAGTTTTAGTTAAAATGAGACGAACTGCATTATGGAATAGCTTAAAAAGGTATCATTGCTCACGCTAGAGGAGTTGCTTGACTTGACTGATTCACTTCTTTTGGGAGATGATGAGCGCTTTCTATTGCCGCTGCCACTCCTCTTCTTAGCAAGTTCTGCCAACAGAGCAGGGGCCAATGATTCCACCATGGCCTTCAAGGTACTGCTGCCTGCTATGGAAGTTAACTCTGTTAGAAAGGGGAAATGGGCAGAATTTTTCGTTATTATTATTAAAGAACATTGATATAGCATATTCCAATAAAATACGCAGTAAATGACACCACAATATCCAAGGCAGTATGGATTAATATTACCTGAAGACTCCAGAAGTTTTTTTGCAAGTCTTTCACTGCTGCTTGATTTCTGCAAGCGAGGAGGACTGCTTCTTCGGGGGCTCACTCGTCGAGAACTCCGTAGAGGGGATCGCCTACTACTGCTGTAGACTGGAGACCTTGACCGCTGGCTCGGTGGACTGCGAGAACGCCGCCTGTGTAAAGGTGAGTT
Organism: Plotosus lineatus; assembly: GCA_024760905.1. Classification (NCBI taxonomy): domain Eukaryota; kingdom Metazoa; phylum Chordata; class Actinopteri; order Siluriformes; family Plotosidae; genus Plotosus; species Plotosus lineatus. Next base: position 17,103,917 of record CM045745.1, on the reverse strand, counting down.
ACGGCTCTTCCTATAAGGGGACCGGGAACGACTTCGAGTACGTGAGCGGCGGTACCGCCGAGGGCTTCTTGACCGGGAACGAGACCGTTGACGACGACTGGATGAACCATGGTGCCGTTTAGGGCTAGGAGTTCTGCTACAAATGTGAATAAGTTTGAAAGGACTTTGTATAATTAGGGTTCAAATCACCAATGTAGACTAAAGATATAGATCAGATCACCACCAACTACCTTGTAAGAGGAGCGGTCTCTGCATTCCAATCAGGATATCTACAAAAACAACACAGTTTTTCAAATTCCAATGAAAAACGCCAAAGAAAGTTTAATAGCCAAAATTTATTTTAATTCAATTCTTGTCAGACTTACTGTTTTCTGAGACGTCTACAATTATCAATGTGAAGAGTTGTATTTTGATGTTGAATCCAATCCTGTCATTAAAAACAAAAAAAAAACACTATGTACAGTACATCACATACTGCTATTTTTTTTTGCCAATCGAAACAAAATCTACAGATCTTAAATTTCCTAGTCATTATGATAAATACAGATTTTAATCTCAACCATGGTTGATGCATAACTAACCTCATACAGGTTTGTATACACTTAGGCTCATCTAAAAATGTTTTTTTTTAATAAAAAAAAAAACATCTAAAAAAGGTCCATATCATGTTTACAAATTATTCTGAAAATTCAACTTCCCAAAAGGAAAAATTTGCTTTTTTTTTTTTTAAAGGGAGAAAAAAAAACCCACAGAGCAAAACAACTCAAAAAAGGTCCTCTGAGATCTTCTCATGGGTCATCAACTTGTATGCATGTTCTTCATCATCAGTCACATTCCATCGGGTCTCAGATCAGATAGTTCCAGCATTGTCCATGCCTTTAAATCAGGGCTGGGCGATATATAAATATAGAAAAATCATCATATTTCGATATAACCACTCATCACCCAACTGAATATCAGGTGTATGGCGATTTATCTGAAATATCAAACGTTCCTCCTGAAATTAACAGACAGCTTTAATATTCCTCCCATGAATACAAAGAGTCTGCAGCATTTAGAAATCTAACAGTCAGAAGCAGCAGGAGACACATTGCGATTGCAGCAGTGAAGTTCATGGGAGCTGTATGCCTTTTTGACAGGCCTTTGACAGACCTGAACCAGGTGAAATTGCACACAAGTGCACTCTGACTCCTTGGTGCCAATATTGTTTCAAAAGAGTCTGCATGTTCTTTTGTCTCTGAATATTATTTTTCTAGCATAATAATTACATATATTTTTATTGTGAAAATGTCAAGATCAAGTTTTTAATCATATCGCCCAGCCCTTCCTTCAATAATGTGTTCACATCCTCAGGAAGTATGCAGCACGATTTTTTTTCCAAAAAAAGATCCTTGAGCAATTTCTTCAATTTGTTCATTAGATTTTAAAAACAGGGAGGGCCACAACATGATCATTAGCCTCTTCAACCTAGTGTAACCCTCAAACATTGGTAGTACCAACATGACAGCAATTCTTTTGAAAATGTTAGCAGTAAATAAGTCAGCTAATTTAGTTACATTATAATAGTTTATTACTGCATTTTAGGCTTATTGTGATGCAACACAGTAAGTCACGTCACACACAAAAAAAAAAAAACAAAAAAAAAAAAAAAAGGTATACAATGAACTTAATAGAAATCCTCAAAAATGAAGCAGTACAGAAACTGAAAATACTCACCTTCGTCTGGGCACATTCTACGTTACATAGAGAGCATGTATGGGGAAAGATTCTTGGACTAGCAGCTGAGTAATCGTTCATCATGGTAGGTGTTGGTAACCTCTTTACAGCTGAAGCAGTGACCGGAGGTGAAGCAAATGCAAATGAACTTCCAGGGATCATCGGGACCATAGGACCAAAAGGAAGAACAGGAGGGGTTGCAATCAGTGGTGGCTGATTGAGTGATGTAACTGTTGAAGTAGTAATCCTTCTCGGTATTGGATTGGCACCTTGGACATCCAGGCTTTGCGTAGAGGGTCTTAGACCCATCAGTGGAGGCTGCTGAAGTTTTGGAACCATGACTGAAGCCTGCGGAAGAACCGGAGCAGCCAGGTTTTGTTGTAGATGCTTACTTTTGTCAGCAGTACTGAAGGCAGAGACCTCTCTACTATACTTGACTGATTCTTTCGCAAATTGGTCATGTGCATACTTGTCTGGTTCTTCCTCAGGAAAATCAAATTTTCTAGAATGTCCATAATCAATAACTTGGCCTTGTCGTGTATCAGAGAGCAGAGGATCAGATGATCTTAGATCACGGTCAGCGACGTTCCTCTTTGCCTTGCGCATGCGGATGTCTCGCAAAATAAAAGGTAGGTTGTCCGGAGTCAGCTGATCATCAGGGTAATGGCTAAGCAACTCAAGGTCATCACTTGAGAGTCCAAAGTTTGCCAATATGCTGCTAGCACTCTCTGGAGTATAACGAGTAGACTGATGTTCTGAAGGAGATTGGCTATCCAAACAACTCTTTCTAGCACTGCTGCCAAAACCCGATGGCTGAAATCGCTGTGAAGAGCTGGAAGCATGACCTATACTTGATGAAGGAAAGAGTTTGCTAGAAGTTTGGTATCCTGTCCACTCTCCATCATCAGATCTTCCTGGAACACTGGCTGCTGCATAACCACCACCTCCAGGAGACAGCACCTTATCTCGGACATCTTGCTTCAGGTGAGGCTCCATGGTTTTGGGCTGCTGCAGCATTTGGCTGACCAGATGCACTTCCTCAAGAGCTCCACGAATATTCCGTTCTATAGATGCATCAATACTGTGGGGAATCTGGGACTGCCGCTGATTCAATGGAAATGACATCTTCTGGTTTGCAGGCATTCCCCCACGGGTACTAGACATGGTGTCAGTCGCAAGGCGAGCTCCTGCCAAGTCCAGGCTAGACTGTGTCCCAATACCATACTGTCCTGCTGGAACCGACCTCTGGGCACTGGAGAATGGTCCCCCACGAGGATTATACATAGGATGAGACATGGTAACCTTGATCAAGTCGAGCAAGGTTAAGGTAGATAAACCAGTAAAAGGAGGAGTGAAGTTTCTGGCAGTTATCACGTTCAGCTGGTGTAGTGCCAACTGAGCCTTTATATGGGCCAACTGGTGGGAGACCAGGCCAAAGAAAGGCAGACTCCCACAGCCGCTCAGGAAATTTGACACAGGGGGCACACAACTTTCCAAGAATAATGTAAAGCTGAAAAATTTGAAGGAAAACAACAAACAAAAAAAAACAAAAACACAAACAGGGTTACTGGCTTGTGGTTTTCAACTCCAGAAAGAGTGAGGGAAAGACGGTTGTAATCCCTGCACCTAACCCCACCCCACTTGTACAATACAGGTTTTTTCTTTTCATCGTATCCAGAATCAGTGTACAGTCTCCTCAACTGAGCTTTAAGATAGAAAAACAGTAAACAATTAAATAATGGACAGGGAAACATTTTCCATGGCTTTACAAATAGACATGGTCTCAAGTTTAAGGAATTAACTGCAAAATATATTGCAAACTACTTGTCAAATAATACTTCAGATCAATTAAATCAATTAAGTTTACAGTCATGCAGATCACCTAATATCCCGCAGTGCATATGCTCAGTGCGAACTAGTTTTGAAGGCATTTTGATACTCTGATGGAGCTTTAAAGGAGACGCCCAGATGATTTTTACCATCGTATTGCTTTTCAATCCTTGATCTTCAAGCAACTACACTCAATGCAGAATGTGAAAACACATCAAAATTGAGTCAAACTTTGAGTACAGCATGAATCAGCAAGCTCAAGCTGTGTGACATCACAAAATGAAGTCCCACACAGCACGGCCTACATTGAAATACAGCCATCAATGGTCGTCTTCAGATCATTCCAGAACAGCGTTTAACCATTTAATTCTCAATAATTACCTCAGATGAGGACACTTTAGGAATCTAACAAGTTTATTGGGTTGTTGAACCATATGCTTGCAGCAGTGAGATTGCGAAAACTCCGATCAGCCCGTTTGGCAATACCCAGTGAAAAATATGCAGTACTTCAATCTGTAATTTGCTTCTTTCCTTTCCATACCACCGTACAGTTATTCAATGCTGTGTTTATAAATCCTGCATGTGACTTGCATAATAAAATACACAGAACACAGCATTTAATAATAATAATAATCATCATTATTATTATTATTATTATTATAACAACCTAATAGGCTTCAGCACACTTTTACACTGCAGATGTTATTTTCCTACTGGCTCATCAGACATCATCCTAGTTTCTGTAGAATGAAGCAACAAGGAGTTCACTTCCTCCTGGATGGAATGCCAGGCCATCACAGGTTACCTTTCCAATATACATACTGATACCCAGTTGTACTGCTGGGTGGACAGAGACACTTGTTTTCGTCCTTGCCCAGGGGTCTTGGCATCATCAGGGTCCATTGGAAATTTGAACCCACATCCTCTCGTTTATCAACCCAGCACCCTAAATCACTATACTATCAGCCGCAAGGCCTATATGTAGGCTCCAAATATATTAAATAAATAAAAATCAGCATGTTATTAAACTGCTAACACATTAATAGCATCTCAGGCTTTATTGACTGAGGTATAAGCTCAGTAGGCCAATTTGCTCATGCTAACATATACCGATAAAAGGGTTAAGTACAGGATGCAATATTAAGTAGGTTTATGAGGAAATGCACATGACGTTATTCGTCCAATGATTGTCAATTTTTCAGGGAGATAAATGCTATTTGGCCATTTAGTATGCAAATGTTTACCGTATTTTCCGGACAATACGTCGCTCTGGAGTACAAGTCGCATTGGCCAAAAAAATGCATAACGAAGGAAGGAAGGAGAAAAAACACGACACCCTAGACTAGGAGTTGCAAACTCATGGAAACTGTCTACCTTGGCTTGGAAATCTGCTGACAGTTTTTGTGACTTGGTCCTTGCTCTGATACAGAGGCAGTTGTGTTGCATGATGCGGTACCACCAAGAAGGTCCTCCTACAAATTTATAGTCATCTCCCTGACAACTACCTGGGCATGGATACACAGCTGCACCGTTGACAAGCCCCTCCCTGAGGCACGTTGCTCTAGCACCCATGTGCATGCTTGTTCTTCAAGCTGTGGCCATCCAGCTTTCAGCCCGTGATTAGCATTTTTTGTTTTCTTCGTTGCAGTAACAATAAATCGCCGTTTTTCTCCAGTCTCACGCCAAACTTTCTGCTGCTCGATTACCATTTTCTGCTGCATATTTCACTACTTGCAGCTTGTAATCCGTAGAATAGGATTTTCTTTTTGGGGACATTTCTTCAGTGATACAGGATGAGTAGGTACTGGTACCCAAGCCTCGAGTGCCCTCTTGCAGTTGAGTGTAAAAATAACAAACATGTGAAATTATGTTTGTTATTATAATGAACAGAATTATATGTAATAATTTCACATATAAATCGCTCTGGAGTATAAGACACACCTTCAGCCAAAGTATGGAAAAAAAAAAAAAAAAAAGAAAAGCGAATTGTAGTCCCGATAATACGGTACTTTCTGAACTAAAAATTTTACTTAATCTTAGCAGTCAAAAATGCAAAACAGCATTTTTCTTGAGGCAAGTAATGGTTCTTCCCACTCTGGTCAATAATTTACACTCAAAAATGAGATGATATTTTATTAATTTCTAAGTTAACGATCTTAAAACTTTCCCCTCTTCCTGTATGCTCCTCAAGGCTTCTGGGAGTTTTCTTTTTATACTTCTTACCATCTAGTTCACAGCTTGGGAGCAAAACCCTTGTTGCCGTGCAGAACATCCCCTTGTTGCCGTGCAGAACATCCAAGTCGCATCGCATGGTGTCAGCCTTCACAAATGATTGTTAACCCCTTGATTGAAACCCCTCGACTTTAAATCAAACTGGCGTTTTCTTTGTCTTCTTCCTCACTTTGCGTGATTGTAGAAGGGCACCTTCCTTTAGCCTAGGCTGGTAGTCATCAGATGATAGAACGATCAAAGTTTCATGGCAATCTTCAGTCAAATGTTCAAAAATATAACGACCATTTCACTGGGGCCCAGTCTGAGCTCAATTCATAAACAAAACAAGTCCATAGTCTCTTCCCACGGACTTTCCAGCCAAGAGTTCACATGGAATACATGGGGTCCATTTGCTGTTGTTGCTGGTGCCACACCCACCATCAACCTTTGTAGCATGTCACTTTAAACCAAATATTCTTATATCGCAGTGTATATCCAAATACACAAAAATGAAAATAGCAGCAGCGCTTGATACAAACTGTGACGTCACTTAGCAAAAGGTCATGTTCCTTAAAGCCAGGCTGAAAACTGATAGATATTTCTTTTTTTAATTTATGATACATGACTGAGCCATTGCAAGCAACAAAGTAGAGGTCTGGTTCTTGGTATGTACTTTATATATTAAAAAAAAAAAAAAAAAAAAAAAAATATATATATATATATATATATATATATATATATATATAAAAAAAATCAGTTTATCAAATCTATATATCAAATCAGTTTAATTTTAAAAATTAAATTTGTAAGGTGCTGGATCACTGATCTCAAAGTTGGAGGTTCAAGCCCCACTCAAACGGGTTGTCCCTGTCCCCCCCAATGCAGCTAAGTGGGTTATCAAAAGCTGGTCATGTCTCTCATTGTCTATGGAGTGAGGCATGTAACAGAACCATTGCATAGCGTCAGCATTTTTCTGCCCTGTGATGGCCTGGCGAGCTATCCAGGGTGTACTCTGCTGTTGCCCAGAGTCGGATGAGATGGACCCCTGCCTCCCATGACTAACTAGGATTAGGCAGTTCAGAAAATGATACACAAGTGACGAAAATAATGGAACTATTGAAGTGCTCAATTTTGTGCAAATTACATGCATGATGTACAGCTATACAATATTTTCCCTAGAGGTGTTTTTTTATATACATATTTAGCCCACTTGCGTTGTGTGTATTGTTCCATTTTATACAGATCTTAGCTTTTTGTCTCATTAGGAGGCTGAAATGCTCCCATACTGGATAGATTTAAATGTAGCATAAGACTTTGAGTGAGAATTAAACATTTTTTACCCATGTGCAAAAATAAAGACAATGTTGAGCAATACCTCCCACCCACTATACAACCTGCTGATAAGTCCCCGGAGCACATTCAGTGAGAGACTGACATCACCTAAATGCTTTTCTGAACGACACAGAAAATCATTCCTACCTTTGCCCACTAAACTGTACAGCTCCTCCATAGAACAGCCACTATTATAGATTCTAGTGTTTATCATCATGATAATACTGTATACAGTAGGCCCTTGACTATTCGCGGTTTTGTACTCATGGTTTGAGTATTCGCAGACTGCCGAGCAACTAACATGTCACTCAAATTCAGCCAATGGCTGTCCTCCTTCGTGCTGATTGGTTGAGATGTTGTAACGCCCCTTTTTCCTCATTCACACACAAGTTGTCAATGGGCCTCTTTTTTAGTGTGTTTTAAGCTCTATGATGCCACTCAAACGCTGTGTGTCTTCTCTGGCTAAGCGATAGAAAACGCTGGATGTCTCTTCTGAAGAAACAAGACTTTATCCTGAAGAAGAGACAGTTTCCTCTGAACTGCTGTATTAACGTCTTTTTCAATTATTACTCCAGTATAGTACCCAAGTTAATGTTTAGAATGTTTGTGCGTGAGATTTTATGTTCTGTAGCATGTTTAACAAACGATACCAAAAGGATAAACTTTATTACGCTTCATTTCCTTTTACAGTTCTCAGAGTCAAAATGTTTTTGTTGTTTTGTTTGTTCATGTTTTGCACTATGCTCGCCTATGACCGGTCAACTCTACTACAGCTATGAGATTGGAGTCTTCTGAAGTTTAGCACCTAGCACGCTCAACTCCTATCCTGAGCTAATATGTTATGGTAGCTCAATGCTAGCCGCACCCCGGCTAACAATAATCCCAGGCAGAGTTCTCAGTCTCCGGCGCTTGGTTAGAAGTGGAAGGTTAGCACTTCCGGTCAGACTGCTTGAAAATGTTCAGTCCCTGCGAAACAAGATGGACGAGCTTCATGCTCGGATTGCAGCGCAGAGGAATCTACAGGACTGCTCTATGCTGTGTTTCTGTGAAACATGGCTCGAAGGAGAGTACACCAGCGAGGCGATTGCTCCAGCCCGCTACACTGCCTTCATGCCCTGCGATCCCAAGCGTGGGAGTTGTCGTTCAGCCCCTCCCCACCAAGGCTTATTGTATAGCTTAGGATAGGAGTTGAGCGTGCTAGGTGCTAAACTTCAGACGACTCCGATCTCATAGCTGTAGTAGGGTTGACTGGTCATAGGCGAGCATTGTGCAAAACATGAACAAACTAATTAAAACGAACAAAGGAACAATTTGACTCTGCGAAATCACCCTCTAGGCAGCGCCATCTTGGAGACGTCACGTTCAATGTAAAAGGACATGAAGCGTAATAAAGTTTATCCTTTTGGTATCATTTCTTAAACATGTTACAAAACAAAATCTCACGCACAAACATTCTAAACTTTAACTTAGGTACTGTACTGGAATAGTAATTGAAAAAGACTTTAATACTAGGAGTGCTTTCAGATGATTATTCCTCTTCAGGCACTTCAGAGGAAACTGTCGTTTCTTCAGAAAAGACGGCGCTTAGCCGGCGTTTGAGTGGCATCATAGAGCTTAACTGGATAATATATTATACATACAAAATGAAAATATATACATACTGTATGTGTGTGTGTGTGTATATATAGCAGTGTTCATTTTTGCTCAAGAAAGTTATGAGTCCCAGGGACTCGCAGGTTGGGAAAGTATGAGTCCAAATGCAATAGTAATGAGTCCTGTCAAATAACGGAAAAGATTCGCCCGAAAATGTATAGAACTTCAAATAGATCATTGCCAACACAAAGTTCATTCAATCATTTTATGAAAAGTTTATTAGGTTCACAGATAAAAACAAAAATTAAAAACTTAGAAGTTATCACTGACTATGATATAAAAAAAAACATTAAAACAAAATTTAAATACTTTAAAGTCATCACAGAAAAAATAATACTGTTTTAACTTTCACTCATTCATTAAAAATGCTAGAAAATGCTGACAGTGACTGAATAATTCATCAAGTATTTATATGTTGTCATATATCCTCCTGTGTTTAGTTTATCCTCCTGTGTTTTAGTGTTTAGTGTTTAGTAAATTGCTTAATCTACGCTGATTTTCGTCGACTTTGAATACTTTTTTCGGAGGCATGTTGCACGTTAAACACTCGAGAACTAGCGGAAATGAATGAACACTGGTGAGCAGACGAAATCACGTGAGCAGACGAAATCTCGCGAGAGGATCCCGATTCGATATCTCGAAAGCGCAGAAGGCAAAACTCGCACTCGGAAAGGTAAACAAATATGGCGGTATTGTCAAAGCATCGACCGATTTCGCAAGATATTTTGGCAAATATTTCTGTTTTGGGACAATGTTACATAAATTGATGAAAAATATTAATGAGTCCGGCGGACGCACATTGGTTTGACACCATGCGTCCCTACGGATTATCATGCGTCAGGGACGCAAGGACGCACGCAAACACTGATATATATATATATATATATATATATATATATATATATATACATATATATATATATATATTATTTATATATATGAGAGAGAGAGACAGAGAGAGAGAGAGAGAGAGAGAGCGAGTGAAAGTGAAAGTATGCTGTATAATGTTTTTATATTTTAATAAATATCACAGTACAAAATGAAAAAGCTTTTCTTAATCATTACTACATTTTATGTAATGTGTTTAAGAAGCATATTTTAGAGCATGTAATAGATACACAGTATTTTATTTCCAGTTGATCATTTGCGCATGTAATATGATACATGGGGTTTTACTTCCGGGTACAGAACTCGTAGATTATCTTCATTCGCGGGAGGGGCCAGAACCGAACCCCTGCGGATATCGAGGGCCTACTGTATATTATTCAATGACAGGAATCATTCAGTATTTTCTAATTATCCATATATATATATTATTTATATATATATATATATATATATATATATATATATATACATACACACACATACACACACACACACACTTCCGTATACATATTTGTGATTTTTCTTATATTGAAACTTTATCTTGCTCATTACCTGGTATGGAGCGACTGTGTAACGTGTACACAATTTCCTCTGGGATCAATAAAGTATTCTGATTTGCCCTATTTCATGGCCAACAGCCAACTTTAGTATGCACGAGCGATCATGTGATCTACCAAACTTGCACATCACAGTCCACTGCAATTTTTTAATATCCTATTTCAAGCTCGAAACACACTATTTTACAATCTAATTCAAAGACCGATAAGAACCCACCATATGAATGGAAGACCTGTCTTGTTTATCAGGATGTAAATTTTTTTTTTTAAACCATTGACCTTGTTCTGCCAGTATAATCAAACCAAGAAGACCAGTAATGCATTGAGGCATATAGCTGGAGATGTACATTTTAAAATCGTTCTCGTGTTTGTTAGAAGCAGCAGTACACATCTTGACCATCTATTCTACATCATTAACTTTCAAATAAGGTAAGCCTGGCAAATGTGTAAACCAGCCACGTCGAATTGCATGTAGAAATGGAGACACTGATCCGAGCTTTAATCAAGAAACCAGTAAAATGTGCACATGGGCCATTCCACATCAGTAGCACTGAAAGGTGGAGTCTTCTTTCTGATTCTGTCTTGCCTACGGAATTCCAGTTTCAGCCCGGTCATGCGGCAAGCAGCAAAAGTAGACAATTTGCTTTAGCATAGCACCATGGGCATCTTCTGTAGAAACACGAGTACGGGACAAAATAGCTATGATCAGCTCAAGGAGCCATATAACAGATGATCCACCCTGTAGATGATGGAAACCAGGCTTTAGTCCAAATACTGAAGCTTATTTTGCCTCTTCCATGCTTCAAATTTCTTCGTCTTGGTCCTTGGCAAGATTGGAAAAACTTTTACCTTTTCTACATTTGTATGTCAAACAAATGCTGTACTAACCTGAAGTCACTTGCAGGTCTTCATACCACCAGCATATCTTTTCTGGGATATATGACGACTCACCCCCCCCCCCCCCCATAGACTAATCTCTATGGAAACATTCACATTCTCTCACTTGACTTGTCCTCTATCCGACTTTACTGAAGTCCAACAGGGCACAGACAATATGTGTTGAAGAACTAGCATGCAAAAACTGCCAACGACAAAAACTATGCCAAAACCTTAAGAACCAAGCAACCCTCACCAAAATATCACACCTGGGTTACCTTTACAGAAGTACATACTTGGACACAAAAACGTTGAAATTCAGTTATAATTTAGAAAAGAAAGGTTATTACACTCCCGGTTATTGGACTATACACTCTACAGGATCCTCAAGGGGGCATGGGAGTTTGCCCAATCTCTCCACATGTGTTTTGTGGGCTTAGAGGCTTTCAACTGTGTCCCTTGGGATATCTTGTGGGGTGTGCTCTCGGTGTACCGGACCCATTGCTATGGGCCATTCAGTCTCTGTGCCACTGAAGTCTGGGTAACAACACGATGAATTTGCTTCCATTGAGGGTGGTAGTCTGCCAAGGCTTTGTCACCAATTTGTCCTTTGTCACCAATTCTGTGCATAATTTTTATGGACAGAATTTCTAGGCACAGCCATGGCGTGCAGAAGCTCTGGTCTGGTGGCCATAGGAGGTCATCTCTGCTTTTTGAGGATGATGTTCTTTTGGCTTCATCAATCCAGGACCTGTCATTGGAGCGATTTGCAGCTGAGTGCGAGGCGGCTGGGATGAGAATGAGCACCCGCAAATCTGAGGCCACGGCTCTCAGCCAGAAAAGGGTAGAATGCACCCTCTGGGACTGGAATGAGATCCTGCCCCAAGTGAAGGAGTTTAAGTATCTCAGGGTATTGTTCCCAAGTGAGGGAAGGATGGAGTGGGAGATCGACAAGCAGATTGCTCAAGCCTCTACTGTAAAGCAGAGTATGTACTGGCCTGTCATGGTGAAAAGGGAGCTGAGCCAGAAGGCAAAGCTCTCAATTTACCAGTTGATCTACGTTCCAACCTTCACCTATGATCACGAGCTTTGGGTAGTGACCAAAAGAACAAAATAGTAGATACAAGTGACTGAAATGACCTTCCTTCACCAGGTGGCAGGGCTCTCCCTTAGAGATAGGGTGAGAAACAGCCGTTCAGGAGGAGCTCAGAGTAGAACTAAATCTGAAATCTGGCTAAATCTGAATTCATCAGATGGCATGACCTCTTCACTGCTTTGGTGTTTAACCTTTATGGTCTCTAGCAATCAGAAACCTTCTCAATTAACTTATAGTTGCAAAGCTGTTTACTCCCAATCCTCCATTTTATAGTAAAACTGTACATGTGGAAATTCCTTTACCTTGCACTATTAAACACAGCTGGGAATTCTGTTGGATATACAGTATGTACACACACACACACACACACACACACACACACCATCAAGCGTTACTATAGAAACGTACTATGGCCTTCTACATGTCCCCTTTTTGGCAGGCCATTATATTCTTCGACGCCATTTGACAGACTAAACTGTTTACATCAGTGTCCTAGGATCATACACAGCTCGCGTAGCTTTATATAAACTTCATATATACTCAAACAAAACAGCCTAAAATTCAAAGCAATGCTGAAAAATTGTTAAAATACACATTCTGCATTACTGACCTGATTCAGCAGAGAAACGCTAAGTGCAGTGCTAATGTTAGCACTAAAACTAGCGTGTTGCTACTAGCTCAGCCGTTAGTGACAACACAGACATCCCTATCTATGATAATACGTCCTAAAGTCTACGTTTTCGTTTCGTTTTAACAGAAACAAGGCTGCACTAAGCACGTAGCTGTGGTTCCTACTAAACGAAATATTGGTCCACTGATAGGCCTCGCAGTCAAGGCCTATTACTAGGCCGCGTAAGGAATAGCGGACATTTTATACATAAAGAACATCTACACTCATGTGACTCGGTAAGCAGAAGCGCTACTATTTACACAAGACCTACCTCAGAAGTAAAAACCTTTTAGAATTAAATCTCCCTGAAATTTATATCGATGAAGATCCACATTCGTTGAACGTCATATGCGTCTCTCTCTCAGTGTGAACTTCTCGTCCAAGTACAACGAGAAAAGAACAGCGCCGCGCAGCTGCAACAGGCCAGATTAATCAATCACAGATACACTTGGGGGAGGGGCAGAGATTTGACGAGTGCCGATTTGACTGGATTTCAGAGTTCTCATCTCAATACACACACACAAATAAATATACAGTAATATATATACATATATACACACAAATGAACTATCACTTTAAAGCATTATTATTTAAAGGGAATTTTCCCCCTTGTAGCCTTCCTGACGTCAGTATTCGACTCCTTTTACTCATTATTCTAAGCAGAAGAGGAAGTTTTTCTCTCCCACAAAAGCATGAACGTTATGGATATTTAATTTTGATCTCGTGCAATACATAAAATGATCTCAGTACTAGAAACAAAACAAATATCTATTCATTCATTAATAGGAGTCGCAGGCAGGCACAATCCTCACACTTCTTGTTAATAACACCATATAACATATTCATGCATTCATTTTCTGAATCGCTAAATCGTAATTATGGTCACGAAGGAGGCTGGTGCCCATCTCAGCTGATTCTGGGCGAGGGTGTGACAAATCGGGTCATCGCAGGGTCAATATTCACAGAACCATTCATACTCACACTTACCGACGATTTGGAACTGTCAAATAACCTACTGTGCATGTTTTTGGACTGTGGGAGGAAACTGGAATGCCCGGGGGAAACCCACGCAAACATGGGGAGAACATGTAAACTCCACACAGAGCTGGAAATCGAACCATTGGGATCCCTCCTTCGAGCTTCAATTAATGTAGTTAATATATTTTTAAAAAGATCCCCCTCTCCACAAGGTTGTCACTGTCCCCCCCAGTGCAGCTGACTGGGTTATCAAAGGCGGGCCATGTCTCTCACTGTCTATGGTGAGAGGCATGTAAAAGAACCATTGCTGACTTTCGTAAAGAGTAGCTGCAAAGTCGTCAGCGTGTTTCTGTCCCTTGCTAAAAAGGGTTGTGACAGGAAGGGCATCCGACGTAAAAACCTCTGCCAAATCAAACGTGTGAATCAGATGATTCTTTGTGGCGACTCCCGAGTAAAAGGGAAAAAGCCGAAAGGAAAACAGACATATTTTTAAAAAGATATAAATAAATATTCATCAAATTAAAAAATAAGGAAATTAAGGAAGAATAGGTGGAAAAGTTAAGGAAAATGTCACAAAAACAAGGCCAATTATGCAAAAAAAAAAAAAAAAACCCTAAACCAAAACAAAACAAAAAACAACCCAAAATCTCCAATCAAAACTGGATACTGTACATTGTTGCATCTCTGTGTGTGAGTCTGCGCAGCCATGCCCCCCCCGCCGTCCGAGCCGACCGGATATTAAGTGTACCTCAGGATCATCATCATCAGTTCATTTTCTGTACCCGCTTAGTCCTAATTAGGGTCGCGGGGAGGCTGGCGCCCATCTCAGCCGACTCCGGGCGAGGGCAGAGTACACCCTGGACAGCTCGCCAGGCCATCACAGGGCGGAAACACAATGACGGCTTTGCAGCCTACTTTTGTCAAGAATCAGCAATGGTTCTTTTACATGCCTCACACCATAGACAGTGAGAGACATGGCTGGCCTTTGATAACCCAGTTAGCTGCACTGGGGGGGGGGGGGGACGACAGTGACAACCTTGTGGAAAGTGGGACTCGAACCCCCAGCCTGAGGATCAGCGATCCAGCGCCCTATACCACTAGACCACCACTGCCCCCTCAGGATCATGTTTAATCATATTTCATACTTATATTTATGATCTATCTTTCTGTAGATTTTATACCATTTCTATTTCTACTTGTTCTTCAGTTTCATTTAACTTTCACTTTTGACCTTGGATATGTTGGTATCTCCAGATGTTTGAACGAATTTTGGTGAGTTGGAGAGCGTCTGTATTTTTATTTTATTTACATCTTCTGGTATTTTTTCAATGCAGCCTTGAGGGGGGCACAAGCCAGTGTGTCTCCCTCACACTTGTCCCAAGCCCAGATAAATGCAGAGGGTTGCATCAGGAAGGGTATCCGGCGTAAAACAAATGGCAAATAAAATATGCGAGTCACAACAAAGAATTTCATACCGGATCGGTCGAGGCCCAGGTTAACAACGACTGCCATCAGTGCTGTTAACCAACAGGGTGCTGGTGGAAATTGGACTACTGTTGGTCGAAGAAGGAGAGGCGGGAGATATGTCTGTAGGAAGAGAGAGAAGAGGAAAAGCATGAGTCTAGGACTGAAAGTAGGGACTTTGAATGTTTGAACTATGAAAAGAAAAGGTAGAGAGCTGGCTAACATGATGCAGAGGATGAAGGTGGACATACTCTGTGTTCAGGAGATCAGGTGGAAAGGTAGCGAGGCTAGAAGCTTAGGAGCAAGGGTGAAAGCTGTTTTTTTCATGGTGTGGATGGGGAGAGAAATGGAGTAGGAGTCATCTTGAAGGAGGAGTTTGTCAGGAATGTTCTAAAAGTGAAAAGAGTGTCAGACAGAGTGATGAGTCTCAAGTTAGAAATTGAAGGTGTGACGTTCAATGTTGTTAGTGCTTCTGCCCCACATGTAGGATGTGAGCTAGAAGAGGAGAGATTCTGGAGTGACTTAGATGAAGTGATGCAGAGTACCCCCAGAGGTGAAAGAGTGGTCATTGGGGCAGACTTCAATGGACATGTCAGTGCAGGAAACAGAGGGGACGAGGAAGTGATAGGCAGGTTGGGTATCCAGGACAGGAACGCAGAAGGACAGATGTTGGTAAATTTTGCAAAAAGGATGGAAATGGCTGTGGTGAATACTTTCTTCCAGAAGAGACAGGAGCATAGGGTGACTTATAAAAGCGGAGGTAGGAGCACACAGGTAGACTACATCTTGTGCAGGTGATGTAATTTGAAGGAAGTCAGTGACTGCAAAGTAGTAGCGGGTGAGAGTGTTGCCAAACAGCATAGGATGGTGGTGTGCAGGATGACGCTGATGGTGAGGAAGGTGAAGAAGGCAAAGGCAGAGCAGAAGAAAAGTGGTGGAAGCTGAAAAAGGAAGAGTGTCGGGTTGTCTTCAAGGAGGAGTTAAAACTGGCTTTGGGTGGTCAGGAAGTGCTTCCAGATGACTGGACAACTACAGCTAATGTGATCAGGGAGACAGGTAGGAGAATACTTGGTGTGTCATCTGGAAGGAGAGTACATACGGAGACTTGGGAAGGAGAGTAGATACGGAGACTTAGTGGTGGAATGAGGAAGTGCAGGAGTGTGTAAAAAGGAAGAGGTTAGCTAAGAGGAAGTGGGACACAGAGAGGACCGAAGAGAGTAAACAGGAGTACAGGGAGACACAGCGTAAGGGGAAGGTAGCGGTGTCAAAGGCCAAACAGAGGGCGTATGATGACTTGTATGCTCGGTTGGAAAGTAAAGAGGGAGAAAATGATTTATACAGGTTGGCACATGAATGAGGTTCAGTATTTAAAAAAAAAGTGCTGTTAAATAAGGCCTGCCGTTGTATCAGATAATTGGGACTGGTCTCCTTCCAATTTGTGCTTATTCCATGAGCATCACACCACATGTCCAAGGCAGATATAGTAACAAACTGTACCAAAGAGGACAAGAACAACTCTAAGTAAAAGCAGGTAATCATGAGAGACAGAGAGATATAAGTAGTTAAAAGTAGTTTGTGTGTACTCATAAACCATTCTATCATTTTACAGTATTTACTTGCCCACACTTCACTTACTGGATATTTGTCATATCTACTGGACTGCGTATTCTGAATATAGCATGACACCATTTGCCATTTGCTGCTGTCTGTCAGCCTGCCTCTCAGACAAGACCAGTTACCTTCCAGAACAAATGTTTTGGATCCCCAGTGGCCTGTTAGTCAGACAGATTATCAGACATAATACAAACAAACATACCCTAGGGCTTAATAAGAATTCACAGAACCCAGCATCTCTGGATTGAACTCACTTCAATCCTTTGCTGCATGTAAAGCCCTGCTGACATACAGATCACTGGATACTCAGCTCAAACAACAGCAGTTTACACAGCAGCCTTGACGGCATATAACAGTGTAGTTACACATGCAAAA
Source organism: Plotosus lineatus (assembly GCA_024760905.1). Taxonomy (NCBI): domain Eukaryota; kingdom Metazoa; phylum Chordata; class Actinopteri; order Siluriformes; family Plotosidae; genus Plotosus; species Plotosus lineatus. The sequence continues at coordinate 17,086,657 of CM045745.1, read as the reverse complement.
TAAAAATAGACCACTGCAAAATGTAATCCAATCTTAACTGCTCTTCACTGATATACAGCAGGCCCTTGACTATTCTCGCTTTTGTACTTTCGGCTTTGCATATTCGCGAATTGCCGAGCAACTGTCACGTGATTCAAATTCAGCCAATGGCTGTTCTTCCTCCTGCTGATTGGTTGAGATGATGTAACATCCGGTTTTCCTCATTCGCGCACACTTTGCGCCTGTGCTGTTTAAGTGTGTGTTTTTAATTACAGTTAAGCTGCATCATGCCAACCAAACGCTGCGCACCTTCTCAGGCTTCTGGTAAGGCGCTGAAGCGCCAGAAAAAGGTAATAACGCTGCATGAAAAAGTAAAACTACTTGATATGATTCAGGAAGGAAAATGTTTTGCTGCAGAAGTGCTAAGAAGGTGAATGTTGTATGAAACAAGGTCATCATCAGATGATGATTAAATTACAATTTTACTTGCAACAAAAACATTTAGATTAAAAAAAAAATCACCAGCCTCCCCGCGACCCTAATTAGGATTAAGTGGTTCAGAAAATGAATGAACGTGTTTGAGTCCTTCTTGTATTTTTATAAAGAAAAAGAATATCTGTCCCAAGAAGCATGGGATGGGGTGCAGCCAGATGTGTTAACGGATTGGGTAGTCTATCCTTTGTGGGATTTTCTTTTTCTTTATTCATTATATTAATGTTGTTTTGTCATAGTTTTACTTTACAAAAACGACAGCAACACCGAAAAATATATGAAGACTTATTTTAAGAAGGAGCCCGCTCAACATTCTTTGAAATAATATTAATGCTTAATACGGCACTGACCGACCCATTCTCAGAGTGGAGACTGAACTACACCCAGTCTTTTATTTTGTCACTGGGAGGAGAGTTATTTAATTTGGAGATTGCTGTGTATAAACAAATCTCACCGTCTCTTACTTCAGCTGTGATTTCCGTTCCTGGATTACAAACCCCAACTAGTGTGCATGGTTTTTAGTCTGGAATGATTTATTAACGTGCAAATAAAAGTAACATATTGACATTATTGATATTAAACATATTAACATATGTTTAATTTTAAATTTATTGTAAATTATAAACATATTGCACATGAGAAACATATGGTAAATTACAAACATGTTAAATTTTAAATGTATTGTGCATTATAAACATATTGTAAATTACAAACATATGTTAAATTTGAAATTTATTGTACATTATACAATATAACATACAATTATCTCAACAACAACAACAGAAACCAGCATATAATATGATAGTTCAATTAAAGAATGAGCTTCCTTGATCGAATCCGTGTATTTATAGGCATAATCAGGAGCAAATCCTTTGATCTTTGCCGATTTTTCTGCGTTGAAACGTGGTTATGCCAGGCATTCCTCAGTCATTCCTCAGTCATTCTGTGTTGAACGTAAACGTTCCACTTTCATTGCGCAATCATTCCCTAGGTCTTCTTTCTAAAATGCAGTACAGTAGTGCCATGGTCGTTTCTCGAGTGTTCCGTGCTTTCCCTGAACGTTCCGTGAATTATCCGAAGGTCTTCCTTTGCAATCCGCACAGATTCCGAAGGTAATATGTGCGCTTTTACGCATGTATTACGACATTGTACCGTGGTCTTTCCGTGTCTGTTCCACACATTCCGTGAACGTTCAGAAGGTGCTCCGAAGGTACAATTTTCCATAGGTTTTTGACCCATTTTCCGTGTAAAAATGCCGAAGTTCCTCCGTAGAGTGCGATCTGCGCTTTTCTGCCACGATCATTGTGTTCCGCGCTCCAGTGAAATAGGGCCATTAGTATCAGTGATCCAGCACCTTTACCACCAGGCCATCACTGCCCTGTTTCTGAGTTTAGTTTTACAAATCTCTATTATTGTAATTTTTTTTGTGAACACTTGATGGTGATAATTCCTTATATTGGCTGATGTGATTTATCTCATATTTTTATGTTTTGATGAATACACACGTATCCCAGGGGCACCACCCCTGCTCAGGGGCTTAGTATCACTTATTCAACAGTTTTTCATCTTGTTTTAAGTTCTCCATCTGTTTACACTATAATAACAAAAAAAAGAGCATGTAATCGAATAAATCATTTTGTGTATATACAATAACCGGTCGGTGCAGCATCAATTCATAGAAAGTGGAAAAGGTGGAGATTAAGTGTAAAGAAACAGAAGAATGAATACAATTTCAAGAGAGGTAAAACAAAAGAAGCGCACACACACACACACACACACACACACACACACATATACAGAGAGAGAGGGAGAGAGAGCGCGAGAGAGAGACAGAGAGAGAGAGAGAGAGAGAGATCTTATCCATCTTTGTCTGTGCTGATGGCCACAACTTTATGATGAGAGTTCTAACACGTTCATATTTATAAATTTATCGTGGACACTTCATTCACATTCGGATGTAGGTGGTTTCAGAAAGGCATTGATTCCATTTCATTTCTTGAACATGCCTACCTGACACCTTTAAATATGAAGAGGCTTCACTGATCAGAAAATAATAAGTAATGGGATCCGGACAATAATAAACATTGCACAAAACACACACACACACACACACACACACACACACACACATATATATATATATATATATATATATATATATATATATATATATATATATATATATATATATATATATATATATATATATATATATATGACCCTGAAAAGGGGAAAAAGCCGAAAGGAAATCTCTCATTAATTAAAAAAATTCTTTCACATGGAGGCTGTAAAAATGTATTGCAATGCCGTCTTCAGCCAGATAGTGGCGTTGTTGTGTTTCTTTTAACATAGGAAAGGTAGATCTTTACGTATATGGAGATATTTCGTTAATTTTCATGAGGAAATTTCTACCAGACTTTCTAATGAATAGCATTTATCTAATTTGATCTAGATTTTATTAACCTTAACCCTAATCGGGTCCCTAAATTTGCCTCATTTTCTTTGTTTTAGCTTCGAAAGGAAAGCATTGCTTCATATCAGGGCTGCGTACAAACTGCGCATGAATGGCAGCGTCATCACTGTTGGCGGAAGTGCGAACTGCGCAAAATACCCCAGCGCATACTAACTGGGCCGCTTACTACAGGTTATTATTTAGTACAGTACAGTGTGCACACATTGGCACGTTTTTAAAGACACACACCACTGAAGCAAATGGAGGTAAGCTGAATGACCTGGTTTATTGCCCTAATTTTCTTTTTGATAGTTCACACACTTGCCTTTTTGCAGCAGTCAAACTACAAATTACAGAGTTAATGCAAGCTGCTGCCTTTCTTCTCCATTATTTATAAATATTTACTTCTGTGACCATATGTTCACAGTGTCAGAAAAAGACATATCAGTTTAAAGTGGTTGTTCTATAAAGTATCTATTAAATCCTTTTGTTTGTTTGTTTTTTTCAGATACACAGGAAGTTGCTGAACTCTGTGGAAAAGTGTGTGGATGAGGCCTTGGAGGGCATAGTGAGCAGCAATGGTGGGCTGGTGCACCTAAGGGGCCACAGGGTGGTACTGCGCTCTGACCTCCACAACCTGAAGGGTAAAGTGGCATTGATCTCTGGAGGTGGCTCAGGTCATGAACCCGCACATGCAGGTAAATGTGTCACCGACTGTTTAAAGTTGATTACCCTGATTTCATGGTGGGTTTTTAATGCATATTTTTTGACAAATGACACACACATTACTTCCTGTGCACATCCACCATAAACACAAAGTTCTACCTGACTCTCTGGTGAATAGCTGTTTTATTTCCCCGAGTCTTAACAGTAAACTGTTTATTTAAAGTGAATAGGTTTTAATCAACCCAAACAAGATTCCTAACCTTTACCTCACTGGCTTTTATGTACCAGTCAGAGATAAAACATCTACAGTACTAGCTCATCATGCTGAGTGGGATGCTCGTCTGTCACAGGTTTTTTGATTTTGATTGATTAACTGTTGGGTTTTTACACCCGAGCCTAGTGGCTCATCAGGCCGGTGCTTAGCCCCGGTTTCCGTAGCGTGAAGCGATCAGGAGTTCAACTCCTCCTGGATGGGACGCTAGTCCATCGCAGGTTACCTTCCCAGTATATTTTTACTGGTACCCATTTATACTGCTGGGTGGACAGAGGCACACTTGTGGTTGAGACCTTGCCCAGGGGTCTTAGCACAGTGAGGGTCTCAGTGGGATTTAAACTCACAGCCTCCCGATCATGAGCCCAGCACTCTAACCACTACACCACTGGCTCTTGTCACAGGTTACCTTCCCAGTATTGTATGTATTGAAAACTATTTGTACTGCTGGGTGGACAGAGGCCCACTTGAGGTTGAGACCTGTAGTATAAATTACTGATTTATTTTAATATTCTCATTCTGATACATTACTGTTCGTATAGTGACAGTTAATTCATAGCAGGGTGGATGCTTCACATCTCTAGACATCCCTCAGTATGGTTCTATCACTAGCTTCAATAAGAAAGTACGTATAATTACATTGAAAAAAAATAATAATTACGAATAATAAGAGGATTTTTATTGTCAACTGTTGCATAAACAGCGAAAATCAGTTTAGCATCTGTTTGTTTAGCAGCAATTATAAAAAAGAAAGTGCCAGAAAAAGACCACTAAAGAACCTGACACATAGACACGTATACATACATATACTGAGGGGCAGTGGTGGTCTAGTGGTATAAGGCGCTGGATCGCTGATCCAAAGGTTGGGGGTTCGAGTCCCACTCTCCACAAGGTTGTCACTGTCCCCCCCAGTGCAGCTAACTGGGTTATCAAAGGCGGGCCATGTCTGTCACTGTCTATGGTGAGAGGCATGTAAAAGAACCATTGCTGACTTTCGTAAAGAGTAGCTGCAAAGTCGTCAGCGTGTTTCTGTCCCTTGCTAAAAAAGGGTTGTGACAGGAAGGGCATCCGACGTAAAAACCTCTGCCAAATGAAACGTGCGAATCAGATGATTCACTGTGGCGACTCCTGAGTAAAAAAGGGAAAAAATCTGATAGGAAGACAGACATATACGTGGACCTATGTATATCTAATTCACATATTCACACATTTACAAACATATACTCACATATACATAGAAGGGTGAATGACATGTCAAAGGTGCATGATATCCACGTGGTAAAAGCTAGAACTTTTAATTATAAGGTGTATGGTGCTAAAATGTTATGATGTTTCAGACCTTCTCTAAACATGAGGGTTGCACTGACCAGAAAAATGGTCTGAATGAGGTTTATTCAGCCAGTATGTGTGTGATGGTGGTGATGGTGTGGTTACATGTCTATAACAGCCTGTGGGTCAAAACTGTTCTTGAATCTGTTGCTTTTTGTTTTTAGTGTCCTCTACCTTTTTCCGGAGGGTAGACGGGAGAAAAGTGTGTGTCCAGGGTGTGTGGGGTCCCTGATAATTCCACTGGCTCTCCTCTGAAGTCTGTCAATGTAAATATCACTGAGGGACAGTAGTGTGGTTCCAGTTACCTGCTCTGCCGTCCTCACCACCCACTGCAAGGCCCTCTTGTCCTCTGTAGTATGACTGCTAAACCACACTGTACAGTGGTAGGTCAGGAGGCTCTCGATGGCGGAGCGGTAAAAGTCAGTCAGTAGAGGTCAGGGTCGATGGGCTTGTCGGAGCTTACATGATATGATGTGATATGAATATGATTTTGAAATATTCAGTGGAATATTGGAATAGTCCATGTTATGTGTGGCACGTGCTGTTAACATCGAAATGTTCCTTTCAGGATACATCGGAAGAGGAATGCTGTCAGCTGCTGTAGCAGGAGCCGTGTTTTCCTCCCCTCCTCCTGGCAGCATTCTGGCAGCCATCATGACCCTCTGGCAGAGTGGCACTTCAGGTGTCCTCCTGCTGGTTAAAAACTACACAGGTGATCGTCTCAACTTTGGTCTAGCTGCGGAAAAAGCACGGGCACAAGGAGTCAACGTGGACATAGTGATAGTGGCTGACGACTGTGCTTTTACTGAGCCCAGCAAAGCAGGCAGGAGAGGACTGTGTGGAACTGTGTTTATTCATAAGGTACAAGGTACTTGTTTAACAGGTCTTTGTTACAGAGAGGATGTGGTAGACCAACAGTGCTGTTTTTATAACACCAATTTAAATTCATCTGATACACTTTGTTTCATTTTGCTAGTGTCTGTTAGGGCTGCTCTCATATGTGCAAATTTAAAAAAGATTAGAAGGTCAGATGGCATATTTATTACTGTGTTATTTTTCACATTATGTGTGCTTATGCTAAATCCACAGCTGGCTGGAGCACTGGCTGAGGAAAGCTGTCCACTAGATGTCATTGTTGTTAAAGTGTCAAAGGCAATAAAAAACATAGGTAAGGGGAATTAGCAAGTCCTGTACAGTATGTTAGATTCATTACTTGTTGTAATTTCCTGTAAATCACAGGGGATAGTACGTTTTAACAGATTGTCTGCTGACGCATCCGCTGCTGACACATCCACTACCACAATTGTCGCAGACACTTCTTGTTAGTACTATAGCAGTGCAGGCTATTTATTGGTTTATTTTATATTCATGGTCATGTCCTATCAGGGGCAGTGGTGGTCTAGTGGTACAGGGCGCTGGATTGCTGATCCAAAGGTTGGGGGTTCGAGTCCCACTCTCCACAAGGTTTGTCACTGTCCCCCCCAGTGCGGCTAACTGGGTTATCAAATGCGGGCCATGTCTCTCACTGTCTATGGTGAGAGGCATGCAAAAGAACCATTGCTGACATTCATAACGAGTAGGCTGCAAAGCCGTCAGCGTGTTTCTGTCCCTTGCTAAAAGTGTTGTGACAGGAAGGGTATCCGACGTAAAAACCTCTGCCAAATCAAACGTGCGAATCAGATGATTCGCCGTGGCAACTCCCGAGTAAAAGGGAAAAAGCCGAAAGGAAGACAGACAGACTGTCATGTCCTATCAGCCTATCAAAATTGTGGCACCTTATCTGGTTTAAATAACAAATAATATCATGCTCAATTTTACATATCAGACTCTTTATATGATCACGTGCATATTTTATGTGAATCCTGTAACCTTGAAATATGCATGTGGTCATGTAAGAAGTCAGATGTGTAAAATGTAGCACAATATTATTTAATATTTATATAGATATGCCTATAAACGTGCCTGTTAACCTTGTTAAAATAACAGCATGACGATACCAAGTGCACGGTTGACCATGCAGGGGCTATACCTTGTGTTCTGTGACAAGAATGTACAGTATTTCTAATTTATTTTTGTTTGACCAAAGAATTAAGTGTAATTAAAGATGTGCTGTGGCAGGGACTCTGGGTGTCAGTCTGTCTCCATGCAGTGTGCCAGGATGCCTACCCACCTTTCAACTTTTACCAGGAGATATGGAACTTGGATTGGGTACAAAATACAGACACCATTGAGAGAATTCCATATTTATGACCTTATTGTGTGAATGATTAACAAATTGCTTTGTTAATAACTGATGGAACGGAGCATGCCTGTGTCTCTGCAGGAATCCATGGAGAGCCGGGCATTAAAAGGTCCAAGGTCAGTCAAATGTCTTTCTTTCTGTCTGTCTGTCTGTCTGTCTGTCTGTCTGTCTGTTTGTGTCTCTGTCTTTTGATTAGTCTTCTAACTGGTTCCATTTATACTAGTTCCAGCTTCAGTGCCATCAATTCTCTTTGATTTAAATGTAAAATATGAATATTTATTTACATATTATTTGGATATTTATAATAATGTAGTCAAGAGCCATAACTGCATGTAAGCATTTATATTGTTTAGGATTATGTGGTGAATATTTTATATTTTGTAATTAGCTGTATTGATAATGGAGGAGGACGTTCTTATGATGCTCAGTGTCAATCACCCAAAGTATTAAATAAAAAGTAGAACTTTATTAGGAACGCCTTCAAATCAATCCATTCATTCAAGCAGTTATGTTATCAGAGAATCATGTGAATCAAAATATTGTGTGAAACATAGACCATGAAAAGCTGAGGTTGTTTTGAGCAGAGGGCGGCCGTACCCAGGATTAATATAGTGCTTTTACTAAGAGGAGCACTGTGTATATACAGTGGAACCTTGGTGGTCGGACACAATTTGTTTCAAAAATGTCGTCGATTATTGATTTGTTTGAAGAGCGAAACACTATTTCCCATCAGAAATAGTTAAAACTTGATTAATGCGTACAGATGAATGTCTACTTCCGTCAGTACAGTTGTATGTACGTACTTTGGAAACGAGGTGTATTTATGAAACATTACTATACAGTGTTTAAATTAATGGACAAAAGAGTCAAACATAATAATAGTATGTAATAATTAACCTAATTATGGACTGTATTTGTTTACAGTACATACCTTTCTGGTTATGATGTGTCAGTGTATGTGCATGGATGGGGAGGGAGAGATGGGGGGGCGGTTTATTGCTTTTAGGGGGCGTGGTAGTCTTTCACTTTTCTGTCTCTTGATCACAGTTGATTCTTCATGTTCTCATGACTTTTCTCTTTTCCTTTCCAGTAAAATTACTGCTGCTTTTCTTAAGACTTGGGGTTAAGGGTTAAAGTAGCCGTAACGTAACAAATAAACACGATACGCAGCGCGTTCAACACACTCGGGTCCGCTCTGTTCGAACACCAAGGCATATTTTCCTCATTTTCTTGATTGAACTCCGATTTGTTCAACTACCGAGTTGTGCATATTAGAAGAATGTGATCCTTCATCATGGTATTCTGTTGGTTTTATTTATGGTGATTTGTGTATTGATTTATATTCAGGTGTCCTCGGCTGATAAGGTTGTCAAGACTATGATTGATCACATGACTGACCCGTCCAGCCAATCACATCTGCCTCTAGAATCTGGTAGGCTGTGAGGCACAAGAGATTTGATGTAATAGCATCTCTCTCTTTTTTTCTTTTTTTTCCATCTGTCATGCGTGAAGCTGTGTGGTTTATTTTGTTACAGGTGCCAGTGTAGTCTTGTGTGTGAATAATCTTGGTGGTCTGTCCTGTTTGGAGATGGCTGTTGTCACCAGAGCTGCAATCATCTGTTTAAGTAAGACTACGTTTCTGTTTATTGATTTATTGGACTAATGTATTTATTTCATTATATACTAATTAAATAAAACTAATTTATTTATGACCGTACAATCATGAGGCCAGCACTCTAACCACTACACCACTGGCTCCTAATTACTACAAAGGTACTATGTATTTTTGATTAACATATACAGTGATACCTCAGCTCACGAACATAATTGGTTCCCAGAAAGTGTGTGTAAGGCGAAAAGTTCGTCTTCCGAACATTTATTTCCCATAAGAAACCATTAAAATGAGAATAATCCGTTCCCAGGTCCCCATAAAACATAATTTTCTACTAAATAAGCCTTAAAACTACACAAAAATATACCTTATTTTATGTATAATAAATGTGCTATTTTATTGTAATTAAAGAAATAAACTGTACTGTATAATAAAGTGGTTTTATTTACCTTTGTGATGGTAGTTGATGGCTTGATGGAATGGAGTGGGAGGAGGAGGGAGGGAGGGACTTACTGTTTGGAAGGAGAGTCACCTTCCATAAGGACTGTAGGTAACTCAACCTGTGGTGGGGTCTTTTTCGGTCCCATAATAGCAAAAGTACACTCAATATGGTCCAAAATGTCTATCAAACACAAACCACGTCCGCACTCAAAGAAAGGGGGTGACGAACTGGGACGCAGTGAGCGTGCTTCAGCTTCTCTTGGCCGCCACCGTGGCGCTGTTCGACCGCGTGGTTTGGTTCGTCCGCCGAAAACTAGTTCGTCAGCAGAGACTATATGCTCGCAAATTTAATGTTCTTGAGGCGAAAAGTTCGTGAGCTTAAGCGTTCGTCAGCGGAGGTTTTACTGTATTCAGTCATTCATTTTCTGAATTGCTTAATCTTAATTATGGTCACGGGGAAGCTTGCGCCCATCGGCCATCGCGGGGCAGAAACTTGCTGACGACTATGCAGCTACTCTTGTCGAAAGTCAGCAATGGTTCTTTTACAGCCTCTCACCATAGACAGTGAGACATAGCCGGCCTTTGATCACCCAGTTAGCTGCAATGGGAGGACAGTGACAACCCATTGATATTCGGGCTTGAACCCTTAACCTTGGGATCATTGATCCAGCACCTTACCACCAGGCCCTGATTACCATATATTTCATAGTTTAAAGAAAACTTTTTGTTAACACGCACGATTTGATGTTTCTGTGTCTATCTGTAGTGGGACGAGGAGTACATGTTATCAGGGTGATGTCTGGCTCATTTATGACATCGCTAGAGATGGCAGGCGTGTCTTTGTCTCTAATGATAGTGGATGAGGAGATACTGCGACTGTTTGGTGAGTTCAGTTCAACTAAACTTGTAGGTGGTATAGTAGATACTTTAAGCCGAATCATTTAATCCTACTAGGGTCATGGGGTGGCTGAAGCCTACCTCTGCCAGCACTAGATGAAGACGATGTAGACCTTGGGCAGTTTACCAGACCATTGCAGTTCCAAAATATATATATATATATATACTAGTCCTTCTCAAAAAATTAGCATATTGTGATGAAGTTCTTTATTTTCTGTAATGTACTGATAAAAATTAAACTTTCATATATTTTAGATTCATTGCACACCAACTGAAATATTTCAGGTGTTATATTGTTTTAATACTGATGATTTTGGCATACAGCTCATTGTCTGTCTTCCTTTCGGCTTTTTCCCTTTTACTCGGGAGTCGCCACAGCAAATCATCTGATTCGCATGTTTGATTTGGCAGAGGTTTTTACGTCGGATGCCCTTCCTGTCACAACCCTTTTTAGCAAGGGACAGAAACACGCTGACGACTTTGCAGCGACTCTTTACGAAAGTCAGCAATGGTTCTTTTACATGCCTTTCACCATAGACAGTGAGAGACATGGCCCGCCTTTCATAACCCAGTTAGCTGCACTGGGGGGGACAGTGACAACCTTGTGGAGAGTGGGACTTGAACCCTCAACCTTTGGATCAGCGATCCAGCGCCCTATACCACTAGACCACCACAGCTCATGAAAACCCAAAATTCCTATCTCAAAAAATTAGCATATCATGTTCAGGTAGTCTAAACGAGCTATTAACCTAATCATCTCAATCAACCAATTAACTGTAAACACCTGCAAAAGATTCCTGAGGCTTTTAAAAACTCCCAGCCTGGTTCATTACTCAAAACCGCAATCATGGGCAAGACTGCCGACCTGACTGCTGTCCAGAAGGCCATCATTGACACCCTCAAGCAAGAGGGTAAGACACAGAAAGAAATCTCTGAGTGAATAGGCTGTTCCCAGAGTGCTCTATCAAGGAACCTCAGTGGGACGTCTGTGGGAAGGAAAACGAGTGGCAGAAAACGCTGAACAACCAGAAGAGGTGACCGGACCCTGAGGAAGAATGCGGAGAAGGGCCGATTCCAGACCTTGGGGGACCTGTGGAAGCAGTGGACTGGGACAGTGGACACACACACACACACACACACACACACACACACACACACACACACACAACTCGGACCACGCCCACACTCAACGCGCAGCTGACGGAACAATTCTATTTAAATATTTAAATGGACGGGGTGTTTTATTTTAAGCAGAATTACAGTACCTTTTTGAAGGATCAGAGGTCCTCATTCAATATTAACTTGCTTCCTTGCAAGATTGGAGGTCTTCTCCCACGGCGCACTCTGTTTTAATATTGAGCCGAAATAATCGCCTCTGTCACTGTATACCACCGCTTTAAGGTCTCCTTCTGGTTCATCCAATCATATCGTCCCGATTGCATATACTGTATATATGTATACACACACACACACACACACACACACACACACACACACACACACACACACACACACACACACTCACATACACAACCATTCGCACTCACATCCAAACCTCGGGTGAATTTGAAACAACCAATTAGCCTGAGGTCTTTCGTCTGTGTGAGGAAACTGGAGTACCTGGAGGAAACCAACACAAGCACAGGGATAACCTTTCCACACAGAAATGCCCTCACCGTGTTTGGGAATCTATTTATTGTGAGATCAAATTCTTACTTGCACAGAAAGATTACATACATCATGTTTCAAGCTCACAGTTGCATGTGCCTAGGGAGGAATGGGAGAATGTGCATTTGATCATGCCAATTGTATGTTTTATGAAAATATTAAAGAAAGGGTAGTGATACAACTCAATTTAGCTAAATCCGTACAATAATATGCTGATTTTTTGTTTCTTTTTTCTTTTTATTTAATCACACTAACATCTGCAGATTCGAAAACATCAGCACCTGCCTGGCCCAACCTCAGCGATGAGTGTTTAAGTGGGCGGAGTCTGTATATAGAACCCACAGCAAGATTGACTGCCACCGAGACAAAATCTGAACAAGGTGGAGACTTAAGCAATTAAATGTGGGCTACCTCTAAACCTCATCTTTTTTCTGTTCATACTTTTTAATCGTCTTCATGTCATGTTCTTATCTTACAGCCAGGGTGTAATGACAAAACTCAAAATGTTTTCTTACTATGAGATTATACATTGATTACTACTATACACTATACGTAACTATTAATTATTAACAAATGCATTGCTATGATGCTGTGTGTACACATATTGCATTAGTTAACATTTAAAATTAACATAATTGATGTTTTCCATTTGCCGCCAGGTCCATTTTCTTCAATGGCACGTATGGTTTTGGAATCAATTTGCAAGGTGCTCTTACAACTGAAAGATGAGCTCAATGCTCTGGATCGTGCAGCAGGAGATGGTGATTGTGGGAGCACACATGCTCTTGCTGCTACTGGTAGGAAAATGAGTCCACCAATTCATGCACATACGTTTTGCAGGTTTCCATTTCTGATTATACATATTTATATGTTTTAAATTATTCTACTGCTGCTTTGCTTACTGTAGCCATTAAAGAGTGGATGCTAGCCACCATCATGCCAGGAAATCCATTCGTACTCCTGACAACCCTTGCTGGATTGGTGGAGGAGAAAATGGGTGGATCTTCAGGAGCGGTACGTAAATAAATGTCGAAAATAATTTTTACAATCAACAGTGCAGTATACATTACATAATACAGTATTGAGGTTTACTCTTTCTGTCCTCCAGTTGTATTGTCTGTTCCTGACAGCAGCGGCACCCCACCTGAGGGAAAGTTGTGATGGAAAGGACTGGGCTGAAGCTTTACAGGCTGGAACTGAAGCTATGAAAAAGTAGCTATTAAGATCAGTTGAAGATATGCTAATATCATTTGCACATATTTGGTGTGTCCTTTATTGGGACTTTGTCAAATTCATGGTGCAAAATAAATTATCAAATATATTTGACTAAGTACAGTGGTACCTCATCTTACGAAATTAATCTGTTCTAGAGCTTTTTTCGTAACCTTTATTTTTCGTAAGTTGAACCGCATTTTACATGTAAAACGCATGATTCGTTCCAAGGCTCCCAATACTACCCCTAAAACCTTTAAAAATTATAAAAGTATACCTTTTAAGACCTCCTTCTGCTTCAATATCGTATCGTTGGTAGACGGGTTTTGCCATATTCCTTTGTGATATCACTTGAGCCCGATTGTTCTCCTCATTCGCACTGGAAATCATACGTGTGTGTATGTGTGTGTGTGTGTGTGTGTGTGTGTGTGTGTGTGTGTGTGTGTGTGTGCGCACGTGTGTTGACCATGTCTTCTTAGCAGTTATAATCTTACAAATGTTTATGGAAGGTTAAAAGCCTGAATCAAGAAATAAAGCATAAAACAACAGTAACTCTGTCCTTTACATGAAAAGCATCGTGGTGGATTCAGCTCTATAATAGGTAATGGGAGGTAGATGCGTCATTTCTCCTCGGCAATGATGTCCAAGATGGTGTCAGGTCAAGATGGCGTCCCTGTCCAAGATGGCGTCAGATGGAACTGTCCAAGATGGTTCTTGAGTGAAGGCGACATGAACGACAGCTCAGTTGTTAGCCAATGGGAGGCCAGCGGGGAGGGATGTTTGAACGTCATTGATGGGAGAGCAGCTCATGCATTGTTTGAATGTTTGAATGGCGCGTTTTAATGTTTGAATTGCGCGTTTGAATTTTTAAGATGGCGCCTTCATAACGTGAACTTGTTTCGTATCCTGAGACAAAAATTTTAGGAAAATGCTTGTCGTAACCTGAATTTTTCGTTTGGTGAGACTTTCGTAAGGTGAGGTACCACTGTACTTAGACAACTTGTGAGTCAGTTTCACATATCATGAAATTAGATGAAGTGTCCATATTAATAATTCAAGGGTGTTTTGTGATAGGTATGGTGGTGCTGCACCTGGGGACAGAACAATGGTAAGACTACAGTCTTAATTATTTTGCCCATATTTAACTTGTTTGACCCCATATTAGGGATGTGAATGGTATGTGATTGTTGACGTTTATAAGCATTTTTTCTTTCACAGCTGGATGCACTGTGCCCTGCAGTAGATGAGTTGATGAAGCTATCCACAGTTTCTCCAGGTGACCATATTGCTGTACTACAGGCAGCCGTGGAGGTATAGTACACTAGCACACTTCCTCTGTCTCCTTCTCTAGTCATCCATGCCTTCACTGGCGTTTGTTCCTTGATTATCTTTTGGTTTTTACTGATTCACATTTCAGTCCAGAGCCTGACATTAATATTTGTTCTCTCTTAAACAGAAAGCAGAGTCGGGTGCACGGTCTACCCGTGACCTTACTGCTAAAGCAGGTCGAGCGAGTTACATTGCATCTAAACAGCTGACTCAGCCTGACCCTGGTGCTGTGGCTGTAGCTGCCATTCTCCGAGCAGTGTTTGATACTCTGAAAGGGAAGGACCAGTAAGCAGTCTACACTACTGTCATGGTATACAGTATGGGTCTGCGAGGATACTCTGCATTGCTGGGGAAAGCCAGCTAATAGAGCGACACAATACTGTACACTAAACCAGAGAAAACAGACATTCTACAATAATAATAGATAACTTAGTCACTAACTACACTAAAATGAACAGTATTTGTGAGGTATTATTTTGCTGGTTCCAGGCATAATTGATAAGTTAGCCATTCTGATTTTATCATGGATTAAGTAGCTTATTAATGACGGAAAGAGGATAATACAGTTGTTGAGCAGAATAGTTTGCGACTGGCCTAGTGTTTACATTTTCATAGCAGAGCTCCTAAAAGAAGCAGTTGATTCCTGTGCAGAATAAACAACAGACAGTGTAACTTAGGTAGGCAAACTTTGGTCGTGCAAAACAACACCAAGCGTGAACGGGAATGTGGAACATTAACTCATTAAATGGATAATTAAACTCCCAACACAGGTGATACACTAATGTGAAAATCAGCTAATGAAAGAACACTTAGTTTTAACCTTTCCTGCTTTCGCTCCAGACTGTACTCGGGGAAACACAGGGGAGACTTCCTTATTTCCTGCAGTCTAATCTTGGGTTTACACTGGGAAATGATCACCACAAATAAAGAGAATCATGATGAGCGTGGGGGCTCGTGGGTTTGAATCGTGATAATTTTGGATCTTGGTCGCTTCGGCATAATTGCACTGATTGAGGCAAATTTTTGACTGTCATAAATTATTTTAGAAACATTTCAATAATAATTAAATCATCATTGCACAGATCATTCCAAGTCAGTCTGCCAGCCAAGTGGTGTTTAATGCACTTTAACTATTGATTTTTGTTAATTCCCTGTAAAACAAACCAAGTAGAAGTATTAATGTGATGCTCAAAGTGAATTTTTTTTCACTTCAGACTGTTAATATTGTAACTGTAATAATATATAAATAAAACATAATAAATTAATATCTGTTTAGAGGTATTTTTAATGTTATTAGATGTGAATTATATATTTAAAGAATATTATGTAAATATATGTCTTTGTTGAGAGCCTACAGATTCTGTAATTAAATACAATCTCATAGCAAAAAGAAAGAAATCTAACAGTTTACACTTTGAGACAGCAAAGGGGGGAAGGTGTTGTGTACATTCTCTTTTGCACCTGGGTGCTTGGTTTTTGAGAGTAAGTTTACATATACTGTAGCGTCAGGAAGTGAAGCAACCAGTTCAACTGGAACCTTGAGTCAAACTTACTTGATTTAATTTCTACTTATTTTTGCCTTTCTTGTGTTCTTGTAATCTTTTCCTTTTGTCATCATTTTTACTTCCTGCTTCTTTACACACACACACACACACACACACACACACACACACACACACACACACACAAACACACACACACACACACACACACACACACACGTACATACATACATACACAGGAGGCAGTGTCAGAACTGACATGTGCTGAGTAACTCACAGACCTGAGAACTACCAGCATAAAGGTAAGTTCCTTAAAAAGCTTGTAATATATATTTTAGGCTGCATCACTTTTCCCTTCTGAAACTGTTTTTAAGAATTAACCAGTGTGTAAAGGACACAACTGTATATCAGTGTTTGCCGAAATGTTAGTGCAGCCTTTGTTATTGATACTCATGCTGGGTGCTCAGGCTTCACTTTCCAGAGAACTATATTTTAGACATGTACTGTATACAGGATGCTTCGTCCAAGTTTTAATGCTTATTATTTTTGTATGTCCCTGGATTAACATTTTAACACAATGTTTCTTGCGTTGTGTAAAAGTACACAAAAAACTGGATTATACAGAAACAGTGTCTGGTTAATGGTTGCTTGCATCTAGTGCTCAGTCTCCTGTTTACACTTCAAATCTGTGCGAAAAAAAATGTAACGAAAACTGTGTGTGTGTGTGTGTGTGTGTGTGTGTGTGTGTGTGTGTGTGTGTTTTAATCATTTCTTTAAAGAAGAAATAGTGAAGTATAGTTATTACTAGTTTATTATCATTTAAGGGGAATTCTAAAAATATTTTTGAGAGTAATGCTGCAAAACTAAGCAGGAAATGAGAGCATGCTGACAGATCAAAGTCAGTTAATCTGTTACTCTCGAGGTGCAAAGCCATCACTGGCATTCTTTTTCTCACAGGCGTACATGCATATTAAGACATGAAACACTGAACTACGCACAGAAATATTAAACAGGATACATATGTTACTCAATCCAGGTACAATAATAATTCAATGACAATACTAGAAAAATACTGGCACATTTTTGATCTCTAAACCTTCATTTTTACTTTCAGATGGAGTTTGCCTGCAGTCATGTTGTATGTAACTGGAGACCCGAGAGTCTAGCAGAAGGTAAGACCAAGGATTTCTGTTCTACCCAAAACTATGTCATGTCTGTATTTTCACATTTCACTCAATAGATGTAATTTAATTAAGTCATGTTATTTAAGTAATCTGCATAAATATATCAAAACCAATCACTGAAAAGTCCAATGAACATTTGCTCTGGAAATGTAAATAATTTTCAAATCAAACATCTTCTATGCCCAATACACACGCTCTCCGACTTACGTTTTAGTTCGGTTCCGGACGGCCGAACGTAACGTGAAAAAAAACGTAAGTTGTTACTGTATGTTCCAGTGACGTATGACGTTCATACTGTACTATACATCCATAAATACCATTACCGTGTCTCATAAAACACCCCTAAATCAATTATTATAAACATAACATTGTAAAATAATATCAAATATATCAAATAATATCAACATTAATTTAAAATAAATTAAATTCAAGCAAATTATTTCAAATAGATACATTTTAATCAAATTCACTCATCAAATATCAAATACAGTATCGAATATAACCTTTAACATTCTCTATGATGCAATCTTTCTGCTTGTAAATGGTTCCGATGGTTGACAGAGCCATTTGGAAGAAATGTGCAACATTCACGTGTTTTTTACCAGCATCGATTTTCTTGATAATAGCCATCTTCGTTTCTATCGAGCTGGCTTGCCGCTTTTTCTGATTACCACTATCACTAGTAGGCTTGCATTTCTGACCAACCAGATTTGCTTAGAGTTACAAAAGTCCGCAAAAAAGTGTAAACACAAAGATCACAGAGATGACGTCTTAACACAAGGGTAACACGCGATGAACTGGGAAGAAGGAGGGGCACATTCAGTCTGTCGTTTGTAAACAATGGACGCAGCGGCATGTGGAAGTAGCGTATTACATCAGCGTACTACGTAGGTACGTCTCGTACGACAGAGAGCACGCGAAACTCAAAATTTGATTTTTTTTTTTAATGTAAAATCGAAAAATACATAAAACGAATGAACGTAAAGCAGGGAGTGTCTGTACATCCAATCTACCCCCCCCCCCGTCCCCGTCCCCGTCCCGATCTTTCATCTGTCATTGTGTTTCTCAGGTCTTTCTTCAACGTTGCCTTCTGGTTTGTGCAGACAAAAATCTGAACATCCCTATGACAATCGTATTTCTGTCATTCCAAAACCTGGTGAGTTCCTGCCATCCACAGTGCTACATGTCCAAATTTTATCTTTGCCTTGTTGGCATCATTATTTACAGTCTGATAGGTGCTGTTTTATTTTGATTTAGTTATAGTAGTAGTTATCGGTTCATTACTACTTGTTTCTAATTACAAGTTAATCACTTCTTATTGGCTCATTAGTAATTTCATCGACCTAATCTGCCCTGTCCTCTGTTGTATTTTAAATAAATGTCATGTTAAAAATACTTTTACTGTGAAGTTGTTAGATGACAAGGTAGTTCATGTAAGTTCAAATTAAAAAAACTTCCACTTCCTGCTGTGGGTGTAGCAGCAAAAACATCATGAAAGAGTTTCCAGAATGTGGGTGATCAGAGAAAAAATATCCATTTCCTGGAAATTCACTTTTCTTGGTATTATAATGCTAAGTGTACTTTTATTAATGGGTTTTATTGAATTTTAATGTATGTCTTTTCTACAGTTCCCCCTTTAGCACCACCACCCGTACCTCCTCGTCGTCTAACACAGAAACACACACAACCCGTTTCGATGCCACCTCCAGTACCTCCCCGAAGTGAGGAAATAATCTCTTTGACACACACACACACACACACACACACACACACACACACACACACACACACACACACACACACACGATACCTTCACTATATTTGGTAATCAATGTGTACTTGCTAAGGAATTTTTCTATGATTAATATATTTAACTCTTTTATCTCAATGTAAGGACTGGAGGGTAAAGGACAGGCCAGTATAAAAGCCAATGTCAATGTGGTCTTACTCAAGGTAGGGAGTCTTGTGGACATAAATAAAGGTGAGCGCTTATCTTATCTACGGTCCATTACAGCAAAGTGGGTCTTAAGGTGGAAATTATTAATTTTGTATTGTTGGTAGCACTTTGTAGTTATTTTAAGCTTTAAAACTATGCCAAACTTTTGACATATATTGTCTAGTTTTGGAGTAACTAACCAAAACCTGTCAGGCATTTTCAGCCTTTTAAGCAAATAATTTAGAGTTCAGCAAAATATTTCATAATTTCCAACTTAATACCGACTTTGCTGTGATGAGTCATATGTGTGTGTGTGTGTTGAGCTTAAATATACTTATTGCTTGACTAATTTACATTACTACTGTATATTTGTTTCCAAAAAGGGGATAATAAATAGCTGCCATTTTCCACTAGGCCTGTTGCGACAATCAATTAATCGGTGTATTGTACGATTAATGAAAGTAATTAAGATAATTTTACTGACCACAATTTAATTTCCAGAATTAATGTGTGCCGATTTATATAACAAAAAAAAAAACTATTCCTGGTTCTGCTGCAGCTCACTTTCTGTCCGCTTTTGGTTGTATATGTTTCATTCAATTTTTTCTATATTAGATTAGATATAGATATAGATTTATATATTATATTAATTTTTTTCTAGATTATATTAGAGATTTATGTATTAATATAATATGCTGAATGAATCTTTTACAAGTGATAAATGTTTTGAAAGAACAAATATTCAGTGATATTTGAAATCATGTTCTTGTATTATTATATTTATTATTATAGCTGTGGCCAACAATAAAATGCCATTTCATTAATTTTATTACAAACCGGATTCCAGACAAGTTGGGACACTGTACAAATTGTGAATAAAACTGAATGCAATGAGGTGAAAGTGACAAATTTCAATATTTTATTCTGAATAGAACGTAGATGGCAGGGCCAAAAGTTCAAAATGAGAAAATGCATAATTTTAAGGGAAAAATATATTGATTTTAAATTTCATTTTGTTAACAAATCTCAAAACAATTGGGATAAGTCCAGTCTCATCACTGAGAGGCATCCCCTCTGCTTCTTACAACAATCTGCAAATGTCTGGTTTCTGAGGAGACAAGTTTCTCAAGTTAGAAATAGGAATGTTGTCCCATTCTTGTCTAATACAGACCTCGAACTATTCAACTCTCTTGGGCCTTCTTTGTTGCACCTTCCTGTTTATGATGCACCAAATTTTCTCCCAAGCTGAAAGATCTGGACCGCAGGCTGGCCATTTAAATACTCGGATCCTTTTCCTACGCAGCCATGATGTTGTAAATATTTCTGCATGTGGTCTGGCATTGTCATGTTGAAAAATGCATCGTCTTCTCTGAAAGACATGACGTCTGGATTGGAGCATATGTTGTTCTAGAACCTGAATATGCCGTTCTGCATTGATGGTGCCTTTCCAGATGTGCAAGCTGCCCCTGCCACACGCACTCATGCAACCCCATACCATCACTGATTTAGGCTTCTCAACTCAGCGCTGTTAAAAACTTGGATTGTCCTTGTCCTTTTTAGTCTGGATGACATGGCGTCCCATTTTTACATTAAGAACTTCGAATCGCGATTTGTCTGTCCACACAACAGTTTTCCACTTTGCCACACTCCATTTTAAATGACCCCTAGCCCAGAGAAAACGCCTGCGCTTCAGGGTCCTGTTTTGAAATGGCTTCTTCTTTGTACTCTAGAGTTTCAGCTGGCAACAGCGGATGGCACGGAGTATTGTGTTCACTGACAATGGTTTCTGGAAGTATTGCTGAGCCGATTCTGTGATTTCCCTTACAGTAGCATTCCTGTTTGTGGTGCAGTGCCATTTAACGGCCCGAAGATCAGGGGCATCCAGAATGGTTTTTCGACCTTGAGCCTTACGCACAGAGATTGTTCTAGATTCTTTGAATTTTTGGATGATGTTCTGCACTGTAAATGATGATAATTTCAGACTCTTTGTAATTTTTCACTGGGAAACACCTTTCTGATATTGTTCCACTATCTATCTGCGCAACATTGGGGGAATTGGTGATCCTTTGCCCATCTTCGCTTCTGAGAGACACTGCCACTCTAAGAAGCTCTTTTTAGTACTCAATCATGTTGCCAATGGACCTCATTAGTGGTAATTGGTCTTCCAGCTGTCCGTTATATGTGCAATTAACTTTTCCAGCCTCTTATTGCTACCTGTCCCAAATTTTTTGAGATTTGTTGACACCATAAAATTTAATATCAACATATTTTTCCCTGAAAATGATACATTTTCTCAGTTTAAACTTTTGACCCTGTCATCAATGTTCTATTCAGAATAAAATATTGAAATTTGACACTTCCACATCATTGCATTCGGTTTTTATTCACAATTTGTAGTGTCCAAACTTTTTTGGAATCCGGTTTGTAGTATTATTATTATGTATGTATTATTTATTTTACATATAATATAAATAGTATTGTTAGTTGTGTAGTTGTGTGTTAGTTGTTAGTCGGTCCCTGACTTACGAAACCCCCTGGGTACGAAGATCCCGGGTCATTTTCAAAACATTTTCCTAAGTTTTCGTCCCTGGTATACGAAAACAACCCCCTCTTACAAAAAGAAATTCAAAATTCAAACACGCCAATCAAAATTTCACATGATGCGCGAGTTTCTCTCTCATTGGCTGTCTCTCAACATCCCGCCTCGCTGGCCTCCCATTGGCTAGGAGGGATGATGCAGAACCAGAAGGAGACCTTAAAGCGGAAATACAGTGAGGACCTCTGATCTTCAAACAGGTACTGAAATTCCGCTTTAAATAAAACATCCCGTCTGTGTGTGTGTGTGTGTGTGTGTGTGGGTGTGTGTGTGTGTGTGATAGTGAGAGAGACAGAGAGAGAGAGAGAGAGAGAGAGAGAGAGAGAGAGAGCGAGCAGGAAGCGTAAATCTTTAGTTTTTAGTTTATTTCTTTAAGTTGTTTAATTCAGTAAATGTTTAATAAATTTGGCGCATTTGCGCTCATCTGGAATTCCGATCCCTCAAGGAATCAAGTTAAAGTTGAGTTTGGACCTCCGATCTGTCAAGCAGGGAATGCGCTTTGAATTCTACGTTTGTGGGCGTGGCCTGCATCGCTACAATAAACATTTAATGTGTATACAATACACATGTAATGCGTATGCGTGTCTGAGTGTGTGAGAGAGAAAGAGAGAGAGAGAGAGAGATAGAGATATAGAGACAGGGGTGTGTGTGTGTGTGTGTGTGTGTGTGTGTGTGTGTGTGTGTGTGTGTGTGTGTGTGTGTGTGTGTGTGGGTGTGTGTGTGTGTGTGCGTGTATGTGTGTGTGTGTGTGTGTGTGTGTGTTAATAAAAAATGTTTAAATAACTTTTAACACATATTTCATACAAAATTGGTGTACTTTTATAATTTTTAAAGGGGTTATTGGGTTTATCCCGTCCAAAGACTGGAGCCTTGGAACGAACCAGGTATTTAACATATAAAATGCGACCCCTACTGACAAAATTCCCGCATTACGAAAAAGGCGCTGGAACGAATTAATTTCGTAAGTCAGGGGCCGACTGTATATCGTCCAACAAATATTTAAAAAGCCCATTTTCTACTCAACATTCAACCAAACCATTTAACTAATGTCGATGATGTTTGCTCAGCATCCAGTAGACAGAGCTTTCAGAAACCAGTGCACTGTGGGAATTGTAGAGCTGTTATGTCCTCCGTGAGCAACTCACAAACTACCTCAAATGCATCAGTAAGTGGACACAAATAAACGTTTTACAGATTCAATGTGCATAATTTTAATGGTCAAAGATGAATTATGTTGATACGACAGTATATGACTACCGTTATTACTAATTAATGTAACAATCACTGTACCTTTCTCTCTCTCTTTCTCTCTCTCTCTCTCTCTCTCTCTCTCTCTCTCTCTCTAGACATGGACATGCGAGTTTTGTGGTGGTCAGAATGTCCTCTCTCAGAGTGAGTTAAGAATGGGCCGTTCTCCTTTATGGACGCAGCCAGGCAGAGACGTGCTTTATGTAGATGAAGATGTCGACACAGACTATGTGAACCTTGAAGACATGCTAGTGGTCTTCTGTGTGGACATTTCTGGTAGCATGAGCGTCACATCAGAGGTTTCTCTTCCTCTAGTGTTTCCCCCCCTTCATTCATCAGATTTTAATGTGCCTTCCCTTCTTATGAAACTGATTTTGATGTTATTTCTCTATTTCTCAATCTGTCAAATATTTAGGTGTCTCCTGGTAACAGCATGCGATCACCCACATACGTATCACGATTGCAGGTACCTAGTAAACACTGTGCCAGCACTGGTTTCTATATGAAGTGTCTTGCTAGTATGTGAGTTGTTATTATCCCCCCTGGCGTATGGTGCTTTGGACCGTAGTCATCAGTTTGTTCATCAGTCTGACTCTTTGTCTGTGTGTAATCATTTCTGTTTTATTCCAGAATTCTTAAAACATTGGGATTTCTTTATCATACTTGCTAGTTACTTCTGCTAGATAGTGTAGTTGTGCCTTTTGATTTTTTTAGGATTTCTGCAGTTTAAATCGTTATGATTCCATGGGATGCAATTTCACATGTAAAAGTATGGGTGGTTTTCATTGTCAGAATTGAACTTGAAAACCATTTATAACTTCATTATTGTCCCCCTGAATATAATATGGGAAGATGAAGTAATGAGACAGTCTGTCCACCTGTAATCATTTCAATTCTTGTCCTGAACTCGAAAATCTTTTAAGAATTTCTTCATCAAACATGACAGTCACTTTCACTACGCTGTGAAATTGTACCTTTTCATATTTTGGGATTTGTGCGATTCATATTTTCTGTGAAGGCTGGGGGCACATTTCATCGCCTGATAACTCTTGTTTGGAAAAATTGAAGTTGAAATTTGTGTTCTCCGGTTCAGGTTTCACCTGGAAGTGAGTTTTAGATCTCCCTCAGTTGTTGAAGCTTGTTTGAGTGGAACTGTAGTACAGTGAGTATCTTCTCGAGCAGTTCACAGCTCAGAAGTCATCAGTTAGATCCTGAGCTTGAGAGATCGCATATGTTGAGTTTCACATGTTGTTCTCATGTCCTCATGACTTTTCTGTGTATTCTCTGGTTTCCAACCACCTACAAAATAAACATTTCACTTGATGGTTTCGCTATTCTAAACTGCCACAGTTGTTTAAATGTGTATATAATGGACTGCAGTCAGTTTTCGTCCTCTCTGTGAAATACGTATGCCTTGTACCTTGTGATCTTGGGACGCTGAATTCACCCTGACCACTATATTGATGATGAATAAATGAATGAATGCTTCTTGTTCTGTTTTGATAAATATCAATGCTCCTGTAATTATTTTTATAGACGTTATATAATATACATGCAAATGGATAATTTCTTTATTTGCATTGTTTCTAGGGTGTCCAAGAGGCCTTGCAGATGGCTTTATCTACACTGTTAAAATCGTCACCTCACCGCCGGGTATCACTGGTCACTTTTAATGACGAGGTAACAAACTAGGGAGGGTGAAGGGAGAGAAAGAGAGAGAGAGCGAGAGAGAGAGAGAGAGAGAGAGAGAGAGAGAGAGAGAGAGAGTGTAAATTAACCAAACTATCACAGTATAAAAATCTGGAGTCTTTTAGCAGCTGTGTAAGCAACATGTCCCTATTCAATTTATTCATTGGTCATTTGGATGGCAAACATCCTATATGTGTAAAGAGATGTATTAATGACTTTAAATCAGATCATTATCATGTATAATTATAATCCATTAACATTCATTTTTCATCGCTGCTATTTCTCACACGCTAAACCGCTAAACTCATCTCAGCACAACATTGAATATCTACTTGATTTTTCAATATATTCCATTTCTTCTACCCACTGCACAGCTTATCTGAAATCAGTGTAATTATCATTGATTCGAATGATATCCCTGCAAACACAAATACTGTAATGAGCATTGTGTGGGTTTACAGGTGACAGTCTATGGAGATGGGACAGGGGTTCCTCTGAGTCTGCGAGACTGGGCTCTGGTAGACTTTGATCATGTGAAAGAGCAGGGAGAGAAATATACCACACCGCATTGCATTGCTGAAACCTTCCAGTGTCTCACTCAAAGAGTCAAAGAGTAAGTGAATATCTACGTATTTTTCTCATTTGCCTTCTTGCTCTTTCTCTGACTCAGTCTCTCAGTTCATCAGAAGGATGTTCTTCACTAGCACATGTCAGAAGTGGGCATTCAGCAGAAAAACTGTACCCAGACAATTATAGTCCCAAGCACACAAGGTGCTTTGCTGTTTCACGTGCAAAAATATTGTGAGAATAAATGATGAATACACTGCCTGGGTCAAAAAAAACGTTGTACACGCTAATATTTTCACGGAATGTATTTAGCCTTGATTCTTGCATGTAATCTCTAATATGCAATTGTTGTTCCTGTTGGTCCGGTCGAGGCTCAGCAACATTAACATCACGATGACCTGAATGTACTGAACGAGCAGGTTATCACATCAATGGATTTTTTTTTCCCTGATGGCATGAATATAAAATGGGAACTCAAATAATGAAAGAGTAGTTCAGGGAGCATGAGGAATTAGAACCTATTTGTGTATGTGCTGTTTTTGAGTGGGGCAGTGTATAACAGATCTCTCAAGAGCACAATAGTCATACAATACTACTGGGATGGTTGTACTTTGTGTCTGTCTGGTGTCTGCCCTGCCAACTACAGGAAAGTTAACGCTGATAGGCTGTTTTGTATTGCTGACTTGCAGGACGATGGGCAGCAGTGACAAAAAAACGGACAGATTTTTTTTATTAATAACTAAAACTGAAACCCAAACAATAAAGGCTCCTACATCACCACTCAGACTCGCGCAGAATAAAAAAACACAAGCCAACTCAGGTATTCAGACAAACTTTCAGGTAAACAAATCATTATTGAGTAAATGCTAAAAGCAAAAACCTCACAAAACATAAAATTGTTAAACGAACACATAAACAAAAAGGCAGGTGATACAAACGAAAGCAGACATCGTCTTCTGAAAGGAAAGGTGATGTCATCTCAGACATCTATCATGAGCTCCACATTTAGGTCGTGCCTATTGCTTTATATTAACATTGCACTATGCATTGGTTAGTGCAGGGGTCACCAACATGGTGCCTGCGGGCACCAGGTCGCCCGCAAGATCAACATGAGATGCCCACGGGCCTGTTCACTGCTAATTTTAGAACAGGCCCGTGGCTCCATCGTGCCCACACTCCATTAAGCCGCATCTAATTTTTTTGCTGTTTTTTAATCAAATCAATATCTTCACACAGATGAATATCATTAATTATTAATAATAATATAAAATTATAGGTAAATTGAGCAAATTAGTTATTTCAGAAGTGTGTCTCATCCTGGTAGCCCTTCTCATTAATTGGTACTTGAGAAGTAGCTCTCAGTTTCAAAAAGGTTGGTGACCCCTGGCTTAGTGTGAAATCATTGGTTGTTGAAGCAAAATGATTGATGTTAAAGTCCTCAGGCAAGTATTATGTCTGGATACTGAGTAATATAATAATAATATTAATCATAATAATAATTTAAAATTCATTCCTAAGGAAAGAAGAAGGCCAATCTAGTGTGTGTGTGTGTGTGTGTGTGTGTGTGTATGTGTGTGTGTGTGTGTGTGCGCGCACGCATACTACCCTCCATCTACAGCAGTGAACAACCTTTAATCAGCTGACATGAAGACATGTTCTCATGAATTTTAACATTTTATCAACTATAAATGTTAGCAGCAAGGTTAGTTGTGGTGGTTGCGGCTCTACTGGTGTGTTATTTCAAAGCTACTGATTATCACTGCAATTTTGTTCACTTTCTTTTATTAGATATTTGTGCTTTCACTTCACTCAATAATTTCAACTTGATGTAGTGTACATTTTATATGATGAACCCAAAAGATATTTAAACTATCTGTTACTATAGACTGTCCTAGTTATAGCTGTGTTCTCTGTGTTCAGCTGTGTTCTCAGGAATGATAAAATCCAGGATGTATACTGCAACACAGTGTGTGATGTTTTTGAACAGCATTAATCACTTTAGTTCTTGAAAAAGAGATCCTCATAAATTCTTTGAAAAGTTCTCATTTCCTAAAATAGGTTCTCGTGATTTACTGTGGTTGTCATGCGATTCAAGTTTCCTAAAAATAATAATGAGAAGAATCTTTTAACTATAGTTCTGTACATAGATTTTCCCCGACAACATTAAGCCCCCTTTTTTATATGGAGTGCAGTTTGTAGGTCAAAAATTGATTTGGACAGAAATAGTCTGTCTTTTTTTTTTTTGCATTATTCAGTGGACATGCAGAAATCTTTGACATCCTAGGAAATACATGACTGAACAAATTCATGTTCAGAAACCATCAGTTTCTCATTTCAGTTTCAGATTATCAGCGTATTGACACCTTCAGTCATTTTGAGATTTATATTGTGTGCTGTGCACACTGTCTATTCTTTTTTGCAGCTCTTTAAAGAATCCAAAAATATTAGATGTATTTTATTCCAGATTAAGAGAGCATGGAGCCACAGCACTTGGTCCTGCAGCGCTTATCTCTGTTGCTATGGCCTCTCAGTTTTCTGGTTCGAAGGTGAGCATTCAGTGTGTTTAGTCATTTTGAAGGAAGATACGATCACTACACTTATGCAGGCGGTCAGATTTATGTGGTTTGCTGTCACTTTGTCAAAAGAAAGCCTCGCCATACGGTAGACGTCGACGATAGAGAGGTAGTGCACGTAGCTTATTTTTCAGGGTCAATTGTCTTTTATTCCTGTGACTGAACCAAAAATATGTTCTCAGTATTGTAATGAATTACATTTTCACAATGCTAAACTAATTTCAAAAACTTCCCTTTTTGCTATTTTAGTATTGTAGCACCAGGAAATGTAATTTTAATCATTTCCTGGAATAGTGTTTATACGTGCTTAGTAATAGCAAAGCGCTATTTCATTTCTGGTTTAACTATTTTTAAGATTTTTTTTCTTGCTTCAAGTTTTGTGATATATATTTGCTTACAGGTCATAATTTGTACAGATGGGCGAGCCAACATAGGCTTGGGCCAGTTAGAACAGGAATCGGGAGCTTCAGGATATTTCTACAACCAGTTAGCCAATCATGCAGCAGAAAAAGGGTGAGTCATAACCTTATTTTTAAATCAATAATTCAATAAATCTGTTATTCTAAGATGCTTAATCCTACATATGGTTGTGAGGAGGCTGGCGCCCATCTCAGCCGACTGGGAAAAGACAGGGTGCACCCTGAACAGCTCACCAGACTATTGTAGGGCCGATACACATATATACACACACACACACACACACACACACACACACACACACACCCATTTACACCTACGGGCAAGTTGAAACACCAGTTAGCCTACTGTGCATGTTTTTGGACGATGCGAGAAAACCGGGGGAAACCCCACGCAAGCATGGGGAGACCATACAAACAGCACAGAAATGCCCAAGCCTGGGAATTGATCCCAGGACCTTCTTGCTGTGTGGTGGATGTGCTAACCACTGTGTCATCGTACTGATTTATTCAATTTATTTTGAAAAATCCATCAGGAATGATCATCTTGAATTTAATGGACGCAGCCTGTTAATTTAGGGAATATTTTTAAAATGGTAACAAGATGGACTAGTATTATGTAATTGTGATGTGTGCAGAGTGATTGTGTCAGTGATGACATTTGAAGGTGAGGACTGCAGCCTGGCAGAAGTGGGAAAACTAGCTGATCACACTGGAGGCAGGGTGAGTGGGATACACCCTGTATTAGGGTTAAAAAGTGGCAGCATCCCTAAATAAAATAGGAGTAAAGTATTTCAAAACAACATCACACAAGCAGCAAAATATCATTAATAGTATCATTGCGTTTTAAAACAGTGAAATGTTGTAATCTTCTTTTAATAATATCAGTACTGTTGCTTGTCTGGTCGAGTTCGTGAACCAGAACTAATTGTTGCCCAAATAATAATTATTCACAAAAGGTGAGGTGGATCCCGCTGAATTCTATCACTGAATATCTGTATACAGCGATCTTTACCAAGTCACAGAAAATAATTGGTTTTATGTTAATGCTATACAATATTGTGTATATTTTTTATTATTATGAATTTAAGCATTTTCCTGAATTTGAGGGAAATTTTATATAATACAGAGGTAGTGAACCAATCACACTGTGCCATTTCCATAAATTCCTTTGTAGCACAGCAATTTTGATTCCTGAAATCTGATCAGTCAGCAAGTGTTGATGAATTTTTTTAATATTCAGTCAACATATTTTCTTGTTTCTGATTGTGGAAAGTCATCAAGTAACTCTTGACATTGCATCATTGCCTTCAGATTACTGAAATATTACATTTTTCCATCGGATAAATTGAATGATTATTGCCCAGCTGGCACATTGAGAATATTCAGAATGAATAATAAAACAGTTATAGAATTGCATTTGCATGAAAGAGAATTATTTGGTTCCAGGGATGTTCTGACTGTATAATTCTTTATATGACACTATGAACTTGTGATTCATTTAATAATTGCTGAACAGATGCTAATCACAGGTTTATAATGACTGTGGGGCTGGTGGTGTAGTGGTTAGAGCGTTGGGCTTATGATCGGGAGGTTGTGAGTTCAAATCCCACTGAGACCCTCACTGTGCTAAGACCCCTGGGCAAGGTCTCAACCACAAGTGTTCCTCTGTTTACCCAGCAGTATAAATGGGTACCAGTAAAATTATACTGGGAAGGTAATCTGCGATGGACTAGCATCCCATCCAGCAGGAGTTGAACTCCTGGTCACTTCACGATACGGAAACCGAGGATAAGCACCGGCCTGATGAGACACTAGGCTCGGGTGTAAAAACCCAACAGACTTACCGTTTTTTTTAACCTACCTTAATGACTGGTGAATACACACATTCACCAATCTTTCGCGTGGTACCAAGTGCCGTATATATTATCACATACAACTGTCAAGTTTTACCTTTGGGGAGGAAACTCTAAAATTGGTAATAGTGTTATAGTTTAAACAACAAATTATAATTAATATGTAAAAGCTGCCTTTGTTTATTTCGGTTGTTTTTACCCATACTGAACTGCAACAGCTTTAGTACAGAAACCCCAACATACGTTTTTGTTTGGTTCCGGACGGCCGAACGTAAGCTGAAAAAAATGTAAGTTGTGACTGTATGTGCCAGTGACGTATGACGTTCGTACTGTATTATTCATCCATAAATACCATTACAGTATCTCATAAAACACCCCTAAATCAATTATTATAAACATAACATCGTAAAATAATATCAAATATATCAAATAATATCAACATTAATTTAATCAAATTCACTCATCAGATATCAAATACAGTATCAAATATAACCTTTAACGTTCTCTATGATGCGATCTTTCTGCTTGTAAATGTTTCCGATGGTCGACGGATGGTCACTTTACATGAAGCTGAGCCGAGTCACTTTACATGAAGCTTAAAACAGCCAATCAACGCTTACAATATGTGAGGCACTCCACCGAAAGTAGTTCACTTGCTTGTTCTTGAGACAAAGCGCGGGTTATCTGGACTTCCGGTCTTTCAAGTGAGAAGGGCGCCGTTGAATACTCATTTAGTGCTCAGCCTGCACTGATGTGAATCACCAGCAGAGTGGAGAGTTCTCTTTCTTTTCTGGATTCGGGTTTTCATTCATTTTACAACTCTCTTTGCTTAACTGAGTATGCATGGTAGATTGCGCTGATCCGAGCAGATAGTTAATTCAGTCTTGGGAAAACCGGAAATTCCGGCATATGCCAAAAAACTTGCACCCATGCTAGTAAGCTTACGCTGCTGACCAACCATATTTGCTTACGGTTACAAAAGGCCGCAAAACAGTGTAAACAAAGATTACAGAGACGACGTCTTAACACAAGGGTAACATGCAGTGAACTGGGAAGAGGCAGGGGCACATTCAGTCTGTCGTTTGTAAACAATGGACGCAGCGTCATTACGTCATTGCGTCATTACGTCAGCGTACTACGTAGGCACGTCTTGTACTACAGAGAGCACGCTAAACTCAAAATTTTACATAATTTTTTTTTTTGAAAATAACAAAAAAAA
>CM045745.1:17027781-17050281 GCA_024760905.1 Plotosus lineatus | reverse complement strand
TACTCTGCATCACTTCATCTAACTCACTCCAGAATCTCGCCTTCTCTTCTAGCTCACATCCTGCCTGTGGGGCAAAAACACTAACAACATTTAACATCACACCTTCAATTTCTAACTTGAGACTCATCACTCGGTCTGACACTCTTTTCACTTCTTGAACATTCCTGACAAACTCCTCCTTCAAGATGCCTTCTACTCCATTTCTCTTCCCATCCACACCATGAAAAAACAGCTTAAACCCTGCTCCTAAGCTCCTAGCCTTGCTACCTTTCCATCTGGTCTCCTGAACACCTTCCTCCTCTGCATCATGTCAACCAGCTCTCTACCTTTTCCTGCAATAGTTCCAACATTCAAAGTCCCTACTCTCAGTCCTAGACTTATGCCTTTCCTCTTCTCTCTCTGCCTATGGACACGCCTCCCGCCTCTCCTTCTTTGGCCTCTCCTTCTTTGACCTCTCCTTCTTCGACCAACAGTAGTCCAATTTCCACCAGCACCCTGTTGGTTGACAGCACTGATGGCGGTCGTTGTTAACCCGGGCCTCGACCGATCTGGTATGAAATTAGTATTGGCAGTTCGCATAGTGTATTTTGGCAAAAGTTTTACGCCGGATGCTCTTCCTGCCGCAACCCTCTGCATTTATCCGGGCTTGGGACCGGCGTGAGGACGAACACTTGTTTGTGCCCATCCTCATGGCTGCATTACAAAAAGATACAATATGACAGGACATACATAATTAGTGCTAAAGGTTTACATTTTAATTTTTTTGTACAGGTTTCCAGAGAAGAGACAGAGTTCCCTTTCAGCTGCAGCTGTCTTTCAAAACCCGGGATCTGAAAAAAGTAACCAGAGTCATCACTCAGCAGAAGCGTGTGACCACCAGCAGGTAATGCTGTACACAGAAATGCACAGACTAAATCCAGTTAAAACAAAATTGACATAGTTGCTCTGTCTATAGCTGGGTGTGGGCAGGAAGCCTGAACATGGCAGTGCTGGGTGTTCACTGTGCTCAGCTCTGTGCCCGACTCACCATGGAGGGCAGGATACAGGAGGCTCAAAGTCAACTGAAAGCCCAGCAGGACCTCCTGAAAGACATCAGGTGGGTTTGTGTGGAGGTTTGTACAAAATCTGCATTCTGGTTAAGTGAAATTAATTTCAGTATTTAATCTGAATTTGTACGAATCTGTTGAACAGTGACCAAAAGCCAAGCCCTAAAGAAGAGAGTATCTATGGTAACTGGATCAGTACCATGAGTATGATCTGTGAGGACCTGAACCCAGTTACACAGGTCAGAACAAAAGCCTTTTCAACCATTTAATTATTTAATAAGTCAAGTCAAGTGTACTTTTAATTACCATTGCTTTACACCCCTATCAGCCATAATATTAACACCACCTGACTGACCTGCAACTATGCAACCCCATACACAGCAAGCTGTAATGAACGGTGTATTCTGACACCTTTCTATCACAAACAGCATTAAAAGTTTCAGCAGTTTGTACTACAGTAGCTCTTCTGTGGGATCAGAATTAGTGTCCTAGCCTTTGCTCTCAACACACATCAGTGAGCCATGGACACTTTTGCCAATTCACTGGTTGTCTTTCCATGGCTCCTTTTGGTAAGTACGTACTTACCACCATGTACCAGGAACACCCCCACAACACCTGCCATTTTGGACATGAATAGACCCAGGTGTTTAGCCATCACAATATAACCCATGTGAAAGTCACACAGATCCTCACAATTACTCATTTTTCTTTTCTGCTATCAGCACATTCACTTTAAAAGATGACTGTTTACTTCCTGGCCAATGAACCTCGGGCACAACTTGTAACAATATGCTCAGAGATATTTACTTCACCTGTCAGTAATGTTGCTAATGTTCTTCATCATTATCATTTTCTGTAACCGCTTAATCCTAATTAGGATCACGGGGAGACTCCTAGCCGACTCCGGGCGAGGGCAGAGTACACTCTGGACAGCTCGCCAGGCCATCGCAGGGCGGAAACACACTGATGGCTTTGCAACTCTTGTCGAAAGTCGGCAATGGTTCTTTTACATGCCTCACACTATAGACAGTGAGAGACATGGCCGGCCTTTGATAACCCAGTTAGCTGCACTGGGGGACAGGGACAGTGACAGTGACAACCTTGTGGAGAGTGGGATTCGAACTCCCAACCTTAGGATCAGCGATCCAGCGCCCTATACCAAGGCTACCACTGCCCTGTAGTTAATGTTATGTCTGATTTATTTATAGCTTGTATACACTGGGAATAAGTGCAACACCCTTCAAAAAAACCTGAAGTGCAGATGTACAATGGTGTAACGTGAGTGTAGGACAATAAACACAACAGACAATCGTGTGGAACAAGAAATAAACAGCATGAATTGTTAACTATTAAGGAGTGAATCAGAAATCTAATCTTGATTGTCACTGTACAGATTTCCACTGCAGTATGTGTCTGTCACACACATCTTATTGTATACGTAAACAAAACAAAACCGAGAGCCCAACTCAGGGATTTACACTAAATATGAATAGAAAGTTCATGGGAAATATAAACTTTCAAGCAATTAGCTTCCTGTCACTTCCCCTGCTTGTATCTTCAAAATGTCCTTTATGTTGTCTTTAATTCTCAAAAGAGGACAAACAACTCACCTTGACCCCTCCGTCAACTCACCATAGAGAACACATACATAAACACATACCATGCATACACCCACCAAGTTACAGAGACATGTTCCCAAATCATAAGTAGAATTTGTCTGTCACTGTCCTATAACTATCACCAAGATGAGATGTAAATCTGTGGAGCATTGTTTATGGTAACAGTCATCGAACTTTTCCTTCTCTGCTTTCTTCAGGACAGTAAAGGCAGCAGCACTATTTGCGACAAACCAACACTTTCCACGGTAAGTTCTCGAGGGTTAAGTACAGTGGTACCTCACCTTACGAAAGTCTCACTAAACAAAAAATTCAGGGTACGAAAAGCATTTTCCTAAAATTTTTGTCTCAGGATACAAAACAAATTCATGTTACAAAAGCGCCATCTTAAAAATTCAAATGCGCCATTCAAATATTCAAACAATCCATGAGCTACTTTTAACTTTCCATAAACAGTTGTAAGATTATAATTCTGCTAATAAGACCTGGTCAACACGTGCTCGCACACACACACACACACATGCGCACACACATACATGCGCATGAACACACAAACACATACACACAGTGAGAAGAAGAAATGGGCTCAAGTGATATCACAAAGGAATATGGCCAAACCCGTCTACCATCGGTAAGATATTGAAGCAGAAGGAGGTTTTAAAAGGTATGCTTTTATAATTTTTAACGGGTTTAGGGGGCAGTATTGGGAGCCTTGGAACGAATCACGCGTTTTACATGTAAAATGCGGTTCAACTTACGAAAAAAGCAGGTTACGAAAAAAGCTCTGGAACGGATTAATTTCGTAAGGTGAGGTGTCACTGTACTACAGTCTGTATCTGTCTTTTTGTTGATGTTGGGTTTTTTTGGCTCATCAGCCTTTCTTTCTTTCAGGGTTTGTCAGATGAGGCAGCAAATGTGGTGTACCAGATGAAGAGGGCAACAAGTGTGGGCCAGAAGGAGGAGAAAGTAGCTGTGTTAGAAAGTTGAGCAGAAGGTGGACTTGTTGTCAGATATGTGGTGCTTAATGTGACTAACTGTGTAAAGTAACAGAATATATTTATCTCATCTGTTGCTGGTCAGTAGATGGCGGTCCCTGTTAACATCAGTCACTAAGTTAGAGAGACTCCAACTACAATTATATTTGATAAAAATGCATTGTTTCAGTGTACCTCGGAACAAAAATATATCCGGACACATAATGGTTTTCTCTATACTGTATCTAGATATGGACATGATGTAGATATTGCCTCAGTATATCTCATTCTGTTGTTAATACGATTGTTTTAGAGTCTATCAGGTAGTCCAAATTTGGGCAAAACTCTTTATTTTCGTATATTTGTGGCTTTCTAAAGCAAAGTGATTTGTATTGTAACATTATACTATAATACCATTAAGTATTCATTTAAAGTTATATTTCAATAAACCTTAATTCACTGACTAACCTTAATTTTTTTCTAAGTATTTGTTTATTCATTCATTCATTTTCTGAATCACTTCCATCTAATTAGGGTCACGGCGAGGCTGGTGCCCATCTCAGCCGACTCCAGGCAAGGGCAGGGTACACCCTGGACAGCTTGCCAGGCCATCGCAGGGCCAACACTCACACAACCATTCACACATAGGGGAGATTTGAAATGGCCAATTAACCTACTGTGCATGTTTTTGGACTGTGGGAGGAAACCGGAGTACAGTACCCGGAGGAAACCATTGAAAGCAGGGGGAGAACATGCAAACTCCACACAGAAACACCCGAGCTGGGAATCGAACCCATGCCTTCTTGCTCTGAGGCGGACGTGCTAACCACTATGCCACCGTGCCACCTAGTATTTATTTAAATTGTCCAAATGGATGATATTCAGCGAACCCAGTGTTCAGTGCTGAGGTTAATGTCTGTGTAAAATCCCCAATGTGGGTTTCTTTTTTTTTTTTTTTTTCCTATACATTATGGACGCCGGACCATCATGCCTCCGCTGAACCAAATGAAAAATGTAATACTTTAAATAGTGTGAAATATACTGTGGCTTTTTAATTGAAATGTGTCTGTTCTTTGTGCGTGCATGTTTTTGTTGAAATGAAGAAAGGATATATAGTTTTTTTTAGTCAAAATATTTAAATTATATGAGTATAGAAAATATTATTAAATCGCAGGTGTTTCTACTCTTGTTCACCTGTTACTACAAAGTTGGAAGTGCACAGTTGTACAGGATGTATATCATCTTTATGTCTTTGTATGCTGCAGCTTTAAGATTTCCCTTCACTGGAACTATGGAGTACAAATCTATCCCAGAATGCCACTGTGTCACTGCATGAAAGGCAAGGTCTAAATCTGCTTTTGGATCTTTCAAAAAGTACATACAGTATATCCATGAGCTGTTTGCAAAACTTAATCTAAAGCCAATTCTAATAATAAAAGAAGTAAATTAATCAGACACATCCCATAACCTGAGTGTGTGATTGTATGCGATGGATTGATGAATTGTCCTGCATGATTTTCCGACCTCGCTCACTGGGTTAGCCTCCAGATCCATCACGTACTGGCAAGGAAAGGGGAGAAGAAATGGAAAGGAAAACAAATAACTAATTATTCAGATCAGATGTGTGTGGTTAGTACATTCAACTCGCAGGAAGAAGGTCTGGGTTCGATTTCTAGACTCTGGAGTTTCTGTGTGAAGTTTGCATGTTCTTCACATACTTTACTCCGGGTCACCCAGTTTTCTCCCACAGTCCAAAAATATGAGCAGTATGCTAATTGCCTGTTCAAAATCACCCCTAGGTGTGTGTGTGTGTGTGTGTGTTGGCCCTGCAAGGGTGTGGTGAGCTGTTCAGAATGTACACTGCCTTCGCCTAAAGTCAGCTGAGACAGGCTCCAGCCTTCCCGCAACCCTAATTAGGATTAAGCGGCTTAGAAAATGAATGAATAAATGAATTTAATACATTCATGCATATGGGCAGTGGTGGCCTAGTGGTAGAGGGCACTGGATCGCTGATCCTAAGGTTGGGGGTTCGAGTCCCACTCTCCACAAGGTTGTCACTGCTGCCCCCCCCACACACACACACACCCATTGCCGACTTTCGACAAGAGGAGCTGCAAAGTGTCAGCGTGTTTCCTGGCGAGCTGTCCAGGGTGTACTTTACCCTCGCCCGGAGTCGGCTGGGATGGGCGTCAGCCTACCCGCGACCCAAATTAGGATTAAACGGTTACAGAAAATGAACTGAACTGAACATTCTTGCATTTAATAACAATTTTTTATTAATTTGATAAACAAGTTTGATGATTTATGATATATCAAGTTTGTGTGTGCTGATTGTTGTTGTTGTTGTTGATGAACTACTGGGGGAAGATGTTGATGTGCATTCATCATCGTATCTTATCCCCGTAGGTAGTGTAGCAATTTGTCTCTTCCGGAGAAGATTAACCGGGACGCAGGAACACTTGCTACTTGTCCCGTAGAAACACGCTGACGGCTTTGCAGCCTACTCTTTGTGTGCTGATGTAACAACTTCTAAATCCTGTTGTTTAATTTGAATTATGGATACGAGTAGTACTATCCTTAATCTGTATAATAGAAACAACAAATGTAAACAGTCTCTTGTAACATTTATGCCTCTGAGTTATGTACTGTCTTACCTGCTGGCCTCTCGGAGTAGCTACGATTTGGGGATGAAGCAGATTTGAAATTTGAATCTAATCTAATGAATGGAGCCATTGTTTATATTTCAACTGCCAAGTCATGTGTCCTTCCCACAGTGCCTGTTTTTTGTGGTTTGTCTGTGGGGAGAAAGTGGACCACCATCTTTCTGAATGTTTGTGAGTGTAGAATATCGCATGTTTTCAACAAAGGCAACTGCAAGCTACAAGGGTCTCATTTCACAGTCCATATCTCCTCTATCTTTTTGCTTTCATGGCTTTTAAGCTTTACAGAGATTACACACTATTCATCCGGGAAGCATGGTGGCATCATGGTTAGCATGTCCGCCTCACAGCAAAAAAGGAC
The DNA here is from genome assembly GCA_024760905.1 of Plotosus lineatus. Lineage (NCBI taxonomy): Eukaryota > Metazoa > Chordata > Actinopteri > Siluriformes > Plotosidae > Plotosus > Plotosus lineatus. Next base: position 17,043,624 of record CM045745.1, on the reverse strand, counting down.
GTAGGTCCGAAACCTGTTTCTGTGTGGAGATTACATGTTCTCCCTGTACTTGCATGGGATTCCTCCCACAGCCCAGAGACATGCACGTTAGGCTCATTCATTCATTCATTTTCCGAACTGATTTATCCTAATGAGGGTCGCTGAGAGGCTGGCGCCCATCTCAGCTGACTCTGGGCGAGGGCAGAGTACAGGCCATCGCAGGGCAGAAACACGCTGATGGCTATTCAGCCGACTCTTCACGAAAATCAGCAGTGGATTTCACATGAACCTCTCACCATAGACATTGAGATACATGGCCGGCCTTTGATAACCCAGTTAGCTGCACTGGGGGGGGCAGCATTGACAACTGTTGATAGTGGGGCTGGAACCCCCAACCTCGGGATCAGTAAGCCACTGCCTTACCACTAGGCCACCACTGCCCACATTAGGCTAATCGGTTGTTACAAATTTCCCCCAGGTGTGAGTTGGGCATGAATGGTTGTGTGCATGTGTGTGTGTGTGTGTGTGTGTGTGTGTGTGTGTGTGTGCGTGTTGGCACTGCATTGGACTGTTCAGATTGTAGCCCTGCTTTCACCCAGAGTCTGCTGAGATAGGCTCGAGCCTCCCTATGACCCAAGTCAGATTAAATGGTTTGGTTAAATAAATAAATGAGTAACTGTGTCTTCTGGTCTGGTTTTGATGTACACCCGTGCAGGACAGGTCAAGCCTTCAACTTAAAGGTGCTGCACATCTCTTCATAAGGTGTATTAAAAAAAAAAAAAAAAAAAAAGAAGCTGGTAGCACTTGTTGCTATGTTATCAACCAGGCTCCTCAATGGCTTCCATATTTACAACAAACCGTCATACCCCGCCCTTGCCCAGAGTCGGCTGAGATGTGCGCCAGCCTCCCTAATCAGGATTAAGCGTTACATTTTTAATCGAACTCGAACTATTCTTAAAAAAAAAAAAAAAAAACTTCACCGGTGATGGTGCACCAGCTGGGAGAATGAAGGCTCAGGCTCAGTGTCACCCGAAATCCCCGCTATTTTTTAAAACATGTCCAACTCGCCTCTGTTAATGTGCCGTCCCTTTGTGGGTTACATTTTAGCGCTCCAATGACCGACCTGTAACCGAGACAATCCGGTCGTTTTCAAAATAAACGTTTTTTCAAAAATAAAACATCGTTCGGACTCAGATAATAAATAAAACAGAAATAAATAATTATTTCTTGTGCGGCCCGGTACCAATTGATCCACGGACCGGTACCGGTCCGTGGCCCGGGGGTTGGGGACCACTGCCGTAAGGTGTATCTGAGGGAGTGGTGGCTTAATGGATATGCTGCTAATCCGAAGGTCAGCAGTTTAATCCCCACTATTACCACTGTTGGGCCCTTGAGCAAGGCCCTTAATCCTCAATTGCTCAGTTGTATAAAAAAATGATAATTGTAAGTCGCTCTGGATAAGAGCATCTGTCAAATTCTGTGAATGAACGTATAACACTTCTTTATTTCATTGACCTTGTAGTAAGTGCTTTTTTTATGATGTGCCATTGGCCGTCTGTCCATCTCTTCCAGAATCATCTCAAATCCTCCTACAGCTGTATTTACAACTTCTTCCACCGCGTCAGACACGTTGTGCATGTACTGTCCCGGTAATAAGCATGTGCATGTTAGCATATGATGTTGATTGGGCGATTTTTCCCAGTTACCCCCATTAGTGCTACGATCCAGTTTCATAGGGAAGCTTATACGGCGGGGGATATTGTGTTCACTTGAAAGTTATTATTCTTGTATTAGTTCTAGTTTTTAATTTGTTGTAATAGTGGATAAGGTGCAGGATCGCTGATCCTAAGGTTGGGGGTTCGAGTCCCCACAGCGTTGTCACAGTCCCCCCAGTGCAGCTAACTGGGTTATCAAAGGCGGGCCATGTCTCTCACTGTCTATGGTGAGAGGTTCATGTAAAAGAACCATTGCTGACTTTCGTAAAGAGGAGCTGCAAAGCCGTCAGCGTGTTTCTGTCCCCTTGCTAAAGGGTTGTGACAGGAAGGGCATCCGACGTAAAAACCTCTGCCAAATCAAACGTGCGAATCAGATGATTCGCTGTGGCGACTCCTGAGAAAGGGGAAAAGCCGAAAGGAAAAGAAAAAGAGATGTAATTATGCAACCGTGTTTATGTGTGCTATATTCTAATTGAGAGAACAAGCAAAAAATAAAACCTTAAAGAATCATTACAGCAGAGAGTTTTGTGGTCAGACAGGTTAGAGCACATTGTACCACCTTTTATCAGCCAGAGAAGGTGTGGACTTTCTTATCAAACATGAACTGGAACTCCAAATCACACTAAAGTAAGAACTGTAGTCAACAGAATCAAACAGAAACGTTGGTACTGTACCGAGTTGGACTGTGCATGGCTTGATTGTGCCTCCTCCTGTTGATCCTCTATTTAAAAAAAAAAAATCATGACGCCAGGAGGAGGGCAGAGGAAAGAGTTGCCACGAACAGGTTAAAGTCACACAGGTATTTCGCTGGGAGTTTCCCCTCAGGAGGTTCAGGGCATTGGACTACATGAAGAGAAGTTTGAGAAGATTTTTGGTTCTCAGGTGAGCGAGGAGGAGAGAAGACGTTGGGAATAAGAAGTCAAGACCTTAATTAAGGAGTCTTCAAAGATTAATCACTGCATTTGGAGAAGGTATGATTTGGGAAAAGTGTGAATGTGTGAATTCCATACAGTGAAGATCTCAGCTGGCCGTTTCAGGAACAAGAAACCAACCACTCCAGAGTACTGTAGTTCTGATAGTTATGTATTTAATTAATGTTGACATGTGTGGCACGTTTTTAAAAATACTGTCGGCCGTATCTCGGCGTAGATTTAAAATGTTCTTTTGTCTTGTGTAATGAAATATATTCTGATTGTAATAAGATGTCTTTAATGGCAAGTTCTTTGGTGATAGACCCAGAAAGTGCCTCAGAATAACAGTATGAAGGATTGTACCGAGAACCGAGAGGCAGATTAGACACATCCGAGTTCAGTCGGTCTCATTTCGTTTGCCAATCCTACTATTATGGTTTCAGAGAGCCTGAGCCTACCTCTGCTGACACTGGAGGAAGGCAGGGTACACCCTGAACAGCTCATTAGTCCATTGCAGGGTCAACACATACACACACAGCTACCCATGCTCGTGCCTCGGAGGAATCTGGAACTGTCAATTCGTTTAATGTGCATGTATTTGGAATGTGGGAGAAAACTGGACGACCCAGAGGAAACCCACACACGCACGAGGAAAGCAAACGAACTCCATATACTGTCTGATATAAACCCAGGACCTTCTTGCTATGAGGCGGACGTACCGAACTAGTTCAGTAAGTATTCACTGATAATCCCTTTTGATAAAACATGCACTTCAGCCAGAGCTTTCAAACGGCGAACGCATTGAACTATCAGCTGAGGTCTGACATTTCAACTCTTGATGTTATTACAATTTTAGCTTTCAACAGTCTTTCCTAATTATTCATGTCAAGATTACACAGGTTGGTGGCGCAGTGGTTAGCACGTTCGCCTCACAGCACGAAGCGCCCAGGTTTGATTCCCAGGCTCGGGACCTTTCGGTGTGGAGTTTGTATGTTCTCCCCGTGCTTGTGTGGGTTTTCTCCGGGTACTCTGGTGTCCTACCACAAGCCAAAAACATGCACAGTAAGCTAAACGCCGGTCCGAATCCACCTCTAGGTGTGAGAGTGAATGTGAACGTTTGTGTGTATGTTGGCGCGCCAATGGCCTGGCAAACTGTCCATTGTGTACCTCACCCAGAGTAGGCTGAGATGGGCACCAGCCTACACGTGACCCTAATTACGATTAAAGCAGTTTAGAAAATGAATGAATGAAAATGACAGCAGTTTTACAGTAAACACGGACACAACCTCAACGTTCGGGAAATGCTTTAGGAGAAATCGTATAGAAATTTTATCCAAGCTCAACGCTTATTCTGATGTCTGAACATTTTCTTACTTATCTTATCTTCCTAACCAACACATTCAACTTCTCTTTGTTTCCCTCAGCGTACATCCCTTCCCTTTTCTATCTCTCTCCACTTTCCAAATTCATACAGAATGATGCTAGACCAGGGTAGCTTCCTGTCCGAGAAGCAGTTCCAGTGCGCCATCTGCCTGGACGTCTTTGACAATCCGGTCTCCACCCCATGTGGCCATAGTTATTGCATGACCTGCATTGGACAGTACTGGAATGGAGTCAGACGCTATCAATGCCCTTTGTGCAAGAAGACCTTCAAGAAGAAACCTGAGCTCCACATCAACCGCACTCTCCGTGAGATCACAGAGCAGTTCAAGAAGATGCAGGAGGAGGACTGGGCACATGGTGGACTTGAGAGAGGAGAATCACAAGGAAAAGGGCTGGACAAAAGAGCGCTAAAACAAGGCCATTTTTTTGGGGATCTCTTTATTGAAATGAGACACAGGTTCCTAAATTCCCCTCCTTCAGCTGAACCTCATAACAGTCAGTCACCAGGCCTCCAACCAATGGCGATGGAAGCGACTGATCCTCGTAACGTGCAGCCCAAAGAGCTGACGAGAAAGGTCTCGCTCAGGAGATACACTCTGAGTGGAGCTGCGGACAGCAGAGGAATGCCACAGTGTGAGAAGCACCACCAGAACCTTGATCTCTTCTGCAAATCAGATGGGGAGTGTATCTGTTCTGAGTGCGGGGATGTAGATCACCAGTCACATGACATCACCTCTGCAGAAAAGGAGTGGCTGACAAGCAAGGTATGGAAAACTGTCACCCTACAATGATGTGAGATTTCTCAGTGTGAGTAGAGTTGTTATTTCTATAATCGTGCTTTTGAAGTAGAAATGGGTCATGTAATCCGTTCTAAATGTTTTAAATCCTGTCCCCGAGACTAAGTGTTTGCAAATAATTATTAATTCGTTCATTTTCTAAGCCTCTTAATCCTAATTCATTCAGTGCCCATCTCAGCCGAATCAGGGCGATGGCAGCGTACACATTGGACAGCCCGTCAGGCAATTGCAGGGCAACACATATACGGTACAACCATTCATGCCCACACTCAGACCTAGGGGCGATTTGGACCAGCCGATAGTCTACTGTGCATGTCTTTGGACTGTGAGACGAAACCCATACAAGCACATGGTAACTCCTCACAGAAACCCTCGAGCCCAGGACTCGAACCAAGGCCTTCTTCAAATCATAAATAATGAGTTTATATTAAATAAGGAGCATCAACCAATTATTTAGTGACGAACTATGCTTATGCTGTGCTGATCAACCCTTCATAGCGAATGGATGCAGTGGAGACTGTTGTCTTTCCTGTTCTGTCGTTGCTCATGTTGTTTGTACCACCTTCACTGCAGACTGAGATTATCATCGCGGAAAGAAAAATACAGGAAATGATTACACAGAGACTAAAGAAAGTCGAAGAGATTAAATTATCATTGGAGGAGTTACAAGTAAGCACTGCTTTGTTTATCTGTTTGATGTGTATAAAGTTGAGCACTTGGGTATCACGTCTACATATATGCAGTTGAGTGCAAATAAGTTTTTGTGCACCACAGGATAAAATAAGAAATAAATATGAAATGTTTTTGAGTATTTTGCAGTGTTAGTTTTATAAAGATATTCAGCAAATGTTGACATTCAGAAGGAAAGAATTATATTTCATATATTCATTTATTCCACACAGACATGATGAAGGATACAAATTTTTCGCAGTCATGATTATTGATGTCATTAAGTGCTGACGTGTGTGTGTGTGTGTGTGTGTGCGTGTTCAGTTAAGTTCATTTTCTGTAACCGCTTAATTCTAATTTGGGTCGCAGGGAGACTGGTGCTCATCCCAGCCAACTTCGGGCGAGGGCATAGTACACCCTGGACAGCTCGCCAGGCCAGCGCAGGGCGGAAACACGCCGACGGCTTTTTCAGCCGACTCTTTACGAAAGTCAGCAATGGTTCTTTTACATGCCTCACACCATAGACAGTGGGAGACATGGCCGGCCTTTAATAACCCAGTTAGCTGCCTTGGGGGGACAGTGACAACCTTATGGAGACTGGGACTCGAATCCCCAACCTTTGGCTCAGCGATCCAGCGCCCTATACCACCACTGCCCCTGTGTGTGTTGTGTGTATTTTTCAGAAAAGCAACCGTAACATAATTCTACATACATTCCTTCATTCATTCATTTTCTAAACCGCTTAATTCTAATTAGGGTTGCATGGAGGCTGGCGCCCAGCTCAGCCGACTCCGGGTGAGGGTGGGGTACACCCTGGACAGCTCGCCAGGCCATCGCACAGCCAACACTCACACAACTATTCATACACTCACATCTAGGGTCAATTTGGAAGAGCCAATGAACCTACTGTGCATGTTTTTGGACTGTGGGAGGAAACCGGGATACCTGGAGCAAACCTACACAAGCACGAGGAGAACATGCAAACTCCACACAGAAACGCCCAAGCTGGGAATCGAACCAAGGACCTTCTTGCTGTTTGGGAGATGTGCTAACCACTACACCACCGTGCCACGAATTCTACATACATACCAGTAATATGTAGAATTATTTATGTTATGGCTGTTTCATGAAAAATCCAAACTTTGGGGGTTTTTGTCGCCGGTACTGTCGCAAAAAGAATATCTCATAAAATACCAAATAATTTAGTATGCAAAAATGATCCAAAATGCAAAACGATTTCGTATACAAAAATACAGTTTTACGGTAAACCATCTAACCATGAGATTGCACTTGGGCCATAATTTCCACGATCTCTATGATTAAAAAAGTGTGGAGCCCAACGAATGAACACGCTGGGAGCACGCTTGGGGTATAAAAATGAGGGAGGGTGCATCCAAGAGATGCAACTCATGTTTCTGAATTCATGAAGATAGAGTACAATGGTGCACCAAGGTCTGTTACGCTTTGTGATGGTCTGTTTAGCTCCACTATGATTCCCCACTTTCTGTCATGTGGGTAAAGTCTGTCGGGCTTTTTACACCCGAGCCATAGCAGCTCATCAGGCCGGTGCTTATCCCCGGTTTCTGTACCGTGAAGCAACCAGGAGTTCAACTCCTCCTGGATGGGACGCTAGTCCATCGCAGGTTACCTTCCCAGTATAGTTTTACTGGTACCCATTCATACTGCTGGGTGAACAGAGGCACACTTGTGGTTGAGACTTTGCCCAGGGGTCTTAGCACAGTGGGGATCTCACTGGGATTTGAACTCACAACCTTCCAATGATGAGCCCAACACTCTAACCACTACGCCACCGGTCCCACACTTTCTGTCATGCTCGGCATCAAACCATAATAAATTTTAATATCCGTGGAAATTTTTTGACTGTTAAAAATTTCTGTCACGTTCATCACAATTCCAGCCTCAAGAAGTTCCCTCAAGATAATCATGACTGAATCTCACGACCCCAGATGCTGATCATGATTCTCTCAAATCATGGAGATCGTGGATATCGTAGCCTCAGGGTAGACAATACAATTAAGGAAACTTTGTCACACGTTTTCCCCAATGCATGCACTTGTCCTTGCATTCTTTGATTTCTTTCATTATGTATTTTTTGTACTCCAATGTAGATGACTGCACAGAGAGAGACAATGGAAAGCCTGCATGTGTTTGAAGCACTGCTGACGTTTCTTGAGCGTAGCCAGGCCGAGCTGCTGGAGGTCATCGAAAAGGGACGATGTTCAGCAGAATGCAAGGCGGAAGGAATGATGAGAGAGTTGGAGCTGGAGCTCACAGAACTGAGGAAGAGAGGTGTCGAACTGGGCAAACTGGCCCAGACAGATGACTGCATCAGTGGACTGAAGGTAATGTGTAACAGTCTCTTCAACACCATCAGCTAAACAACAACTTTTTTTTTGTTTATTTGGAGGGGGGGGGGATTACTCATGCCAACAAGCAATACCATGAACAATGTTGTTTTCCCTTAATTTGTGACTCAGTGTCAGTGACGCTTACTCTGTGTTCAGTAAATCAGAGTTTGGTTCACTCAGCCTTTAATTACTGTAACTGTCGTGGTGAGAAAAAAAACCCAGCATCATACTGTATTCATGCTCTCAAGATCAATACTTTTTGTTCCTTCTGCAGAGCTACACCTCTCATCTCAACACTATCATTCCAGTCAAAGAGTGGGATGGAGTCTCAGTGACCTTTGACCTTGGAACAAGGTCAATCTGTAGTTCACTGCATGAACTTTCAGTGCATTTCCAGGAGAAGCTTCAAAAATTTTCAGAAACCTGTAAGAATCCTCAACTACTTTTTAACCTGGACATGTTAACTTCAGTTCAGTTCAGTTCATTTTCTGTAACCGCTTCATCCTAATTAGGGTCGCGGGGAGGCTGGTGCCCATCCCAGCCAACTCAGGGCGAGGGCAGAGTACACCCTGGACAGCTCGCCAGGCCATCGCAGGGCGGAAACACGCTGACGGCTTTGCAGCTACTCTTGTCGAAAATCAGCAATGGTTCTTTTACATGCCTCACACCATAGACAGTGAGAGACATGGCCGGCCTTTGATAACCCAGTTAGCTCCACTGGGGGGGACAGTGACAACCTTGTGGACAGTGGGACTCGAACCACCAACCTTTGGATCAGCGATCCGGCGCCTTATACCACTAGACCACCACTGCCCTCGACATGTTAACTTATGGTGGTTTATTTATGTAGCTCTCGTTCTGAAAGAGAAATGCATTTAAAGGATATTACTGCCACCTAGTGAACTAATGAAGTAACTACTACACTTTTATTATTCATGAAGTTATAAAGTTCAGAATCCAGACTTTTTTTTATGAAGTTTTACTCAAGGAAATTCCCCCATGAATACCTTCTTTTTGTTTTTTTAATTTAAGATTTGTTACAAAATTTGTTAAAGAATTAAACCATTAAATGAATAAAAATGTTGCAAATGTATTGTATATCATATTAAATTATACAGTACTTTTACTTTTTCCCCCTACAGGCTTATCAACATTAACTGATCTTTTACCACTGACAGCACAGCCAAGTATGTATCATGTATCAGTAAATTTGAAAAATGCAAACCTTTCATATGTTTATTTACATGTAATATTTGGACATAATTCATTTTAACACCATTTCAATTTCACGGTTTTCAGGGATAAAGAAAATAGAGGAGTATGCAGGTATGTAAAGACTTCATAAAACATAGCACCTCTCGTGCAATAAGTCAAAGTGTGCTTTTATAGATCTTTTGACCTAGTAGTCATTAAATGTTCTACAATCACACTAAAATTATGATGTTCGTGAGGACAATTCAGACTTTGATTCGTGATCTTACTGGGTGTGTTTTAAAACTGTGGTACAGTATTTATCCACTTTTATCTTTTCCTTCAAAATATTATTGGGTTGAAACAGATATTGAACTTTAGTTAAATTAGAGCCACTGCAGATGCAGAATAATAATAATAATAATAATAATAATAATAATAATCATATATAATATGTGAATAGTATTAATAACTTTCCAATCTTTCTGACCAGTGAATGTGATCCTGGACCCCAGTACGGCTCATCCTCTTCTCATACTGTCAGAAGACAGAAAAAAAGTGAGGTGTGGTGACAGGCATCAACAAGTTCCTAACAACCCCGAACGTTTTGATTGTATGGTCTCCGTACTGGGCCAAGAGGCATTCATTCATGGTCAGCACTACTGGGAAGTGGACGTGGGGGCCAAGACAGACTGGGACCTGGGGGTGGCCAGTCACTCTATAAACAGGAAGGGAAAGGTTTCTGTCGACCCCAGCAGTGGATATTGGTTCCTCAGCCTACGAAATAAGACCAACTATGCTTTTGGAACAGACCTTTCACTCACAGTCCCTTTACATACAAAACCCAGAAAGATCGGTGTGTTTGTGGACTGTGAAAAAGGTCAAATTTCTTTTTATCATGTGGAAGCCAAGATGCACATCTATACATTCACAGGCACGTTCTTTGAGGCTGTCTACCCGTTCTTCAGCCCCTGCACTAACAAGTCAGGCAAGAATGATGCAGCACTTGTTATTACACCTGTTTTGCTTCCTGTTTGACAAACTTATGGCTGAAACCGTTTTATGACAAACAAAAAAAAAATTTGGGTGCAAACATAATGTCAGCAATTCAATACATAACTCATCAGAATCATATGTATTATTTGTACTATAGTATATAAAGAATATAGTATATAAAAGGTATTTTCTATACTACGTTATATCCTGTACAATATACTTCTATCTTCAGACCAAACATCCTTATATCGACATTGTAATGTATTTTTTTTTGTAGAATATGAAAGTAATCCATCAATAAAAGTCCTCACTTACCATTGAAGGTTTCAGTTTTATTAATCTTCTGTTCAAAAATAAATAAATAAATAATCCAAACACTTAAAACAGCTGAACTGAGAGGTAGCAAAGAGCACAGACTAAAACTGTCGCTTTCACAGGCCCACCCTGAACGTAGGTGGCCTCAAGATGACTACACTGGCTGTAATATAATAACTCTAGTTATTTATGTAATTATTTCTTTATTTATTTTGCCAGCTATAGGGTTTGACGAGTCAAACAGCTAAACTGGCCATTTTATATTTGGAAAAATCCAAGCCGCAATGGTGAATACTGTTGTCTACAGTTAAGTAATGCTACGTACTGGGTTCTCTGGTGCGGAAAAACAACAACAACAACAACAACAACTTAGCATCCAGATACCAGAACTACAGCAACAAGAAATAATTTACAGCAAAATAAATAAATAAATAAATAACTGAAAAAAAATAGTTAGGTGTTATGTTACTAGATTTATTGATTTGATAATAAGAATACCATCAATTATTTTACCAGTTGAGAAAGATGGTCTACCAGTTTGACTGGCTGGGCCTGTGCTAGCAGGTAGGCTAAAGTGGATTTCCTAACAGGATTATTAAGTTTAGGTGAAGGCCTGGTAGTATTTCAAGTACCTGTTAATGAAAACCTCAAACCAATACAAAAAAGCTTTGATTTATTTGTTTGTTGATTTGTATTGTTATCAATTTCAGGTCAACCCAAAACTTTCAAATAGGCTCATAGAAACAGACTGACTGGTGCAAAAAAAAAAAAAAAAAAAAAAAAAAAAAGGAGTCAAGCCTTGAACAAAACCACATTTAAAGAACTATTTATAATTGTCTTTGCTCGAAGGAATGTTTTGCAATGTTTGATTAGTCCAGGCGACTGTATTAAACAATAGTACAAAAGGCGACTAGACAGTAGGCTACCGGTACATTTTGGGGTTTTGGTAGACCGCTCTTTCGACAGCTGTCCCTCCCAAAGCAAATCCTAACGGTATTTTTCACTTTGCACGCCAGGCTTGTTGAATCATGTTGTAAGTAACAGTCAGGCAGGCCCTGGGGTGAGAAAACACTGCACAGACAGTAACTTGCGTGGCCACATGGTGGCAAATCCTCATAGTCTTCTCTGAATTGTTGGCCTCTTGGTGATAGTAAAGTAAAATCAGAATTTTGAATGAGACTGCACAGTAGAGGTAGAATATACAGTCGGAAGTAAAATACCTTTCTTTTCACTTGTAATCCCTGACATTATGTCAGATGAATGTGCCGATGTCTTACACAAGCTTATCTTTTTTATGCCTTCCACAATGTCCTGTTAAAAGCATCACTAAGGCTCGCTGAAATTGTCCAGAGACAGAATGAAGTGAGGACCAAAGCCTGCAGGAGAACTATATAAAAGGTACCCAGCAATTGATTTCTTTATTAGTGTGTGTGGTTGTGCAGCAAAGATAAGCAATGTACCAAAGGGGTGTCACATCAAATATACACTGCCTGTCCAAATAAACACGACTAATATTTTGTTGGATTATGTTTAGTTTGGTTTACAGCATGTAATCGCCATGTAGTCACATTGTATTGACACACTTAAAGCAAAATCACAACATTTCTTTCCATCCAGTGTTGGACTAAATTCTCACCAGTGTCTTTAATTGATGAGGGAAAACTTGAACCACTCCATCAGGTCTTCTCCAGCACATTCTGAAAACTTTCAATCGGGTTAAAGTCAGGACTTTAAGGTGCCAATACTTATGTGAAAATGATTCCCTGTGCTCCCTGAACCTCTTTTTCTTTCACTATTTAAAGGTAGGTAAAGTCCTTTCGCCCCCAGTGCGGCTAACTGGGTTATCAAAGGCGGGCTATGTCACTCACTGTCTATGGTGAGAGGCATGTAAAAGAACCATTGCTCTTCTTCTTCTTCTTCTTCTTCTTCTTTTTCTTTTTCTTTCGGCTGTTCCCTTCAGGGGTCGCCACAGCAAATGATCTGCCTCCATCTCTCCCTATCCTCTGCATCTTCTAGTCTTACTCCAATGACCTTCATGTCCACCTTCACCACATCCATAAATCTCCTCTTTGGTCTTCGTCTAGTCCTTCTGCCTGGTAGTTCCAACCTCAGCATCCTACTACCAATATACTCACTATCCCTCCTCTGTACATGTCCAAACCATCTCAATCTAGCCTCTCTGACTTTGTCTCCAAAACATCTAACATGTGCTGTCCCTCTGATGTACTCATTTCTGATCCTATCCATCCTCGTTACTCCCAGAGAGAACCTCAACATTTTCATCTCTGCTACCTCCAGCTCTGCCTCCTGTCTTTTCCCCAGGGCCACTGTTTCTAAACCGTACAACATCGCTGGCCTCAACACCGTCTTGTACACTTTTCCTTTCATTCTTGCCGATACTCTCCTATCACACATCACACCGGACACTTTTCTCCATCCATTCCAACCTGCCTGCACGCGCTTCTTCACCTCTTTTCCACACTCTCCATTGCTCTGGATTGTTGAGCCCAAGTACTTAAAATCCTCCACCTTCTTTATCTCTGCCCCCTGTAACCTCACCGTTCCTCTTGGGTCCTTGTCGTTCACACACATGTATTCTGTCTTACTGAGACTAACCTTCATTCCCCTCCTTTCCAGGGCATACCTCCACCTCTCTAGATTTTCCTCCACTTGTTCTCTGCTCTCACTACAGATCACGATGTCATCTGCAAACATCATAGTCCATGGAGATTCTTGTCAAACCTCGTCTGTCAGCCTGTCCATCACCATAGCAAACAAGAAGGGGCTGAAAGCTGACCCTTGATGCAGTCCCACCTCCACCTCGAACTCTTCTGTCACACCGACAGGACACCTCATGCTGACTTTCGTAAAGAGTAGGCTGCAAAGCCGTCAGCGTGTTTCTATGACCTGGAGAGGGATGGGCTCCGCCAGACCAAATCAGCCCAAGTCTCGCCATGAAGGAACCCCAACGACGTCCTCAGATGTTAAGGGATAAGTGAAGTGAAAGTCCTTTGGGATTTTTTTACACCTGAGTCTAGTGGCTCATCAGGCCGGTGCTTATCCCGAGTTTCCATAGCGTCCTGACTGGGACGCTAGTCCATCGCAGGTTGCCTTCCCAGTACAGTATATTTTTACTGGTACCCATTTATACTGCTGGGTGAACAGAGGCACACTTGTGGTTAAGACCTTGCCCAAGGGTCTTAGCACAGTGAGGGTCTAACTGGGATTTGAACACACAACCTCCCGATCATGAGCACAGCACTCTAACCACTACACTATCCCACGTTCACTATCTAAACCCCGATTTTATATCTGTGCCATCAAGGAAGAAAAAGTTAGTTGATGTGATAACCTGCTCATTCAGTACATTCAGGTCATCAACCGAGTTCATTTTATTGCCACATTAACGTTGTTGAGCGTCAACCTGATCCTCAATCTCTGCTTGTAACCTTTACCTGCTCAGGGTCTTCGTAAATATGGAATTTTACCCACGGGTGTCCCAGAATTGCTGTCAGGAATACACCCCCATGGGACACCAGTACCTGTTTCAGCTTGTTATTTACGGTATGCTACTATAAATGTACAGTATCTGGCCAAAAAATAAAGCTGTCAAAAATTTAGAAGCCATATCTCATGTTTACAATTAACTCTCATCAAACATTTTAAGAGACATTTATAATCATCAGGGATTTTTTTTTTAAACTATGACTTGCAAATTACATGCTAATAGGCCCACAGAAAATAATACCCTCCAGCCAGTCTTTGTGCACCTGCCTCCCTCTGACAGTCCAAAGATATGCACAGTAGACAGCTTGGTGGTTAAAATTCCCCTTAGGGGTGAGGTAAGTCTGTTGGGTTTTTACACCGGAGCCTAGTGGCTTAGCCTCGTGGCTCATCAGGCCGGTACTTATCTAGCTGGTACCCATTTATACTGCTGGGTGAATACAGGCACACTTGTGGTTGAGACCTTGCCCAGGGGTCTTAGCACAGTGAGGGTCTCAGTGGGATTTGAACTCACAGCCTCCTGATCATGAGTGCAGCACCCTAACCACTACGCCACTGACCACACACCCTTAGGGGTGAGTGTGAGTGTAAATAGTTGTATGTGTGTTGACCCTGCAATGCTCTGGGTGTACTCAACCTTCACCCAGAGCCAGCTGAGATGGGTCCAGCCTCCACACAACCCTAATTAGGATTAAGTGGCTTAGATAATGAAATGAAATGAAAATAAATAAATAAATAAAGTACTGAGGCAGCACGATGACATAGTGGTTAGCATGTCTGACTCGCAGCAAGAAGGTTTGGGTTTGATTCCCAGCTCGGGCATTTCTTTGTGGAGTTTGCATGTTACCCCCGTGTTTGCGTGGGTTTCCTCCGGGTACGCCCATTTCCTCCCACGGTCCAAAACATGCACAGTAGGTTAACTGTGTGTTCCAAAATCACCCGTAGTTTTGAGTTTGAGTATAAATGGTTGTGCGAGTGTTGGTCCTACGAAGGCCTGGTGAGCTGTTCACCGTGTACCCCGCCCTCGCCCAGAGTCGGCTGAGATGGGCACTAGCCTCCCTGTGACCGTAATTAGGATTAAGTGGTTCATAAAATGAATGAATAAATGAATACATGAATAAATAAGTAGCAGTTCTGAAGCAGCATTTGTGCCTCACAGCAAAAAGGTCCTGGATTTGCTTCCCTGTGCAGAACTTGCATGAGTTTCTTCACCCTCACCCAGAGTTGGGTGATATGGGTACCGGCATACCCACGACTATAATTAGGATTAAGTGATTCAGAAAATGAATGAATAACTGTATTATTCAAAAGTTTAAAGCACCCCTTTTTAATACAAACTATGCTGGGGGGGCGGAGGGTTACTTTTGACTTCTATTTATTGATCAGTACAAAAAATTAGATCCATCCATTACTTTTCAAGAACAAAATTAAACATTACAGGAAAGTGGAATATTTGAGACAACATTTCAGACAAAAACATCATAACGGCTGCTGGGGAAGAAAAATCGTCAGAGCCCCTCAAAGCATCATGGCCTGTACTGGAAGTCAGCTGGTCAGTAAAACTTACTTCAAATAGAACAACATGTACCTGGGACTACTTCCGATTTAATAAAATTAAAATGTTCTGTGAAAAGGGGCAGTGGTGGTCCAGTGGTATTGGGCGCTGGATCGCTGATCCAAAGGTTGGGGGTTCAAGTCCCACTCTCCACAAGGTTGTCACTGTCCCCCCCAGTGGAGCTAACTGGGTTATCAAAGGCCGGCCATGTCTCTCACTGTCTATGGTGTGAGGTGTAAAAGAACCATTGCTGACTTTCGACAAGAGTAGGCTGCAAAGTCGTCAGCGTGTTTCCGCCCTGCGATGGCCTGGCGAGCTGTCCAGGGTGTACTCTGCCCTCGCCCGAAGTTGGCTGGGATGGGCACCAGCCTCCCCGTGACCCAAATTAGGATTAAGTGGGTACAGAAAATGAACTGAACTGTTCTGTGAAAAGAAATACAGTACTGTAACAGCAATAAT
>CM045745.1:16952781-17022781 GCA_024760905.1 Plotosus lineatus | reverse complement strand
GCGGAATGAACAGTGTGTGTGTGTATGTGTGTATGTGTGTGTGTGTGTAAACCGGTTGAACAGGTAGAGCGTAGAGGCTGGGTCGGGTTTGTTGTCACCGTTATTTCCATGCGCATGCGCGTTGCCACCTGTTTCCTCATGAATGTCTACCTGCGCTTCAATCAACCTTTGAAATTCGTTGCGCTGCGACTCAAACTGAGCGGCTCGAGACATTTCCTCCATCGTTCTTCACTGGAGCTGCGATCAGCTGAACGCTTCGACGATCCATAGACGCAGATTTTGTTGAAGGAACAAGTTGGGAGGGAAGAAGTTACACGGAAGAGAAGGCACGGCCCGCGCGCAAAAAAAAAAAGTGGGGGACAAATGGTGGGAGACGCCACGGGAACCTGTAGCCGATAGGTATCAAAAGTTTATTGTCGCCACTGGGGTGGGAGGAAAACCAAACAAAATCACCCGAGTCTCCAAATCAGCGGCGGACATCGTGATACAAACTCGGGTTTTGTTCGCAGTCTCACCTGTGCGGTTGGATTGATACAATAGAGAGAGAGAGAGAGAGACATACAGAGAGAACAGAGAGAGAGAGAGAGACCTGAAGAAGTCAGCATGCCACGAGCATTCCTGGTGAAAAAGCCCAGTGTTTCACCCGGGAAGAGGAGCTGGAGTGATCTACCTGACCATGAACGAGGAGACATTTACATACCAGGTGAGATGATCCTCACAGAGTCGTTCCACTGCATTTAACCCACCTGAGCCGGAAAGAAAAAAAATCCCAAACCGGATAACGGTAACGGAACCGGCAGCAGTTCTCGGGCTCGGTTCTTCAGGCACCACTACAAAATTATAATGTTTACTTTTATTTCCAAGCAATTCCACATCTCTAGCTTATTTCAACATTACAGCCTATATTGGCTTTTTTTTATATATATAAACATCAAGAATTCGGGTTCGGTTCTGTTCTGAGATTATTTAACACACAATTGTGACTTTATTTTATTTCAAAACATGGATCAGTTTATTCATGCTTAAATGATACTACTGTGGAAATCGAGATTCTTGGAGAGAGAGAGAGTGTGTGTGTGTGTGTGTGTGAGAGAGAGAGTGTGTGAGTGTGTGTGTGAGAGTGTGAGTGTGTGTGTGTGTGTGAGAGACAGAGAGAGTGTGTGAGTGTGTGTGTGTGAGTGTGTGTGTGTGAGAAGCAAGGAGCTGTTTAGCTTGACCTTCAGCCCCAGCTGCCTTCCTTATAGTCACATTGAAACATTCATTGCAACACATTGCGTTGCGCACATTTTTATTTTATTTTAATTTTATTTCATTTTATTTAATTCTCTCCTGTAAACAAGAACATAAACACCAAGGAAATCTTTGAAAGCCTCTGTGATTTCGGAGCACTATTGGCAGGATTGGTTGTTTTACCCACGCAAACGTTTCGGAGGCCACGACAAACATTTAATATGTGATCTTGAGCCGTTCTCAGGACAGCAGGCGCAGGGTTTGAGTCTCCGGTGAGCTTCCGGTTCATCTAACGGAGTCGCATTAATCCAAACCTCACTTTGTCAGCACCTTCCCCAGGCTTATTCTCTCCATCCCAATAAACTGGTCGGCTAATTATTTACCAAAACCTGATGGATTTTTTCTGGCAGTGAGGAGCTCATTTCCGCAAAGGGTTCGGCTCGTATACAGCACAACACATTCCAGCTTTAAATAAAAAAGAGATTTTCTGTCTTATTATCTTGTGAATTAATCATTCAGGCCTTTCAATGAAAAATATTGTTTTGGTTTAGACTTTATTATTATTATTATTATTATTATTATTATGACACTTATTTATTATTATTATTATTATTATTATTATTATTATTATTATTCCTTAAAATATTTAATCAAAACATGTGCAGGTGATTGAGTGGAAGAAAAGGTTGAAGTGATTTACTGTAAGTCTAAGACTAGTCTATAATATTAATGCTATGCTGTTGAACCTGTTCTTGTTGCACTAATTACCATAACAGACTGTTGTGTGGTTTCATTTCAAGTTGAACGCAAAAGATGTAAAAGCCCAGCCCAGTACAGCAATGAGTCCGGGCTGCTCAGAACTGAACCTTCAAAAATACTGGATCCTTCTTTCTTTCAACCAGTTTTCTCCCAAAAGAATCAGCTGTAATGTTTTTATAGGCTAGTGGACAGTGTGTGTGTGTGTGTGTGTGTGTGTGTGTGTGTGTGTGTGTGTGTGGTTGTGTTGTTGTTGTGTTGTTGTGTTGTGTAAGGAAATGATCCGGTATGTTGGGACAATCCTAGCAGTGGCTTTGTGGTGGAGTTGAGTTAATGAACACTGAAGGAAATAACGGACTGGTGGCGGTGCTGTTGCTGTTTCTCGTTCCACCCTTAGTAAACATGGCCCAGAGTAAACTTACCTCCAATGGGCAAGGCCCATCTCCACCTTCCTCCACTGATAGCCGCTCGAACACACGGTTATGTTTATACGCGGCACGTGAAAAATAAATCTTCTTTTAATCTTTTTAAATGTTTTATCGACTACAGATTTCCCCGCAGAGTACGAACTAACAGAGAGAGAGAGAGAGAGAGAGAGAGCGCGCGAGAGATCGGTGACGTCATCACTGCGGCGGCGGCACCGTTGCGAGATAAGACATGAATCGTGGTTTCGGATTGGAGCAGAGTGTGCAGCACCATAAAACGGGTCAGGAGCGGTGCACAGTCATTAGAATCCTTTTGTCTTGATTATTTCGTTTTTGTCCAGTTCAACTCGTTTTTTTAATGTATGATCGGCTAAAAGGGAAGAAGAATGGTATCGAAAGTAAACTGGATCCTTCATGTTCTAAATTAAATAATGCAGTCGCTGGTGCCGAAATCATCACAAAGGCCTCTACAGCATGGATAGTTTGAATTAATCAAGTTCATTTAATAACTTTTTTGGGGGAAAATATATATATATATATATATATATATATATATATATATATATATACACATATATACATACACACATACAGTGTATGTGAGTGTGTGTATATAAAATATTTTATATATCCCCCAAAAGTTATTAAATGAACTTGATTATATATTTTATATACACACAGACACATACATACATACATACACACACTGTGTGTACATATATATCTGCATATATAATTATATATATATATACACTTACCAAGCTAACATCACCATGGAATTCAGAAAACATCTGTCAAAATGAAGTATAATATTATTTTATATAATATTATTATTTTATATTCTTACTCACTGTATATGTGTGCGTATATATATATATATATATATATATATATATATATATATATATATATATATATATATATCAAGAATATTGGACATGGGAAACCTTAAGGGATTAAATGGTGGCTGAAAATTCCAGAAAGTAACCAATAAATATAATTTTATCTCAGCCCATAAATTCTACATTCATAAAAACCCTTCAAATGAACACTTCTATATCACTGCCCATGTTGTTCTAAGTGAATTGCAAACACAGATATATGAGATGGGAGAGGTTGACACACAGCAGAAATAGAGAAATTCAACCTTGAGAGTAAATGGTGGGAAAATCTTTGATTCATCTTTACTAAAATACCACTGAATATTTTCCCCACATATTTTTTATTCACTTACATTACAGTATTTGTCACTTCAGTATTGCATTATTAATTTTACAGATTCCTGAATTAGGATTTTTTTTCTTTTTCTAGGAAATTGTGTCAAAAGATAAAGTTGTTCGGGTCAAAGAAACACTAAATAATTTTTTGACATCGCATACATTACACGTATCTCACACAGCTACCTTCTGCTTTACACTTCATCAGTGCATACAGGACACACGTTTACCTTTCATTCGCTTGTTCCTTCAGAGGGTGTCTACACATGGACATTGAGAATTATTTCATGAACTTTTATGATGATCTCTACATGATGCATTACCAGGGTTCTGTTTCAATTTCCAGCTCACGCATTGTGTTATATGTATGTTTGTATAAAGCCAGATCCTAAGCCTGTGTCTCTAGCTTGTCCAGTCAGACTGGTAGTGCTGTAACAGGAGTGGCTGACTTCAGCACAGGACAATACAGTTGCACGCACACCTGCCTCCCACCCAACCACGCACACATGCACACCTTCCCTAAAGGCACAACTGTCCCCAGTATTTAAAAGTCACATACTATACATCCCATTTGGAATAATTTGTAGATTCCTGGTTAAAACCTCAAGCATATTAAATTATTTATGAATTTCGTGAGAGAAAAGTTTCTTTTCATGAAATTATTTTGGAAATCATCTAATTTGTATTGAAGTTTTTTAACATATTACATTTACAGGCTAACAATATAGTCACGTTTGTGGACATGTGACCATCACACCCATGTGTACTGAATAAACATCCATTTCAGAATTAGTCCTTCATGGTTGTTATTAAAAAAAAAAAAAAAAGAAAAAAAAATCTCCATTCTTCTGGGAAGATTTTTTTCCATGAGATTTCAGTGTGTGGTTGTGGAGATTTGTGCTCATTCAACCACAGAATCACCGAGACTGGGAACTGATGGTAAACTAAGAAGCTCTGGGTACCATATCTCAAAGGTGTTTAGTGGTCAGGGTGCTGTAGCCACTGCTCAATTTTTGCATGTCCAGCCTCGGTGAAGTATGTTCTTATATTGTTTGCTTTATTGGTGAGGGTATTGTCATGCTGGAATAAGTTTGGGTCTTTTGGTCCCAGTAAAGGAAAGGAATTGTACTATACAGCATGCAACTTGTACAACTGTACTACTACAGCATAATCAATTGTGTGGCAACATCGAGCAAAGACCCACATATGTATGTGATGGTCAGATGTCCATATACTTTTGCTAGATTGTGGTAATATTATTAAGTCGTTTCTATTTCCTCTCCAGTCTCTGTGTCCCCTAAAGCTGTATGGGAAGAGTCAGAGGCAAGTACGGCTGAAGTGGCCCTGTGCCTGTCCACTCATAAAGAACACAGCAGATACACCCAGAAATATCTGCTAGAGCCGTACACTTTTTCTGCGGCTGAATTGCCTTCCTGCACCGCTCTCGGACAGCAGGTCCCAGAAAGAGGGCACATCCGAAGTATGCACAGCAGCACATACATCCGTTCCAAGATAAAGGTGAGGCTCTCTCAGAAATGTGGCTTTGATTGAGTTTCTATTTCAGTATCAAGCTAAAAACTGGTTCGGCTTACGTTACCCACCTATTTTGATTCAGGAATTAACTTTGGTATGTTGCATTGTACCAGTAATTTCTTCGCAGCATGTCTATTACTGGACTAGGAAACCCAGTGAAACTTTTTTTTTCAATTTGAACATTTTCCTTGATGTTTTATAATCACAGGTAACCACAGGTGAATTCCCTGTTGAAGCTCCACGCCACACTCTAACTACCGTAGCTGATCCTCCTGTCACTATGGCAAACCCATGCCCCACAACCAGCAACGGAACATTGCCTGCACCTTCAATAGGGGGAATCTATGCATGTCAGGTGTGCCAGAAAGTCTTCCAGTACCAGCGCATGCTCAACAGACACCTAAAGTGTCACAATGAACAAAAACGGCATCTGTGCACTTTTTGCGGCAAGGGCTTCAACGACACCTTCGATCTCAAGAGGCATGTGCGCACACATACAGGTATGTAAGCATAAAATATCTTGCAGGTCAAATTACCTTTCACTGTTAGACCCAAGACGTTATGAAAACAGTGATCAGATTTATTTACCTGGGAGTGTAATATAATATATATTCATTATAAACACACAATTGCAGTTTCACATTGCCGGTGCTCCTACTGTGAGGCTGTAGGCCAAAACTGTGTGACGACGCAAGACACGCAGACACTTAAACACACCTCTTTTGTCATGTTCCAGGTGTTCGTCCATATAAATGTAATTTGTGTGAGAAGGCTTTTACCCAACGCTGCTCTCTGGAGTCCCATCTCAAGAAGATCCATGGTGTGACGCAGCAGTACGCCTACAAGGAACGGCGCACCAAGCTCTATGTCTGTGAAGAATGTGGCCACACTGCTTCCACCCAGGATACATTGCTGCGCCATGTTCATAACCAGCATCCAAACAGTGCTTTCTTGCGGGCCAAGGGGGCACGTAGACATTCAGGGGCACCAGGTGTGGCTGCACCGGAGGAAACATCTCTACCCGGGTCCCCTTTATCTCTAAACAGTGATGACACAACAGGATCAGGGGGACGGTAGAAAGAGCCGGATTGAACGAAACAGAAATAATATTGTTAAACTGGCTCATATGAAATGGTGTACAGGATATAAATTAGTGAATAGGAAAACTGGAAGCGTGATAGAACAGTGAATATTTTGACACAGGATGAACTCATGACGGACTTTCAAGCAGTAATCGTGGAATGAGTTTGAGTTTACACAACCACTGTAGAGGAGGGCTGGTTCTTCACTTTAGAAATCACTACACAGTTAAATAAAGATTATGCACTAGTTTAGTTTACATCGAAACTGATTTTGAACTCCTTTTTAAAAGGAAAACACTTTGTTGTAATTTGTTTTGCTCAGGGGAAAACTCTTTCTAATTATTGTCTTATTAAAATGTGTGATGTACTATTTTATTGTAACTAATTATTGAAGAGGGCGTGGTGTTTCTGTCAGTAATTGTGGATGTTTATAATACATGCTGTCAGATTTGTGAAGATATGTATACAGTAGTTGTCGAGATGTTGTGTGATGTTCTTTGGGTGGAGTTTATCACTAATTCCAGATTTCATACATTTACAATGTATAAATCTTTGTATATAATATAAATATAGATTCACATTTTATTAATTAGTATTGAGAAACTTTAACACACACATGATCACTACGGTTACTGTCGGACATCCTAACTGTCATTGTACTATTTTTACCTAATTTAACGAGTGGTGTGGAATTTTACTACACAACCCTTTTGTAAACATGAATATGCTTCCTGTGTAAATTCAACAATAAACTTATTTTACACTACAAACCCTGAAAAACAGTGATGCAAGTATATGCCTAGATGGAAAATTGTTTGAAGAGGATGGGGGGAAAGGTGTGTGTGTCTGTGGGGAGAGAGAGAGAGAGAGAGAACGTGTGTGAGAGAGTGCATATGTGTGAGGGAGAAATGTGTGTGTGAGTGCATGTGAGAGAATGTGTGTGAGGAGAGCGAGTGTGTGAGCGTGCATGTGAGAGAATATGTGGAGAGAGAGCGAGTATGTGTGAGAGTGAGTGTGTGAGGGTGTGAGAGAGAGAGAGAGTGTGTGTGTGTGTGTGTGTGTGTGTGAGAGAGAGAGAGAATGTGTGTGTGAGTGTGTGTGTGTGTGAGAGAGAGAGAGAATGGGGGTGTGTGTGAGAGAGAGAGAATGTGTGTGTGTGTGGGAGAGAGAGAGAATGTGTGTGTGTGTGTGTGTGTGAGAGAGAGAGAGAGAATGGGTGCGTGTGTGTGTGAGAGAGAGAGAGAGAGAGAGAATGGGTGCGTGTGTGTGTGTGTGAGAGAGAGAGAAAGAGAGAGAGAATGGGTGCGTGTGTGTGAGAGAGAGAATGGGTGCGTGTGTGTGTGTGTGTGTGTGTGTGAGAGAGAGAGAGAGAGAGAGAATGGGTGCGTGTGTGTGTGTGTGTGTGTGTGTGAGAGAGAGAGAGAGAGAATGGGTGTGTGTGTGTGTGTGTGTGTGTGTGTGTGTGTGTGTGAGGGGGACACACACAAAGAATTCCAGTCCTTGTTGGGTCTTGTTGCTGGAATTCACGAGCAGCTTCATTTCAGGCTTTCTCCATGTTAACGGTCCAGGATCCGTTATGTGGCTTTAACTTTTGTCTCCCTCGAGATATCCGAGTTGATTCTGCTACAGAATATAAACTTTTAATTCTTTATTCAGAAATTTAAAATCAGTCTTTTATTATAAAGTTGCTTACCTGCTCTGCCTTGACCTGATTTTGTATAGACTTTATTCTAGGTGGCGCGGTAGCCGCAAAAGGGTTTTTTAAGGCAATCATATAAATATATAATCAAAACCACAGAGAATTTACAGGTGAAGCAGGAAAATAAATCAAGCACAACAATTCCACAATACAGTAGAAGGAGAAAGGGGAGTTTTTGGGTCTAAGAGGATGAAGTTTTTATTAATAAGTATACAGGAGATCACATCACGAATATCAACGTGAACAATAACTTACATTTCCTCACTGCTGGATTTTTTTAACTTGTATAACTGTAATTAAAAAAAAAAAGTTACCACATGCTGCACGTTTATTGTGCACATAATACATGAGCGCGTCGCGAAACAAAAACGTCATTACGCAAAACGTCATTTGCCAGGTCCGCGATTTTAAAGTATTTACCCCCAAAACTGGTCTGCATTATCTTATCATATTCAGGGGTGTCAAACTCATTCCACAAAGGGCCACAAAGGGCCACATGGCTGCAGGTTTTTGTTTCACCCAAACAGTAGCACACCTGACTTGAGTCATTTAAACAAAAGTCTTCGGAAGTTGATTGGTCAAGCTGTGTGCTCTGTACAGAGACTGACCAATCAACTGCCTGAAGACCATCAGTTGTTTAAATGAGCAGGTCTACTCTTTATGAAAGCAAAGGGGTTCTTTTATAGCCTCTCACCACAGACAATGAACACATAGTTAACCTTTGATAACCCAGTTAGTTGCAATGGGGGGGTCCAGGTACTGAGAACCTGGTGATAGTGGGGCTTGCTCCCCTGAGCTTGGAATCAGTAATCCACCTTATGACCAGGTCATCAGTGCACTCTTATCATAATGTAATTTTAAAAATATACAGCAAGCCCCATCTACAGCTTAACATAGGCTGTATTTAAAAAAATTCAAAAAGTGTAAAATATAAGACACTTTAAATTGTAAGTGTTTAGAATTTTTTTCTTAATTAATATTTCAAGCTTGACTATTTTTAAAAATAACTTTTAAAACATTATACTCGTGATATCAGTCCTGTTTGAGCATAATTTAATAGTTCAAGCTGCCAACAAAATGATCGCAACAATAACTAATACAGAGGTAGATTTTTTTTTCGATGAGTTTGTTTTACCAATCTGGCAACTTACTTGCGACGTTCATTGTTTTCAAAAATTATGGCGCGCGGAGCTCATGACATGATCGCTGATTGTTAAGTGAAGACATTACGTTTGTTTGTCGTTTTTTTTTTTTTTTTTGTTTTTTTTTAATATTCAAGCCTTTCATTTATTAAATCCATGCTTATGACTCGATTGTACAAAAACAAGAATTAAACCGGACAGAGGTGGTGAATAATATCTTGTTACACTCGGATTATTAGCCACCTCGGGCTAATGTTGTGGTAAAAATCCAGAGAACTTCAGCTGTTGCACAATGTCATTGAAATTCAGAGTATTTTAGAAAATAAAACATTATTTACAAGCAGACTGTTGCTAGGTAGCGGGTTTACATTGTAATGAAACACTCCCTCGGTTGCTATTAGCATAATTAGCTTGCATGTAGAGTTCGTGGCACGCTGAGGGCGGGGATGGAGTTCATATAAGTACATTTAAAGCAGACAGAGTTTGTTTTTATTTTCTTTCGTTCTTTCTTTTTTTAAATCCGATTATGAAACTGAAGAGGCTGTGAGTCCACATGCCGCCGGAAGCGGTGCGTTTGGGTCGGAAGCGGCCTGTCCCCTCCTGCCCGAACCCGTTGTTCCTCCAGTGGCTCAGTGAGATGAGAGACGACGCCAAACAGAAAGGCCTGAAAACCCAGTATGTCTACCAGAAGGTAAACCACAGTGTTTCTCATTTGATTATTAAAACCATGGATATTGTTTATGATTCAGGGTGTACTGTTGGTGTCTCTTACAGGCCATCAATTCTTTAAAAAAGTATCCACTTCCTCTGAAAAACGGGAAAGAGGCGAAAATCCTGCAGAACTTTGGGGACGGAATCTGTAAGATCCTGGACCAGAAGCTTGAGAAACATCACAGAGAAAACAGTGAGAAGCAGATTAACACCAACCAGCATCTCCCTCACCTGTAGGATGTGATAAGGGAGCAACTCATTTTGATTTTAAAAATCAGAGGAAAACAAAAACCCCACAATGTGTTTTTTTTTAAGTGCTTCTCAAACAATATAGTGAATTTAACATTTAACGTGAACTATCCAGAGAGAGAGAGAGAGAGAGAGAGAGGGGGGCAGTGGTGGTCTAGTGGTTAAGGCGCAGGATCGCCGATCCTAAGGATGGGGGTTCGAGTCCTCACAAGGTTGTCATTGTCCCCCCCCAGTGCAGCTAACTGGGTTATCAAAGGCAGGCCATGTCTCTCACTGTCTATGGTGAGAGGCATGTAAAAGAACCATCGCTGACTTTCGTAAAGAGTAGCTGCAAAGCCATCAGCGTGTTTCTACTCAAAACCACTCACCAACCCGCACTGAACCAGCGTGGTGAGTTATGGTTCAAACCCACAACTATGAAGGTTGTGAAGGCCATCTGCCAGCAGTGGCATGACAGGCTGATGATGATGATGATGATGATCCAGAGAGAGACACTGGTTACTAAAAGTCATTGGTCATCTGCTTCATAACGTATTGACGTATTGCATTGTATACAATATATTGTGACGTATACATGTGTATATAATATCAATAAATACACATTCGATGCTATAAATGTTTATAATAATAATACAGGGATCTCTCACTTTCCACGGTTAATTGGAACCAAGATCCTCATGCGACCATCGATATCTGCGAAGTCTGATTCGTCCATGACTGACGTATTGCATTGTATACAATATATTGTGACGTATACATGTGTATATAATATCAATAAATACATATTCAATGCTATAAATGCTTATAATAACAATTAAACATTAAAAATAAGGCATAACATGTAAAAAACTTTCATACATATACAGACATGCACGCAGATGTGCGTGCACGCAACGCACTCAGATGTGCGCCTCACAACAATGTAAGTAATTTTGATGGGAGATTTTGGGTTGTTTTTTGTTTTGTGTCGGTTTAGGGTTTTTTGTGTGTGTGTGTGTGTTTGTGTGCATAATTGGCCTTGTTTTTGTGACATTTTCCTTAACTTTTCCCCTATTCTTTCTTAATTTCCTTATTTTTTAAATTCGATGAATATTAAAAAAAAAAAGCGATGCACTGAAGCGGCATGAATTGAAGCGCGAAGTAGCGAGGGATCCCTGTACAGCTACAACATAAAAAAACCCACTGAGAGGTGAAATGCATAATATTTAGTTTATTTTAAACTAATGTCCCACTATTACTAAATCTGATTGGTCCACTATCTCAGGTTTGAAAACATTATTCCAAGTGGATAATGGCCGCATCAGAATGACAGAGTTAATTCTTCCTGTTTGATTTGGTCCCTCGATCAGACAGTGTCATTATCGTCCTGCTTCAAAATGGAAAAAAAAAAAAGAATTATCCATTAAAAAAGTTTCTGTTTTGTACACGTTAAACACCTTGTACTTTTGTTTCTGTGTAGTGTGTTACCAGGCTCTGAATGACAAGGCTAGGCAGACATGGTTAGCTACATGATGTTTAGTTCAGCTTAAAGTGCAGAGTTCACCGGTCCTGAGTCTCTTAAAAAGTAAACTTTTTTTTTTTAATCTCATTTTAGTCTGAATTTATGTATTTCCCGTATTTTAGTCCCATCCAATTCTCACCCACCACCCATGTTTCCTCCCTGTCACACATGACACTCGGATGGAAATCACTATTCTCCCTCATTGTATGAATGAGCTCACAGATGCTCATGGATTGGTTGGTGATTCTGTGAGTGACAGGACATCCCTTCCTCTGTAACAGCTTGGCCAATTAGCTCACACAAACTCCCAGCCACAGATGACTGTGGCATCAGCCTGGATTCTGACATGCAATCCAGACTGAAAATCACGCCCCTTGTCTATGTGATACTCAAAGCCCTAGTTTGCTTTTCTTTATGTTTCTGTTTAGGTTTAGGTATATTTCCGTTATACTAAATCTCTTAAACTGAGTTAAAGAGATACCGTAACACATTTTTTCAGCACCTGTTCACCTGAGCTCATATTCCATTTGCAAGCATCAGGATGTAAATTTTTTAAATAAGTCATAATTCATTATGGTTTAATAGTTATTCACCTGAGGTCTTGAGGGCAGTGGTGGCCTGGTGGTAAAAGGTGCTGGATTGCTGATCCTAAGGTTGGGGGCTGGAGTCCCACTCTCCACAAGGTTGTCACTGCCCCACCACCCCCCATTTTTCAAAATAAAAGACTTTTTCAAAATTAAAGATCTTTCAGACTCTGATAATAAATAAAACTGAAATACTGTAATGAATTATTTCTTCTGCGGACCGGTGGTTGGGGACCACTGGTATAGGGCGCTGGATCGCTACCACTGTCCCCCCCCCAGTGCAGTTAACTGGGTAATCAAAGGTGGGCCATGTCTCTCCCTGTCTATGGTGAGAGGTTCATGTAAAAGAAGCATTGCTGACTTTTGACAAAAGTAGCTGCAAAACCGACAGCGTGTTTCTGCCCCTTGCGAAAGGGTAGTGTCAGGAAGGGCATCCGACGAAAAAAACCTATGCCAAATCAAACGTGCGAATCATACATTCGCTGTGGCAACCCCTGAGAAAAAAGGAAATAGCCAAAAGGAAAATGAGTTATTCACCTGGGGTTTGCCAGATGTCTCTGGAGAATATTCACTGGTTACAGTGGCACTTAATAGTGAGTTGCTGTCAGAAAGTGAACAATTAATTCTTAAAGTTGATGTGTGTTGGATGCAGGGAAAATAAGCAAACTTAAGGATCTGACTTTGACAAGGGTCACATTGTAGGCTCCCAAGTGGTGCATCGACAAGGTGTGTGACTATTAACTCAGACATCGCAAGTTTGAATCCGAGTTAATGCCACAGCCATGTGTATTAACAATAGTAATTCATGTCAAGGAGGAAGCAAGTGCATACTTTCACCCCTCCCTGGTTGATGGTGGTTGTGTGATAGGGAAGGCAATACTTGAGGGGTGGGAAGTGGATATGACAAAATCAGGGGAGAAAATGGTGAGAAATTCAACACCAAAATAAAGGGGTCACATTATTCCATAATCGACTGGGTCTGTTCATCTCCAAATTAGCAGGTCTTTTGATGCATAAATTAAAAATGGTTTAAGAGGTTAAGACATTCTATTCTGTTTCAGTGCATGTTTCTTTGTAATCTCTTAATGGGGACAATAATATGCACACGTGTGGTGCTCTTAAAGATCTATAATCCGAAAGTGCCATGACACCTTAATTTGTATCCAGAACAGTTTTAAACTTCATGGAAATCTGGTGTTTTTAAAATCCTGGGTTTTAATTCTCCATCCATTTCACACCAGGGACAAAAATAATCAAGATCAGTCCAGGATTGAGTTAGAACCTTCTAACTAGAACCTCCCAAGACACTGAAAGACTGTAACACTAGAGAATAAGCAGCGATATCAGTATAATGTGATTGTTGTCTTTGCTGGTGGGTTCATAATACTGTATTGGTATAAGTGTCCAGCAGCATGGAAAGGATCTGTATAGCAATACAACTGTGTTCGTTTATCTCAATAACTGTAAAGAACCTAGAGAAAATGGTTTCATAGGAGTTTTGTTTTGTTGTTTTACTCTTGTTAGGTCTGTAACGCGGCACATTATTCAGTGTATGTAGTCGATTATAGCACAGCAATGATTTCTGATGTTTACAAAATAGACAGGCCATTCAGAATTTGTGGTCTGTTAATAAAATTATGGGAAAAGTTCCTTTAAGGGTTTAGGAATAAACCTCGCGAGTTCTGCATGATCTCTGTTATATTTAAGGAAAACTGTTTTGACGAAACAGGGAAGCTTAGAACATGCCTGAATTTTAGAGAATTGTGTGTCTTTCCTGGTAGAATCTTAAGATTATAAGAAATTCCTGATGGTCTACAGGAGAACGTTACTGAACCAAGTGAGAATGAATCATCCTCTCTCTGTCTCCCTCGCTCTCCTTCATAGGTGTCACTGCTCCTGTCCACTGCCTCCCACACTGCGCTGAATCCAACAAGAATAAGCTGCCTTCTACCAAATCATCATCACACTGTGCCAACATACCTGTTGAAAAGGGTGGAAGGAAAATTGTGAGCAACATAAATGTATACCACATCTCGATCCTTGTGCTTCACAGATGTCTGTCATAGTTTATTTTGTTTGCTTGCTTGCTTGTTTATTTTGCAGAGCAAGGCTGCGGGTGCTGGAAGTCAGGAGAAAGGAGGAAAGAAGAAGAAGGAGTATGTGCCACAGAGGCGGTCAGGAGGCTATGCTGTTCTGCTTACATTGTATAGACATTCACAGGTATAACACTGGTCGAGATATTTATCCCACAAGCAACAAGTGGAATTGAATTATCACCGAGAAAAAAGCTTAATGGATATGTGACGCTTAGTACAGTGGTACCAGTCTGTCTGTCTTTCGGCTTTTTCCCTTTGACTCGGGAGTCGCCACAGCGAATCATGTGATTCGCACGTTTGATTTGGCAGAGGTTTTTACGTCGGATGCCCTTCCTGTCACAACCCTTTTAGGTTAGAATAGTGGTACCTCACTTTACGAAATTAAACCGTTCCAGCTCCTTTTTCGTAATCTGCATTTTTCGTAAATTGAACCGTATTTTGCATGTAAAACACGTGATTTGTTCCAAGGCTCCCAATACTACCCCATAAACCCTTTAAAAATGATAAAAGTACACTAATTTTGTATGCAATATGTGTTAAAAGTAAAAAAAATTATTTACCTTTTTTTTTTTTTTAATCTCCCGAACCACCCATGCAAAACTTTAAAGTTCGGGGGTTGCTGGTCTGAAGAACCCTCACCCCCATCCTCCTTCACGAGGTCCTTAAA
The DNA here is from genome assembly GCA_024760905.1 of Plotosus lineatus. Taxonomy (NCBI): domain Eukaryota; kingdom Metazoa; phylum Chordata; class Actinopteri; order Siluriformes; family Plotosidae; genus Plotosus; species Plotosus lineatus. Next base: position 17,007,889 of record CM045745.1, on the reverse strand, counting down.
TATGGTGGTTGCCTTTTCCGAAATAATCGCCTCTGTCACTGTATCTCTGCTTTTAAGGCCTCCTTCTGCTTCAATATCGTCCCGATTGTTGAGGGGTTTTCGGCCAGACTCCTTTGAGATTTCACTCAACCAAATCCCACTTTCATATTTTTTTATCATCTCCTGTTTTACTTGTATTGATAACGGAGCTCGCTTCTTCTTTTCAGTCTCACCGGGAATCACTTTCTTGGGGCTCATGATTAATAACGAAAAAGAATGCTGCAATAAGCACACTCAAAAAAACTCACAAACCAACAGTACAACTCTCTTTCACGCATGTGTTGAACAATGGGTTGAAGGCACACGAAAAGTATTATGGGTACAGTAGTGTATTATGGAGATTCAGCTCCCTCCTAGCCAATGGGAGGCCAGCGTGGCGGGGTGTTAGGAGATAACCAATGGGAAAGCAAGTTGCGCATTGTTTGAATGTTTGAATGGTGCGTTTGAATTTTTAAGATGGCGCTTTCGTAGCGTGAACTTGTTTCGTATCCAGAGACAAAAATTTTAGGAAAATGCGTTTCGTAGTCTGAATTTTTCGTTTGGTGAGACTTGCGTAAAGTGAGGTACCACTGTACTTCGATAAACTACCTTTTTGTCTTCTTTGTATTTCAGATACCTGGTAGTAAAGGGTTCATGTTTAAAAATGAACTGCAGATTGAAGCACAATCACTTTCTGACAAGTCCTTCATTGTAGTAAGCACAACTTTTAGTGAAATCCTCGAAATTCTAGTTTCATGTTCATATAAATGCTCCCTATCTACTGTGGCTCTTTATCGTATCTCATTTTGACCAAATATGTTGTGTATAGCCTGATCTAGGTAGTAAATACACAGCGTGGTCTTCAGTGAGCACCCTCATTCAGAAAAACCTGCTCCTAAAGACACACAACCCTGCAAGGTAAATCTTCACTCAGTATTGTAGTGGTGGTGTATTATTCCCGACATGGTGAATAGTAGTGTCTAGTGTCTTGAGGAAACTATATTAACCTGGGCAAAGTGGCCCCTTCCAGTCATTCCATCTCACACTGGGGATAAAATAAGTGAAATTGATTCAGAATGAGTTAGAATGCTATATCTGGCAACCACTAGCCAGATATAAATTTTAATCCTATGGGTGAAAATAACTGAATTAAAATAATTGAAACAAAACACTGCACTCATTTTTGGAACCTAACAGACCTAATGAGTGGCTGAGAACATGGAAGTGATCCCGATAGAGATCCACCTCTCTGTTCAAATCAATAGCTAAAAAGAAACTGAAAGTAATAACTGTTTCCACACTTGCTTTTAACCTTCTCTCGTTGCAGATGTTGTGACAACATGTCGTTGATTAGGGAATGTTTTCTAATGTTTCCAAAACGAGAAATTTTGCAAAATCTGGTGTAATTTAAATAGAAACAAAAGAACTGTTAGCATTTCTTAGAAAATCTGCTTTTTCACGAATGTTCTAGTGTATGGTATATCATTCTACGTCTATATAACGTTCGAAATCAGTTCTGAACCATATTCTGTGTGTGTTTCTTAATTGTAATCACCATTATTTGTTTATTTGTCTGAGAAAAATCCTGACCACACCGATGCAAGACTTATCGCCAAACACAACTCTCCCTGAATTTGAGATGATTTGATATTGGAATGTCAGGGTCAAAGGTGAAGGTCAAAGCAAGGTCACTAATTTGTACATGATCAAATTTAAATTGCTGATATATTGGAAACAAGGTGATATAGACCCATAGATGCAGTGTGGAATGGACAGGGAATCATAAATATACTTTTTAAATAATACTTTACCTTTGACCTTGAAAGGACAAAATCTGGGTCACAGGATATTTGAGTGCCAATAACTTCACAATGAGTGATGATAGACTTGTTATTGCTGAGCACATGGGTAATTCGAGTCAGTACCCATATAGGATCTGCTACATTATCCATGTTGCATGGTAGCAGCACCTCTGGTGCACTCTGAGTCCCCCTCTAGTTCACTTTTGTTTGTTCCCTTGTGCATGAGTCACACAAACTGTATTACAGAGGTCCATTCAGGTCATACACATTCACTTTCTTTTTGCTGTAAATGTATTTAGAGATATAATCACCAGCACCAGCATTAGGATTGTGCAAGTTTTAGGCAAACTGTGTGTGCAGACAAATTTATGGTTATGTTTTTGTGTGAATGTTAGTTTGTTGTGTCAAAATATGACTTTATAAATTATTTTTCTTATTGTTCTTAGTTGCTCCTTTTGTCTTGAGTTCAAGTTTTTTTTTTCCCTCTTCATTTGTTAGGTACTCACTGACAGAACTCGGGCTGGTTCTGGCAGAAAGACTGGAATCTGAAGAGAGAGGTGAAAGACATGGTGCAGAAGAGGAGCAGAAAAAGAGTGAGGCTGAGGACTCCGGGGATGGCCCGGCTTCTATAGACCTCACTTTGGATGAAGATGAAGCCAGGTGGTAAGAACAAAATGAGGCCGTTGAAGACATGAGTGAATTTCAGTGCTGTGTTAGATTAGTGCTTCTCAAATAGTGGGCCACGCCCCCTTTGGGGGACATGGTACGTGTAGGGGGGGGCACGTATGACCCTGGGGAACATGCTTTTCTGGAATAGTGTATGAGAATTAAGTGTAATTGCACTTCCACTCCAGTAGTTGGCAGTGGTGCTCTCATTGTTGCGCTAGGGTGTAGCGGTTTTTCGCACGAGCAACCATATGAAGTGCAGTAACTAACCCCTCAAGAAACAACGTGGAAAATTTCTAACAGGAACGAAGAAAAATGTGGAGAGAAACGGAGATATTAAGACATAAATAAGTTAAATGAGTTTAATTAAGGATGTTTTTTTTTTTTTACTTCAGGCACATTGGTGCACTTTAAATCTTTTCCATTACAAATTAAAAAAACAACGTTAATGAAGTTTTTCTTTATTGTAAGTTGAACTATATTTCTTTTTTTTGTTTTTAATGTTAATAAAGATAGAATGTTATGCAGAGGTGTATGCAGGCAAATAATTCTATTTATAGTCGCTCGTGGGGGGGTGAACTGTTTTTTCTTTCCTTTAGGGGGCGCCACAGAAATAATTGAGAAGCAGTGTTAGATGAAAGGGTTTTGTGAGTGTGTGTGCGTGTGTGTGTGTGTGTGTGTGTGTGTGTGTACTCACTGCACCACAAAATATAAACGATGCTGTTAGATCAATGTGATATAGGCTCCCAAGTGGTGCATCAACAAGGTGTAACATTACGAGTTCAAATCCAGCTTAATGTCACAGCCATCCGCGACCAGAAGTCCATGGGAGCATACTGGTCGAGCTCTCACGGGAGGGAGGGATGGCATATGCTCTCCTGTCACTCACCACGATCACCAGCTAATCCATGGGGGTCTGTGACCTCATTCATACAAACGGGGCGGATGGCGCTTTCCCTGGGCGTGTGTTAGGCTAGCTCCAAATGCGCATGTTCGTAAAGAGACAGGTGGCAGCAACACATCACGGAGGGATCCTGTGCATGCTTATGCCCCTCCCTGGTTGGTAGTGGTAGTATACGATGAGGAGGCAACACTTGACGGGTGGGAATTGGACACGACTAAAAAGTAGGAAGAAAAACGATGGAGAATAAGAATAAATCGGTGTGAAATCTCTTGTATAATGAAATTGATGTATAATGAAATTATTTCACATTTACGAATGACTATCTTTGCTTTCAGCATCCCAAGAGTAACATATTCGGGGAGTACTGCACTCATCTCTGATCTCCCTGAAACATGTCCGAAATCAGAATCCAGAAGATCTGCATATCTTCTCCCTGGTGCCTATGATATTGTTCTGTGTATTGATTTTATTGAGACCACCGGGTGAGTGAAATATAATATATTTATATCAAATTCTTTATTCATCTTTTAAATATATTTTATTTAATTGCTTAAGACGTGGCATTGTCTTGGCAGAGGAAGCACGGCACGCAAACACGAGTTGGTCAAGGAGCTCCAAAGAAACGGTGTGACCTTTGACATTAGGAAACTAAATGTGGGAGACTTCCTGTGGGTTGCTCGTGAGAAAGTGGCACCTGTTTCTGGTGATATCTCACTTTTTGCTGACACTCACTCGATTTTAAACACACATGCTGTATAAACACGATTTTCATTCTGTAGTGCAGATTATAGCTTCAGGATTCAAACTGTTAGTTGGATATAAAGATCTACAATCCAAGGGATGTTTCTTTTTTTTTAGCTACCATAGATCCAAAGAAATGTAGTGACAGATGTTTTAGCCATTTCCTCAGGTTCCTTAATATTTGCTAAAGATTGATGTATAAAGTATGAAAGACATGCAGTCGGGTCAGCTTGATAAAGAGATTCAGAGAGATGTGGAGTCAGTCATACGGGTTTCTTTACCTGGAGAAACAGTTTTATTCAAACTGTTAGTCGAGGTTTTTGTTGTTTTCTCAATTGAACCAACCAAATACATTGTTTCAGAAGCTGGTCATTTTTTAAAAATTACAATTTATGTGAGCTACACAGAAGGTACTGTGACGTACCAGTTTTCGTTCTGCGGGAAATTGTGTTTTTTTATTTACGCAGTCCACGAACATGTGCTTGGTCCTAGCAAGTTAGTTTGTGCCCGAATTTATATATATATATATAGTAAAACCTCCGCTGACGAACGCTGAAGCTCACGAACTTTTCGCCTCAAGAACATTAAATTTGCGAGCATATTGTCTCTGCTGACGAACTAGTTTTCGGCGGACGAATCAAACCACGCGGTCGAACAGCGCCACGGTGGCGGCCACGAGAAGCTGACGCACGCTCACGGCGTCACAGTTCGTCACACCCCTTTCTTTGAATGCGGACGTGGTTTGTGTTTGATAGACATTTTGGACCATATTGAGTGTACTTTTGCTATTATGGGACCGAAAAAGACCCCACCACAGGCGGAGATCATTGAAAAACATGAACGAGGTGTGCGTTTGTGTGACTCAGCGTCCCAGTACCAGTACGCTAAGTCTACCACCATCCTTAAGAACAAGGAAGCTATTAAGGGTGCGTGTGTGGCTAAGGGTGTTTCCAAACAGTAGGCGTTTCCAAACACTCCTTCCAAACAGTAAGTCCCTCCCTCCCTCCTCCTCCCACTCCATTCCATCAAGCCATCAACTACCATCACAAAGGTAAATAAAACCACTTTATTATACAGTACAGTTTATTTCTTTAATTACAATACAATAGCACATTTATTATACATAAAATAAGGTATATTTTTGTGTAGTTTTAAGGCTTATTTAGTAGAAAATTATGTTTTATGGGGACCTGGGAACGGATTATTCTCATTTTAATGGTTTCTTGTGGGAAATAAATGTTCGGAAGACGAACTTTTCGCCTTACACACACTTTCTGGGAACCAATTATGTTCGTGAGCTGAGATATCACTGTATATATATATATATTCATGTTATTACTAGACATTTGACAGCTTATGGAAATTGAACTAAAGTAATGTTATGATAACCGTTACATGTACACAGGGAGGGACTTTCCAATAGGTTCAACACGAGGATCTAATTAGAAGTTCAACTTCAGAGTATGTGTGTCTGAAGACTCAGAAGAGCTTTTAAATTCGAATTTTGTCCACAAATGGCATAGCAACTAATGTTAGTAGTAATGTTAAGTAGTATTAATGTACACACATCATTCAGGCAATGTAACCTAATGACAGGCCACATTATGTAACAAGGATCTAACATTTGTGCCAGTTGATGCCACACGAAAGGTCAGTGATTGTATGTGTTCACTCCCCAGTCATTTTAATGGAGGCCAGTACAGCCACTGGTTTAGTGACAGGTACCTGCAATGTATGCATAATTATTGCAGTACTGTATATCCTAAATGTATGCATCATTAAATAAATACATTTAAAATGTGTTATCAAATAATTCTGAAGGCATATTTACTGCAGTTAATCTTAATCCATAAAGTATTACTTGTTGTGAAATATCTTTATAGTGATGATTTCTGTGATCATCTCTGTTTTTAATGCTGTATTGTAATAATTTATGATACAGTTGCATGCATGGCATCAGCAGAGTTTTGATAAGATGTTTATTGTCAGCTGGTTTTTAAATTAAGGTCAGTTGCGTCCACCTGTGGCAAAAGAGTTGGTGCTTGATTACATCATTGAGAGGAAGCGGATAGATGACCTGTGTGGAAGTATAATGGATGGAAGGTTCCGAGAACAAAAGGTAAGACATAAAAATTGTAAAGTTCATATAACTATGTTTACACAACAAACACGAGGTTTATGAAATTCACTTTATTCCTTTCTGGCAGTTCCGTCTGAAGAGGTGTGGTCTGCATAATCCTATCTACCTCGTGGAGCAGCACGGTTCAGCAGCAGCACACCTCAGTCTACCAGAGAGCACTTTACAACAAGCTATAGTCAATACACAGGTATGTGTGCACACAGACATCCATATTTACCATTAGTCTTGGTGTGTGTGTGTGTGTGTGTGTGTGTGTGTGTGTGTGTGTGTGTGTGTGTGCGTGCGAGCAATTATAGGGTGGATGAGGTGTGCATTGTGGTATTGCTTAAGGCAACAATCTGCAACCCTGTTCCTGGAGATCTACTTTTCTGCAGGTTTTAACTCCAACCTCAATCACGCATGTGGGGCCGGTGGAGTAGTGGTTAGGGTACTCGGCTCATGATCAGGCAATTGTGTGTTTAAATCCCCTCTCTCTACCCAGCAGTATAAATGGGTATCAGTAAAAAAAAATACAAGGAAAGTAATGAGCATCCCCTTCAGGAGTACTTGAACTCTCTTACTTCACAATACGGAAATCGGGGGGGGGGGAGCACCGGCCTGATGAGTGATTAGGTTCAGGTGTAAAAGCCCAACAGACTTGCCTAATGAAGCACATCTAAGTACAGTGGAACCTCAACTTATGAAAGCCCCAACAAACGAAAAATCCAGGTTACGAAAAACATTTTTCTAAAATGTTTGGCTCTGCATGCGATACAAGTTCACGTTACGAAAGCACCATCTCAAGAATTCAAACAATGCACAAGTTGCTCTCCATTGACTATCTCCCAACATCCTGCCCCGCTGGTCTACCATTGGCTATCTCCCAACATCCCGCCCCATTGGCCTCCCACTGGCGAGGAGGGATGACATTTCTCCCTTGAGCAGTAGCTTGTTTCATGAGTTTTTCTAGTGTGCTCATTGCAACTTTATTTTTTTTGGCTCAGGCTTTTAACCTTGCATAAACATTTGTAAGATTGTAACTGCTTAGAAGACATGGTCAACACGAAGTAAGTACCTTAAAAGGTATGCCTTTATAATAATTAAAGGGTAGTATTGAGGTCCTTTGAACGAATCACACGTTTTACATGTAAAATGCGATTCAACTTACGAAAAGTCCAGGTTACGAAACCACTTCCGGAACGGACCACAAGGTACCACTGTACCTGATAATTGACTTGAAGTTCTTAAACTGGTCAAAGAGGTGTGTTCGATTTTGGCTTACGCGTATTGATAAAACCTCCAGGAAGGTACATCTCCAGGAACAGGGTTGGAGACCACTTTCATGCTGAGTTTTAACGTATCATAGTTGAGGTGGGTACTGGAGTAAATAAATAAATAAATGCCTCTCAGCGATCAGATCCTAATGTGTGTAAAAGATGTACTTTGATCTGATCCCTGAAACCTCATTCAGAGAGGATCTTGATGACTCCTAAGTGCACGTACATGCATCATATGGGCATACACCAATGGAGTCATATTAAAGTGCGATAACTGGTCAAATGTTTTAATTTAGTTTCAGATGTTAACTGTTAAACATAAAGGGCTTGATTTTAAATACTGTAATTTGGCCCGGTCCACATGCAGTTTAATTCAAATCAGTTTCAAGGATCAGTTTTTGCAAAGATTGCTTCTAGAATTCGTTTCCATTGACATCTGATTCCGTTATAAGATGGCAAGTCTGAGCAGTGTACATAATGATCTGGCCAACTACGAATCAACAGGCACCAAAAGGGCTGTTTTTTAATTCTTCTTTAACGCCTGGTGTGATTAATTTTTCACACAGATCTCTAGCATGACTGCACTTTTATCTGCATGGTTTATCGAGGCATTAATCAAGGCTGTCACCTGTACAATAAAGACTAATACCCATGCCGCTTGTTTACATCCTTTGTGCATGCTGGACTGATTCTGCTGGAGCATGGACGAGACCTTTCTCACACATGAAGCACTAGAGTTTACCACAATCAGTATGTTTATGTTAATGTTCCAGAGTTCTGGCCATGTTGAGCAACTACCAGATATAAATTTTAAATAAGAGTCGTCAAACACAAATGTTATGATCCAACAAGTGGATTTTATCAGAAGTATGAATGAACAATTACATTTCTGATATTTAAAAATATATATAAAAGTTCTCTATTTTTTTTACTTTTTTTTCATGTATGTCATAAAACATAGGTAAGGTAAAGTCTGTTGGGCCTTTTACACCCGAGCCATAGTGGTTCATCAGGCCAGTGCTTATCCCCGGTTTCCATAGTATGAAGTGACCAGAAGTTCAAATCGGGTTACCCTCCCAGTATATTTTTACTGGTACCCATTTGTACTGCTGGGTGAACAGAGGCACCTTGTGGTTGAGACCCTGCCCAGGGGTCTTAGCACAGTGGGGGTCTAACTGGGATTTGAACACACAACCTCCCGATCATCAGCCCAGCACCCTAACCACTACACCACCGGCCCCACCTAAAAGCAGTAAGTCCAACAGGTGGTAGTATGAATGAAGTATGAATGAACACTTACATTTCTGATATTTAAATTAAAAAAAAATAATAAAGTTCTGGTAAAACCTTGCTGTCTCCATTTTTTACTTTTTTCATGTATGGCACAAAACATAACTAAAGTACAATTAATGATCATACAGTGATGTGTATGGTGAGTTTACCTTAAAACAGCTAGATGGCGCCACTAGCTTTTTCAAGTAGATGCAGAAGGTTATCTTAATTTATATTCATGCATTATCTCATTTTGACCAAAATGGAGATAACAGGTTTCATCAGGCTAATAATGGACTGCAATAATAAAACTGATTCTGTAATCTTGCCAGACTCAACTTAGTTACTTGACCAGCCCTCCTTTTTTTTCTTATTCTTTCTTTTCTTTTCTTTAAGTGGCCAGAGTCTCTCAATTTCATCCACTGCAGGAAAAAAACAAACATTTGCATAATCAACATTTATATTTGGGTTTTCTCACCAACATATTTTATAGAATACACTGTGTTAGGCTATTTCATATTCATATACATTATATATATATATATATACACACACACACAACAAACAACAGTTTGGATTCATGCCAAGAAAGAGCACCACAGATGCAATGTTTGCCTTGAGGATGTTAATAGAGAAGTACAGAGAAGGTCAGAGGGAGCTACATTGTGCCTTTGTGGATCTGGAAAAAGCATATGACAGGGTGCCAAGAGAAGAACTGTGGTATTGCATGAGGAAGTCTGGAGTGGCAGAGAAGTATGTTAGAGTGGTGTAGGACATGTATGAGAGATGTAAGACAGTGGTGAGGTGTGCTGTCGGTGTGACCGACGAATTCAAGGTGGAGGTGGGACTGCATCAAGGGTCAGCTCTGAGCCCCTTCTTGTTTGCTATGGTGATGGACAGGCTGACAGGCGAGGTGAGACAAGAATCTCCATGGACTATGATGTTTGCAGATGACATCGTGATCTGTAGTGAGAGCAGAGAACAAGTGCAGGAAAATCTAGAGAGGTGGAGGTATGCCCTGGAAAGGAGAGGAATGAAGGTTAGCCTCAGAAAATCAGAATACATGTGTGTGAATGAGAAGGACCCAGGAGGAACGATGATGTTACAGGGAGCAGAGATAACGAAGGTGGAGGATTTTAAGTACTTAGGCTCAACAATCCAGAGCAATGGAGAGTGTGGAAAAGAGGTGAAGAAGCGTGTGCAGGCAGGCTGGAATGGTTGGAGAAAAGTATCCGGTGTGATGTGCGATAGGAGAGTGTCAGCAAGAATGAAGGGAAAAGTGTACAAGATGGTGGTGAGGCCAGCGATGTTGTATGGCTTAGAAACAGTGGCGCTGAGGAAAAGGCAGGAGCCAGAGCTGGAGGTAGCGGAGATGAAAATGTTGAGGTTCTCCCTGGGAGTAACGAGGATGGATAGGATCAGAAATGAGTATATCAGAGGGACAGCCCACGTAAGATGTTTTGGAGACAAAGTCAGAGAGGCTAGATTGAGATGGTTTGGACATGTACAGAGGAGGGATAGTGAGTATATTGGCAGTAGGATGCTGAGGTTGGAACTACCAGGCAGAAGGCCTCGAGGAAGACCGAAGAAGAGATTTATGGATATGGTGAAGGAAGACATGAAGGTCGTTGGAGTCAGAAAAGAAGATGCGGAGGACAGGGTGAGGTGGAGGCGGATGATTTGCTGTGGCGACCCCTGAAGGGAGCAGCCGAAAGTAAAAGAAGAAGAGATATATATATATATATATATATAAATAATGTGTGTGTGTGTATGTGTGTATATGTATATACTGGAAATTAAGTTGTTCATTTGTTTTTCTATTGGACATGTTAGCCTACAGACATCTACACATCATGCTTGCTATAAATTGGTTAACAAACTTTCTGCATTTACATATACAGTACTCTGGGGAAGTGAGATCTGGTGACGTGGTCACATGTGAACTGCTGAACTTAAAAGCATCCAGCTGTGACCTGATCACACGGGACACATGTTAATATCAGGTGTAAAAGGGGCCAAATGTAAGCGGATAATTATAGAGAGGAATTGCAGTAGTTATTAAAAAGGTAGATATGAATATAATTATCAATAAATTTATATGGAGTGTCCAGCATGGCATGTGTTTCTATTTTCTGTATACAGTAGTACTTCACCTTACGAAATTGAGCCGTTCCAGAGCCTTTTTCTTAACCTGGATTTTTTGTAAATTGAACCGCATTTTACATGTAAAACATGTGATTCGTTCCAAGGCCCCCAATACTTCCACCTAAACCCTTTAAAAATTATAAAAGCATACCTTTTAAGACCTCCTTCTGCTTCAATATTGTACCAATGGTAGACAGGTTTGACTATATTCCTTTGCGATATCACTCGAGCCCGTTTCTTCTTCTCACTTGCACCGGAAATCACACACGCGTGTGTTGTCTTCTTAGCAGAGTTATAATCTTACAAATGTTTATGGAAAGTTAAAAGCCCGAGTCAAGAAATAAAGCATGAAACAACAGTAACTCTGTCCTTTACACGAAAAGCATTATGGTTGATGCAGCTCCAGAATAGCCAATGGGAGGGAGCTGCGTCATCCCTCCTAGCCAGTGGGAGGCCAGCGGGGCAGGATTTTGGGAAATAGCCAATAAGAGGGTGCTGCATCATCCCTCCTAGCTAATGAGAGACCAGCGGGGCAGGATGTTTGGAGATAGGCAATGGGAGGTAGCTGTGTCATCCCTCCTAACCAATGGGAGGCCAGTGGGGTGGGATTTTGGGAAATAGCCAACAAGAGGGAGCTCTGTTATCCTTCCTAGCCAATGAGAGACCAGCGGGGTAGGATGTTTGGAGATAGGCAATGGGAGTTAGCTGTGTCATCCCTCCTAGCCAATGGGAGGCCAGTGGGCGGGATGTTTGAACGTAATTGATGGGAGAGCAGCTCGTGCATTGTTTCAATGGCGCGTTTTAATGTTTCAATGGTGTGTTTGAATTTTTAAGATGGTGCTTTCGTAACGTGAACTTGTTTCGTATCCAGAGACAAAAATGATAGGAAAATGTGTCTCGTAACCTGAATTTTTTGTTTGGTGAGACTTTCGTAAAGTGAAGTACCACTGTACTTTGAATACCTTCCATCAAGGTGGTATGTTTCAGGTGGTAGATAACTTCTTTGTGAAGAGAGTGCAGGATGTTAAGGAATCGGTGGCCTACCTCACAGTCATGACCAGATATCTGCAGAAACTTTATCAGGTCAGTCTGTGCTGGTGTGCCATTTTTCTTCATTGTCAGGTGTTTTTAATTTTATTTTGACCGTATAGTTTCTCTTGCAGAATCAGACGTTGTACTGCCGCTCCAGAGAACTGGAAGGAGATGGAGAGTATGATGTAGCGAACAGAGGCAGGGAAAGAGAAAATCCCCGTTGCTCACTTATCACCTTTACAGAGTTCAACTATGGTGCCTTGAAAAACAAGGTAGTAACGGAGTCCGTTGTGACTTGTTTCCAATCCCAGCTCTGTCTCAAGCTCGAACCTTTAATTCTGCTTTCTTCTATCTAGGGTAGGTTGTCTGGTTTTGTTTAGTGGTTTGAGCAGAACATCTTCAAATAGAACATTTTCAGATACAGGCTCCAAATGGAGTGCAAGAAGAAAAAAAAGAATCCAGTAAAAGGAATATACAGTACTGTATATCAACAAATAATCATGCAGAAATTCATTCATTCATCTTCCACCGCTTGTTCCGGAGTCAGGTCGCAGGGGTTGATGTTTAAGCAGTGAGGTCCAGAAGTCTCTTCCCCAAGCTATTTCCGCCAGTTCTCCTGGGAAGACAATGAGGTGTTCATAGACTAGTCGAGAGACACAGTCCATCCAGCTTGTTTTGGGTCAACTCTGGGGTCTCTTCGTGGTTGGACACGCCCGAAACACCACACCAGTTAGGTTTTCAGGTGGCATTTTAACCAGATGCCTGAGACACCTCAAGAGAGAAGCAGAAGTTTTAACTCCAAACTCTTTCGGATGGCTGAATTTCTCAGCGTCTGTGAGGGAGACCCCCGCCACACTGGGAAGGAAGTTCATGTTAGTCGCTCCAAGTTTGTCATGCAGAAATATCTCAGTTTAATACAGATGTAAAGAAAAATGCAACTGGACTATTATGGACCATTTCAGGGAAAATGTCACTAATACTGTAAAGAGAACTTTGATAAACAATGATTTGTGAGAGACAGGACAGTTATTTATTGTCCATGTCTGTAGCTTGAAAAATGATTTCGCAGTAATTCTTTTAATTCCTGAAGAGCAGAAATGTGTAGGGCGGGACTTTGCTGAAATAGCCGATGTATAAACATGCTTTCTATCTCTTATTAGATTAATCTGTCTTGATCTGTTCTGCACATTTGGTCAGATTTGTTCCATAATCAATGCCGCTAGCAAGAATCGGGATTTTATGTATTCATCAAATGCGGCATGAGGGTTAAAACAGTCCGTGTCTTATTTTTCCATCTTTGCTGCGCAATCTTCACAATTTAATAAGAGTTAACTCCTACAGTCGTTGAATCTTTTCCTTAATGGACCATGTAGACTTGAGTTTGAATTTTTAGGCTAAAATGTCACACATCAAGATCGAAGTTCAGTGCAGGCTGAGCAGCTGTATCTCACCCGTGAACACTCAACACCATTAGCTCAACTTTCTTTCTTGTTGCCCAGCATCCTGTCTCTCACCTTCAATTCTTGAACAAAATTAAAAAAACTCTCCGTGCCGTCAGTTACATTTCAACAACAGATATACTGTATGCCAAATGTTAAGTTTTTGTTGAGCATGTCTATCATGCCGCAAGGCAAAGCTCTCAATTTACAAGTCGATCTACGTTCCAACCTCCGCCGGGTGGCGGGGTTCTCCCTTAGAGATAAGGTGAGAAGCTCTACCATCCGTGGAGAGCTCGGAGTAGATCCGCTGCTCCTCCGCATTGAGAGGGGCCAGTTGAGGTGGCTCGGGCATCTGGTTAGAATGCCTCCCGGACGCCTCCCTAGTGTGGTGTTTCGGGCATGTCCAACCGGGAAGAGACCCCTGGGACCGCCTCGGTGTGTCGTTCCTTCTCCCCCCCCCCCCCCCGGGAGAGTTGGAGGAGTTGGCTGGGGCGAGGGACGTCTGGACCTCTTTGGTAGTTCAAAATTAAGCCAAGAAAGGAGTTGGGATTGGGAACTACAGTAACCCCCCCCTCCCCCCCTCCCCTGTTATTCATGGGGGGGGTTGCGTTCCGCCCCTTCCCGCGTATCCTGAAAATCCGCGAATCATTGATGTGGTTTTAAAACCCTATGTATGACGGAGGGCGCATTCCACCATTGTCCGACTGAGAACCATGCCCTCGGACTTTGAGGTACTGATCTTCATCCCGGCTGCTTCGCACTCAGCTGCGAATCACTCCAATGAGAGCTGGAGGGCCCGACTTGATGAAGTCAAAAGGACAACATCATATTACATGTGCTAAAATATGCTTATTTAACATGTTTTATAAACAGTCTTACTCATTAATACAGTAAGAATTTAATAATTATTAAGTAAAAACTTTTTAATTTTGTACTGTGATAATATTCATTAATGAATAAAGCACTTAGGCTCCTTACCAGAAGCTAGAGAAGATACGGGGCGTTTGAGTGGCATCGTAGGGCTTAAATAATAATTAAAAACACACTAAAAAATGTGAATTCACAATTCAAGCAATCACATTGATGACGTATGTGAAGGAGAAAAAAAGAGGTGTACACATCATCTGCAACCAATCAGCAGGAGGAAGAAACAAAAGCTATCCGCCATTGGCTAAATTTCAATCACGTGCCAGTAACTTCCGGGGCTGCCACTAATCTGCGAGTATGTGGGGCCGCGACTGGGCAAGAGGGCTACTGTACTAGAATCTGCCGTAACCTCTGCCATCACACTGACCCGACCTTTTACTGAACTTTACCTTGTTCACTCTTCCAGTGTCAGACTGTTAGGGAGGTTTTTGCCCGACAGCTGATGCAGATCAGTGGCATCTCCGGTGACAAAGCGGCTGCCATATTGGAGAACTACAATACAGTAAGCAGGTATGAGCAGAGTAAACAAATCAAATACATTTCACTTCAGAGAATAATTTTATATGATCAGTAAAATTTAACAGCTTTGTTTCCCTTTTTTCAGTTTATTGAATGCATACGACCGATGTTCCACTGCCGCAGAGGGAGAAAAACTCCTGTCATCCATTAAATATGGCAAACTTAAAAGGTTTTTCTTCTGCGTTTATTCATTTAATTTCACTATTTACCCATTTTCTCTTTAAAGTCTCTCACTATAGTAATTTTCTTTCACATTCCATAACAGGAAGGATTTTTAGCGTAATATTCATGGAAAACATAAAATGAGATGGTGCTTGTCTAAAGCAAGTTTTAATTTTTTCTTTGTGTGTGGTTATGAGGGGGGAATAGAACCACAAGTGAATGTCATGAGAAAATTGATGATGCAATAACACCAAAGATACAAGTTGTTCTCCAAAAGAATGGTTAAAGAACAAATACAATGTTTTGGAATGGCAAGTCAAAGTCCTGACATTAATCTAATAAGAATGTTGTGTGGACCACCCATCACCCCCACCACCCCCCATCACCTCCCCCAGGATGATGCCAGCACTGAACACCAGTTACTATGAATCTTTGTTTAGTTATAGTTATTAGTACACACAGTGGGTTGGACAGGGAGGTTTGCATAATATTACCATTCAGGGATATATAATTTTGGACCATTTCCCTAATTAAACAAATGACCAAGTATTATGCCTGTTTATCATTTGTTTGATTGGGTTCTCATTACATTTGGGTGTTAAATTTCTGCACTTGACTTTATATGTTGTGGCTTGCGATTGCTGCCTGCAGTACAGCTAATTTAAACAGTAACAAGTGAACATATCTCACTGTGTGTCATAGGTTCCTTCAATCTGAAATGTCTTTAGGGTGTATTTTTTTCCACCTTACTATTTTATTTATGCTCTGTGGAATTTTATGTTTCTTAATTATGTCGGGTCAACAGAATCTTTTTGCATGCTGTGTTTATTTCTTTATTTTTTTTCTTCCCAGAAACATTGGGCCAGCTCTTAGTCGGACTGTATACCAGCTTTACTGTACAGATGGACCACTGTCATAATCACACTCGGCATTCTTTACCATGCTTCATCAAGCGCAGAGCAATGTGCAGGGTTTCTTCTGTTTACTCCCAAACATCAAATAATTTTTTTACATTTTATCTGTAGAGCCAATTATTGTCTTACTTGGAATTGAAATGACTTTGTTAAATTGACTCTTTCACTTGGTCATATTAAATAAACTTGAAATATAGTGTTATCTCTTGGAAATAAAATGGAATCAGTGGCAATTTATTTCTCAAACCATTTGCTTACTCCTGTAATTAGGTGTTACTGACCCCTAAGATATGCACAATTGTCTAACATTATATAACTAAATAAATAATATTTACAGTGTATGTATGTGTATACAATGTGTGTGTGTGTATATATATATATATATATATATATAGATAGATAGATAGATAATGTACTCACCTGCAAAAACGTGTGAGTTAATTCTCTAGTGCAGAGATAAGCATGCTTGTGTTTATTGAGAGTAGTCTGTCTTCCTTTCAGCTTTTTCTCTTTTACTCGGGAGTCGCCACAGCGAATCATCTGATTCGCACGTTTGATTTGGCAGAGGTTTTTACGTCAGATGCCCTTCCTGTCACAACCCTTTTAGCAAGGGAGAGAAACACGCGGACGACTTTGCAGCCTACTCCTTACGAAAGTCAGCACTGGTTCTTTTACATGCCTCTCACCATAGACAGTGAGGGACATGGCCCGCCTTTGATAACCCAGTTAGCCGCACTGGGGGGACAGTGACAACCTTGTGGAGAGTGGGACTCGAACCCCCAACCTTTGGATCAGCGATCCAGTGCCCTATACCACTAGACCACCATTGCCCCAATGCTTATATTTATTGAGAGTAGATGAGAATGAAATTCAGGTGTGAGCCACAGAGCAGCTCAGCCATGCCCCTCAGCTGGAGCAGACAGTTAGAGTTAAAGAATACAGCCATCAAAATCAAAGTCCCCCAAAACACAGACCATAACAAAAAGAACATGAAATGTAATAAATTGGCTAAACAAAACAAAACGATAAACATGCTACACCACAGTACATAAAATCACACTCACAAACATTCTAAACATTAACTTAGGTACTGTACTGGAATGATGATTGAAAAAAACTTTAATACTAGAGTACTTTCAGATGATTATTTCTCTTCAAAATACAACAACATGAAGAGGTACTCATCTAGTGCAACTGAAATCCAAACCATTTGACACAGTGTATAAAATATGGCACTAGAGAAGTCTCTTTCACCAAAAGGCTGTGGTGTTGTCCCTTGTTCATGACATTGCATTAAGCTTGTCCAATGTTCTTTGATGTGTGCAAGTCCATCTGGCTGTCTGTTTGTTTCTGTCAGGAGAAAGTCTTATTTCTTCAGAAGAGACATTCAACGTCACTACCTTTTCTAGCACTTAACCAGAGAAGACACGCAGTGTTTGAGTAGCATCATAGAGCTTACCTGGTAATTAAAAACACACTTAAAAAAAAAAAAAGAGGCTGATTGAAAACTTGTGTGCGAATTAGGAAAAAGGGGCATTACATCATCTCAACCAATCAGCAGGAAGGAGGACAGCCATTGGCTGAATTTGAGTGACGTGTCAGTTGCTTGGCAGTCCCCGAATACTCAAACCGTGAGTGCAAAACCGCGAATAGTCAAGGGCCTGCTGTGTGTGTGTGTGTATATATATATATATATATATATATATATATATATATATATATATATATATATATATATAAAATAAATATATATATATATATATAAAAACAAAAATTTTTTGTTTTTTTTTGTTATTTGCTCTACCAAAAAGTATTGAGCACTCTTCTACGGAAGGATCTACTCAGAAAATCCCCTATATATAAATATATATATATATAGATATATATATATATATATATATATATATATATATATATATATTTTTTTTTTTTTTTTTTTTTTTTTTTTTTTAACGGCAGGGTGGTGTACATTTTAGCACATCTGTCTCACAGCAAGGCCTTGGGCTTGAGCCTCAGGCTCAGTGAAGGTGCTTCTGTGAGGTGTTTGCATGTTCTCTCCATGTTCGCATGGGTTGCATTCAGGTATTCCAGTTCCCTCATACAATCTAAAGACATGGACATTAGGTTAACTGGCGGTTCCAGATCGCCCATGGTTTTGTTTGTGTGTGTTGACCCTGTAATGGTCTACCCAGTTGTCCAGGGTGTACTCTACCTTCACCCATTAATTGGTTCCACAAATAAATGAGACCCTTCTTTCTTTCTTTCTTCTCTCGAGATCATATGCTTTATTTTCTTTCTTAATGCATCATCTCTGACTTTTCCACTTCTGGTTAGTGCTGCACTGACAAGTTATCATCTCTGATCATATTATTGCGGTACTGTATTGTTATTGTAAACAGACAGAACCACAGCTGTTTGTAAAAGATATGAATAAGAGATGCTAAGCCTGTTAGCCGGGGTGATTTCACCAAGGAACCTTTGTGTTCAGCCGAAATTAAGTTGGAAATGGAATAATAAACACAAAGGCTATTCAGTAGTGAAAGGCCACCTTTAGGGAAATGGGGAGCTCAGTGCATTCTGGTGCTTCATAATGTTTTTCATTTTGTTTAAACTGTATTTTCACTTGCATGCCTTGCCATCCAAACTTAGCTGATGGGACATGTTCGTGCTCCCTGAAGGAGTAAGGAGGATGAAAACATGTTGGGGAATAAAAAACAGTGTCTGGCATAAGCCGAGCAGGTCCATTGTATGAAATCATGGTGGCAGTAAGTGAGCACCACACAGGTAGATGACGTCATTGTGGCTACGTCCCAAACCGCTGATAGTTGCGCTGTTCTATTAAATGGTTTGTCAGAATGCCTTAACGGTGATCCCCTCCTTAGTAGGGCAGTGTGAGGGTTTGGATGCAGCCCATGTGTATCTATTGTTCCTTTATAGGCCAGGAGGGGAGCAGAGGGAGACCTCTGATGACGCGCTCAAGGAGAACAGCATCATACACACACACACACACACACACACACACAAAAGGAAGGAGAATAACTGCTTTATATTTCTGTAACTAATTTTAAACGTACCCGATTGTAGAACTTCAAAAATCTTTTTTTTTTTTTCGTCTTTTACGGAATATTGATTGATTAATTTATTAAATTAATCACTGCAGCCTTCTTTTCGCCTCCCTTTAGCAGACGTAAACAGCTTCATCTCCACATCCGCATCCTCTTTCTACCGCGCTGGTGAGATCCTGGAAAGGGATGCTGACTGGAGTCTGGATTAAATCGTCCGAGTCAAGAAATCGCATTTACGGATCGGGTGAAGGACGCTCTCTTTAAAATTGCCGTGGTGGGGGAGCGGTGGTTTGGGCAGATGATGCTGATGCTGAGGCGGCGGATGGGGTGAGTGTGGCCGGGGCGGAGCGCTCCAGAAGCGGGATGCTCCGGAGTGAGGGTCCGCTACAGCCCCCCCCCAACACTCAGCCGGAATAATGCAGGACGCGGCGGACGGAGAGGAGCCCATTCTGCCCGGGACTGCCAGGGAAGAGGTGAGATCGGGTTGTTTTGGGAAGGTGGAGGAAAGTGTGTGTTTGGGGGGGGGGGGGGGGTGTATACAATGAATGCATTACAGCCAGATCAGTTTGTCACTGAGTCCACCTTGCACTCCATTAGTACTTGGAGGTGCATTGGTCTCACAAAGGGCTGCTGAAATGAGCAACCCGGGGAAGGAGTGCTTCATGATGCATGTCCCCTTCAGCCTCCTCAGCTCCCTCCTGCATTGCAGTGAGATGGAAATGCAGCTCTGTATTTGGTCCTTATCTCCTGCTGCCATCATTCTGCTCTCTTTCCAGAAGCAGACCTGGGTGTGTGTGTGTGTGTGTGTGTGTGTGTGTGTGTGTGTGGTCTATGGATGAGAAAATCTGACTTGTAGGTATGTGAGTGATGACACTGGTGAAGTACCCTGGCTTTTTCCATCTGAAGTCACAATGCCATGTTATCTTTCAACACAAAAAGCAGATCCTTATAATCATACCAATTCAAGCTTTCTGCAGTTTCACTAACTGCCTAATCAAATCTGATGATCTACTGACTTCATCGATTATCATCCCATAAAAGTCCTGACGTAAGCGTGAGAATTTCATGATTCATTGTACGAAAACACATCAGGGATTTCATCCAGGTCTACACACCGATTTATTCTTCAACAGAATACAGTAGCAGGAAAACCTAAACACAACAGAGTAAACATCTGTTTTTACAAACACACAGTCCAAATTCGAATAAACTCTTCAGCTAGATAATAAATTAAAGTCCAGGTTATATAATAAATATCAAACCTTCAGTACATAGTGTTGTGCAATTTTTTTTCTTTTTATTTTTTACTTTTTTGTACCTTTGTCACACTTTACTTTTTCAGATCATCAAACAAATGTAAACATTACACAAAGATAACCCAGTATTTTTTTTTTAATGCAAATTTCCTGTTGTGATTTTATTTGTTAAGAGAAAAGTCCTACGCTAACCTACATGAACCTCTGTGAAAAAGTAATTGCCCCTTTGTTAAAAGGTAAGGTAATTGTGATTAATCCTATTATTAGGGAAAACTGAGTTCAATTTCATGGCCACACCCAGACCTGATTGCTGCTGGACATTTCCAATCAGGAGATCCCTAACATAACACCTTTCTGACAAGGTGAGGTAGGCCGTACTGAACACACATCATCATACCTGTGAACTTCAAAAGCAAACAAGAAAGAAGATTATCGAGATGTCTGAGGCGAGGAAAGGATATAAAGTCATTGGCAAATCTTTGGGACTCCAGCGGACCACTGTCAGAGTCATTATCCATAAATGGAGAAGACATGGTACAGTGGTGACCCTTCCCAGGATTGGCTGACCTACCAAAATTACTCCAAGAGTACAGCGCAGACTAACCGGAGAAGTCACAAAGGATCCAAAATTCACTTTAAAAAAATAAGTCTCACTTGCCTCAGCTAATGCTAATGTTCATGACTACACCATCAGAAAGACACGAGGCAAAAATGGCATTCATGGAAGAGTTCCAAGGCAAAAGCCACTGTTGACAAGAAATGAATATCAAGGAACGACTCACTTTTGCCAAAAATCATCTTGATGATCCCTAAAGCTTTTGAGAAAATGTCCTCTGGACTGATGAAACTAAAGTTGAACTTTTTGGGAGAAATGCATCCCGTTACATCTGGTGCAAAAGCAACACTGCATTTGATAAAAAGAAGATTGTGCCAACAGTGAAACATGCTGGTGGAAGTGTGATGATCTACATGGGCCTGTTTTGCTGCTTCAGGACCTGGGCGTCTTGTCATGATTGATGAAACCATGAATTCTGCTCGCGACCAAGAAATCCTGGCAAAGAATGTTTGTCCATGAGTTCAAGAGCTCAAGCTAAAGCGCCCCTGGGTTCTGCAGCAAGACAATGAATCGAAGTACACCGGCAAGTCCACTTCTGAATGGCTAAAAAAGAACAAAATGAGGGTTTTGGAGCGGCCTAGTCAAAGTCCCGACCTGAACCCTATTGAGATGCTGTGGCATGACCTTGAAAAGGCTGTTCATGCTCAAAAACCATCCAATCTGGTTGATTTTTAACAGTTCAGCAAAGCTGAGTGGGCCAAAATCCCATCACAGGATGTGAAAGACTCATCGCTTCTTGTCGCAAACACTTGACTGCAGTTATTGCTGCAAAAGGTGGTTCAACCAGCTATTAGGTTTAGGGGGGCAATTACTTATTCACACGGGCCCTTGTAGGTTCACATTGTTTTTTTTTCTCTTAATAAATGCAGTTGGCACTGAAAACTGCATTTTGTGTTTACCTGTGTTTTATCTTTGTATAATATTTAGGTTTGCTTGATCTCAAATAGATGATGACGGTGACAAACGTGCAAAAAATGTCAGAAATTGGTCAGGGGCAAAAACATTTGCACAGCACTGTATTTATGAATAAAAATTCTATTTGTGTAAAATAAATCCTTCCCCCAGCTCCAGGGAGATTAATTTGGCTTGTTTTATGTATTTACAGTTTTTGTTGTTGTTGAAAATGAATCGAGGGGCAGTGGTGGTCTAGTGGTATAGGGCGCTGGATCGCTGATCCAAAGGTTGGGGGTTCGAGTCTCACTCTCCACAGGGTTGTCACTGTCCCCCCCAGTGCGGCTAACTGGGTTATCAAAGGCGGGCCATGTCTCTCACTGTCTATGGTGAGAGGTTCATGTAAAAGAACCATTGCTGACTTTCGTAAAGAGTAGCTGCAAAGCCGTCAGCGTGTTTCTGCCCCTTGCTAAAAATGGTTGTGACAGGAAGAGCATCCGACGTAAAAACCTCTGCCAAATCAAAACGTGCGAATCAGATGATTCGCTGTGGCGACTCCCGAGTAAAAGGGAAAAAGCCGAAAGGAAGACAGACAGTTGTTGAAACTTAATCAAGCCCGTTCAATTCAAGCAGGATAACGGTGCAAATCATTGACTCTATTAAATATATCTCAATATCAAAACTCTGGGCTGTGAATGTTGTAAATAAATTAATAAAGAAAATGGACCCATGAAATGTTTTCATGTTTAAGAATCACTTCCTGGGAGTATTTGAAATGATCACTATTTGGGAGGAGTATTTTATTTTGTGAAACTATCCATCTCAGTTCATTAATATCCTCACAAAATACTCTATTATTATCAGATGTACACGTCCTCACTGTCTACTCAATTATCTAATAAAGAAGTGGTGTAATATTGCAGTGTATAGAATCAGGTGGATAGAACCCGGAAGCTTTGGCTACCATTAGAATATGGAGAATATGATTTCAATCGTTTCGAAAGTGGTGTGACTTTATTTATTTATTTATTTTTATTTTTTTAAATATTCCATTGTGACTACGGACGTCCTGTGATTTCAATACAATTTATTCAGAGTAGTATGAAACAACAAAAACTACGGAGTATAAATTCTGTGGGAGAAAGCCAGTGTTGATGAGAGAGGACAGAGGAAAATGGTCAGACTGAAATGAGCTGCCAGGAGGGATGTAGGAACGTGTATCCCATAATCACGCTTTACAGACATGATGAGCAGAAAAATATCTCAGCATGAAAAAAAAAGAGCTGGTTGTGAATCTCACAGGTGATTAGAAGTCTCTAAAATATTCAGACCAACCTCTCTGTGATCAACATCCAAGTCACAGAGATCACGCTTCGGAGATGATACGTTTCACCGCTTACTCATGGACAGATGACCATAAATGTTCAGTCGCACAGGTGTTCCTAATAAAGTGGACAGTGAGTAATACAGAAGCCAAAGTATATAAATACTGTACTAGTATATGTATAATGGGCGGCACGGTGGCGTAGTGGTTAGCACGTCCGCCTCACAGGCCTGGGTTCGATTCCCGGCCTGGGTGTTTCTGTGTGGAGTTTGCATGTTCTCCCTGTGCTTGCGTGGGTTTCCTCCAGGTGCCCCGGTTTCCTCCCACAATCCAGACATGCACAGTAGGTTCATTGGCCGTTCTAAATTGCCCGTAGGTTCGCATCGTGCAGAAGGCAATGGCAAACCACTGCACCAATCCTCCTGCCAAGAAAACCTCCATGAAGATGATAACCAGGGTGTTGTCCTTCATGGCGGGCCGCCAATGGTCGTCCTACAACTCAGGCACTAGATAGATAGATATGTATAACGAGAGTACATAACTATTCATCCATTCAGTAATTTTCTGAATTGCTCAATCTTAATTAGGGTTGCAGGGAGGCTGGCACCCATCTCGACCGACTCTGGGTCAGGGCAAAGTACACCTACCAAAGCTAACCAGGCCATCACAGGGCAATACATTACTATTCTTTACTTTTTATTTATTCTCTGTAACCGCTTAATCCTAATTAGGGTTGCAGGGAGGCTGGCGCCCATCCCAGCCGACTCCAGGCATGTCCGCCTCACAGCAAGAAGGTCCTGAGTTTGAATCCTGTTCTCAGCAAGGATGTTTCTGTGTGAGCTTTGTACATCCTCCTCATATGCGTGGGTTTCCTCTTGCCACTCTTGCCCGCTATCACAGTCCGAAGTTATGCACATATGGCTGTTTGGCTGTTACAGCCTGCCACTAGGTGGGAGTGTGAATGGTTGTGCATGTGTGTTTGCCCTGTGATGGTCTGGTGAGCAGTTCATGGTGTATCCCTACTTTGCCCAGAGATGGCTGACATAGGCTCAAGCTTCCCTCTGACCCTACTTGGAATAAGTAAAAAAAAAAAAAAAAGGTAAAATCCTTTTGGGCTTTTTACATCCAAGCCTAGTGGCTCATCAGGTTGGTGTTTATTCCCGGTTTCCGTAGCGTGAAGCGACCAGGAGTTCAACTCCTCCTGAATGGGACGCTAGTCCATCGCAGTTTACCTTCCCAGTATATTTTTTACTGTCTGTCTGTCTGTCTTCCTTTCGGCTTTTTCCCTTTTACTCGGGAGTCGCCACAGCGAATCATCTGATTCGCACGTTTTGATTTGGCAGAGGTTTTTACGTCGGATGCCCTTCCTGTCACAACCCTTTTTAGCAAGGGACAGAAACACGCTGACGGCTTTGCAGCTACTCTT
Source organism: Plotosus lineatus (assembly GCA_024760905.1). Taxonomy (NCBI): domain Eukaryota; kingdom Metazoa; phylum Chordata; class Actinopteri; order Siluriformes; family Plotosidae; genus Plotosus; species Plotosus lineatus. The sequence goes on along the minus strand of CM045745.1, from coordinate 16,983,374 downwards.
TACGAAAGTCAGCAATGGTTCTTTTACATGCCTCTCACCAGAGACAGTGAGAGACATGGCCTGCCTTTGATAACCCAGTTAGCCGCACTGGGGGGGACAGTGACAACCTTGTGGAGAGTGGGACTCGAACCCCCAACCTTTGGATCAGCGATCCAGCGCCCTGTACCACTAGACCACCACTGCCCCTTCCCAGTATATTTTTACTGGTACCCATTTATACTGCTGGGTGAACAGAGGCGCACTTGTGGTTAAGACCTTGCCCAGGGGTCTTAGCACAGTGAGGGTCTAACTGGGATTTGAACACAACCTCCCGATCATGAGCACAGCACCCTAACCACTACGAGATCGGCCCCACGATACTTGGAATAAGTGGTTTGGCAAAGAACTGAGGGAGAAACTACGGCTTATTGAATAGTTGATATGTGACTCGAGCAATGAGGCCGATGAAAGAATGAATAAATTAACTTTGTAAACCGTGAATACAACTTATAGCGATTTTCCATGGACGAAATAACACAGACCACATTTATGAGTTCAGTTGTATCTGCCGCTGTGTACTGCTGAATACTGCATTGCCATGTCTTTATTAATTTGTCTAAAGTTTACAGCTAATTAAAACTTTAGATAAAGGCTCGTGACGACTGTTAGAGCATCAAACCTGTGAGAGATATACGCAGAGCGTATGAAAACGCAACACTCACGAAATCTGGAATAGCTCCACGGATTGATATGTGAAGTAAATATCCTTATGATGCATTTGAGATAATGAAGGATTTAAGAAGACATGTAAATATCATTCAATTTGATTCACGAAAATGTTAATGCGATAATGTGAATGCGTCGATACGGGGCCAAAATAAGGACGTTGTGCACGCGGGCCTGCAGCTCGCAGACGGTTCCGTACGGTGTTGGGGTGAATGAATCCACGTCGTCCTTGAATTTGAGCAGCCGTTCTTGTCGCTGGTAGTTTTCGGCCTCGGACACAATCTCGTACGATCTGACGGTCCTGACGTGCCGTCGTCAAATGTTGTCGACCCGGTCGAGGACGGTCCCGAGTGCTCCCCGTTTTCAGAAACCATTGATGGAGTCTTGCGATCGTTGTGTGTGCGAAATGTAGTCATCTGGCAATTTCCCTGGTGCTGGCACCATTTTGAAGCCTGCATATGGCACGTTCTCCTTCAGGGGCTGTACAAGTGAAATTTTATTCGGATTCACACGCTTTTAAAGGCAATGTGTGCACAAATTCAGAGTGAAATTCATTTTTCCCATGGCGTACATGCAAAATGTTGCGTTTTTGCGTAAAATATTTGCGAAAAATTGCCTAGCGTTACAGTTACCATGAAATTCTCGCATTTCTTGCACCTGGCATGTCGGGTGACATCACTGTAGTGTTGTTGTATACAAATTATATTGAAGTTCATTTGAACTTAAATGTTGACTTTTTTCAAGTGGTGCATTTTCATGTGTACTCAGTATAGAATAAAAACACGCACACACACACACACACACACACACACACACACACACACACACACACACACACACACACACACACACACACACAGTTCTTAATAGCTGAGTTAACCTTCTGTGTCCTATTACACTTGCACAATGCAGCATCTTGAGATTTGGCAGTGGTCGAAACTGAGAAGGCTGCACCACCACCATCTAGTGTGTAGTGCAGTTTGCAGCACTGGAATTAAGTAACTTCATAGCATTTGTGGCAGAGTAACAGTCCGCCTTTGGGTGGGATCTATTGTGATTTATTTATTTATTCTCGTGTTAATTTTACAAAAAAAAACAATAGGGGTGCGATTATTTCATATAAATACAACTTATTTTGCATCTGCCTCCCAGTAAGAAGGCCTGGGCGTTTCTGTTTGGAGTTATGCATGTTCTCCCAGTTCTTGTGTGGGTTTCGTCCGGGTACTGTGGCCTCCTGCCTCAGTCCAGAAACATACAGTGTGCTAATTGGATGGTCCAAATCACCCTGGATGTGAGACTGGGTGTGAATAGTTGTGTGTGTGCGTGTGTTTTGGCCATGTGAAATGGCAGTGAGCTGACCGGAGTGTACCCTGCCATCTCCCAGAGTCACCTGAGATGGGCACCAGCCTCCCTGCGACCCTAATTAGGATTGAGCGGCTTACCAAAATGAATAAATATTTTCCACTGGGTATGGCCACCTATTCTAATGACCACCTACTATATAATTTCTACCAGCATATAAATATGAACTTGTAATATTGTATCTTTATATGGGTGGACCATCCACCACCAGTGATTAGGTTAGAGTGTCAGCATTCAGCTAATGCAGATAATGTAAGCGCATAAGAGAATAAAAACAGGGTAGAGTTGCTCTTTAAAAACTGCTGAGAGGACTCCTAAGAAAAGCATTCGCCCTTTTGTTGACAATGCCACAGCTGTCCATGGCGAGGATCCAAGGGAGCAAATTTGGCCATTCTTCCTATGGGAATTGACATTACTCTCTCCTGCCCATGTCAATCATAGTTACACTAGTCCGCTGCAGCCGCATGTGAGGTCATGTAGGTAGAAGAGGACAGATAGTACGGTCCATCTTTGATGCAGAAGGAGCAGCAATTTGAACAGATGCAGTGTTGGTTCATTTCATTTCACTGATCCGGAGAATTGACTGATGTGTGAAAACTGGGCGATGACCAGATTGAGATCACTTGTGCTGGCTCAGTGGTTGAGGCTCTGGGTTACTGAGCACAAGGTAAGGGAAAGTCTGTTAGTTTTTTCACCCGAGCCTAGTGGCTCATTGGACCGGTGCTTATCCCCGGTTTCTGTAGCGTGAAGCGTCCAGGAGTTCAACTCCTCCTGGATGGGACGCTAGTCCATCGCAGGTTACCTTCCCAGTATATTTTTACTGGTACCCATTTATACTGCTGGGTGAACAGAGACACACTTGTGGTTGAGACCTTGCCCAGGGGTCTTTGCACAGTGAGGGTCTCCATGGGATTCGAACTCACAACCTCCCGATCATGAGCACAGCACCTTGACCACTACACCACCAGCCCCATGATACTTTTATGTTCACCCAGCAGTAGAAATGGTCGGTAGGTAAAGTCTGTTGGGTTTTTACGCCTGAGCCATCGTGGCTCATCAGGCCGGTGCTTATCCCCAGTTTCCATAGCGTGAAGTGTCCAGGAGTTCAACTCCTCCTGGATGGGACGCTAGTCCATTGCAGGTTTACTTTCCCAGTATATTTTTACTGGTACCCATTTATACTGCTGGGTGAACAGAGGCACACTTGTGGTTGAGACCTTGCCCAGGGGTCTTAGCACAGTGAGGGTCTCAATGGGCTTCGAACTCACAAAACCTCCCGATCATGAGCGCAGCACCCCAACCACTATGCAACCGGCCCCACAGTATAAATGGGTACCAGTAAAAATATACTGGGAAGGTACCCTGCTATGGACTAGCGTCCCATCCAGGAGGAGTTGAACACCTAGTTGCTTCACGCTACAGAAACCACGGATGAGTCGCTATGGCTCGGGTGTAAAAATCCCACGGATTTTACCTACCGAGCACAACATTGGGGGTTTAATCCCCAGTACTGCCATGATGTCACTGCTGGGCCCAAGGACAAGGCCCCTAACCCTCAGTGGCTGAGTGTATCTTCTTCTTCTTTTCCTTTCAGCTTTTTCCATTTTCCAGTGTATAAAAATAAGAAATGTAAGTTTAAGAGCATCTGCCAAATGCTGTAAATGTCTTCTGTACACTCATCCGTAGTTATATTTAGTTATTTTCCTTGTCATATGCTCGCCTTCTATAGGCGGGTACAGTATGTGTGTGGGGGGAGGGGTTCAATACAATTAGAAAAATAAACCAAACTAAAAATAACAGTATGTCTTGAAAAATACTTGCTGAATTGCAGCTCATATTACTGACTCATTTGGTAATAACCCAAAGCATTTCAATGAATGATGATTATACTGTACCGGCTTTGTGAGTTTCTGGTTTCTTCACTCGACTCAAGAGCCATCCTGCATGCCTTCACTCTCTAAATGTAATCATATCCCCTACTGAAACATTTTAGCGATCCTCGTATTGCCTTCCACCGTTGAGATCATGAAATTGCCAAGAATTCTGGATCTAAAATAATATGGTTTGAAAGCTTAGATAGTTGACTGGCTGCCAGTAAGGACTGCGTACATGCATAGCCAGATTAACTGGTTTTAAAATGATCAAAAATCCCCAACATTATTACACTGTACACACCATCACCAACAACTTTAAACCACTGAGACGTGTAGTAGCCAAAAGCTCAGTGGATGTCACTGAAAAGTCCCCAAGATGGAATGCGGATATCCACTGAGCCGGAGGTGAATAATTATTTTCGGAGAGAGTACGCGGGAAGATAAAAAGCAAACTAAATCATGATTTTTAACAACACACAACATCCTCCTCCATCACAATAGGCCTCATTCACTAACTGTTTTTGTTTTTTTCTGAAGGGATTTGATCTCAGTGACATTGTTCTGGCATTCACCAAAGTTTTCTTATCTAGGATTCGTTCTTAACTTTGAATAGAATCCACAACCATGACCGAGCACTCTTGTGGGAATACTGGTGCTGATGTAATGGTGTCCAATTGCCATTTCAGTGATCCCTCACTTTCCGTGGTTGATTGGGACCAAGACCCCCACGACTGCCGAATTTCGCCAAGTAGGATCAACCCCCCCCAACTGGCATATACATACAGTGATACCTCAGCTCACGAACATAATTGGTTCCCAGAAAGTGTGTGTGAGGCGAAAAGTTCGTCTTCCGAACATTTATTTCCCATAAGAAACCATTAAAATGAGAATAATCCGTTCCCAGGTCCCCATAAAACATAATTTTCTACTAAATAAGCCTTAAAACTACACAAAAATATACCTTATTTTATGTATAATAAATGTGCTATTGTATTGTAATTAAAGAAATAAACTGTACTGTATAATAAAGTGGTTTTATTTACCTTTGTGATGGTAGTTGATGGCTTGATGGAATGGAGTGGGAGGAGGAGGGAGGGAGGGACTTACTGTTTGGAAGGAGAGTTTGGAAACGCCTACTGTTTGGAAACACCCTTAGCCACACACGCACCCTTAATAGCTTCCTTGTTCTTAAGGATGGGAGCAATGGTAGACTTAGCGTACTGGTACTGGGACGCTGAGTCACACAAACGCACACCTCGTTCGTGTTTTTCAATGATCTCCGCCTGTGGTGGGGTCTTTTTCGGTCCCATAATAGCAAAAGTACACTCAATATGGTCCAAAATGTCTAGCAAACACAAACCACTTCCGCATTCAAAGAAAGGGGGTGACGAACTGTGACGCCGTGAGCGTGCGTCAGCTTCTCGTGGCCGCCACCGTGGCGCTGTTCGACCGCGTGGTTTGGTTCGTCCGCCAAAAAGTTGTTCGTCAGCTGAGACTATATTTTCGCGAATTTAAAGTTCTTGAGGCGAAAAGTTCGTGAGCTTAAGCGTTCGTCAGCCGAGGTTTGACTGTACATGTATATGTGGAATAATATCAATAAATACATATTCAGTGCTATAGATACTTATAATAACAATTCAGCATTCAAAAATAATGCACAAGATGTAAATAAAATATAAATACACACACATACAGACGTGTACACACTCAGATGCGCACCTCACATAAAAATGTAAGTAGTTTTGATGGGGGGTTTTGGGTTGTTTTTTTGTTTGTTTGCTTTTTTTTTGCATAATTGGCCTTGTTTTGTGGCATTTTCCTTAACTTTTTCCCTATTTTTCCTTAATTTCCTTATTTTTTAATTCGATGAATTAAAAAAAAAAAAAAAAAAAAAAAAAACGTGATACACTGAAGCCGCATGAACTGAAGCGCGAAATAAGGAGGGATCCCTGTATTTCCTTTCATTTTTAATTTTCTTACAATTTTCTTAAGGATAAAAAAACCTGAAACTTAAAATAATTATTTTAATGATATTACAAAGCATCTGCAAATAACTGTCACTTCATGACATCAAATGGCAGTAGACCTCTCAGCAGACCCAGTTCTTGTGGAGTCTAGGACTTGATTGATGGGTTAGAACCGTTTTGATGACAAGTAGGACCTGCACAATAATAGGGAGGTCTTATTAATGTTATAGCTGATTGACGTACGTAGTATTTTAGGTGAAATTTGGTGTGTTTGAAAATTTTCTTCTGATTCTAATTGGTGCTGAACAAGTCAGGGTGATTATTTCACTTTGCTAAAAAGCATGCCATACTGCACATTTTCTATGCATAGATCAGATGGCTGTGTTCTATCTTTAAATAGAGGGATGACGAGCTTCAGAAATTTTAGATGTACAAGCTGTGAATAATTGATTGCCAAATTGTTTTTTTTTTTTGTTTTCATGGAGGCACTGCTGCAAATCCTCTAGGAGATTTGACTGTATAAGTCTGAGGCTCTGACAGAGCGTGTGAACCCCGTGGCTTCCTCCCAGTGGGATCAGTGATGCTATTATTGACCATTTATACCGGGTGGCTGCAAAAAGTGCTGTCTCTTGTTGACAAGGGAAATGTGTTACTGGACTCATTAAGAGTCCAGTTTAAGGGGTAAATAAAAGAACATCTTGCATTCTCATTAAAGAAACCCTTTTATGCTGATGAAGAAGCAGCTTTATCAGCCCAAATTAGTACCAGAGCAAAATGTCAAATATTCACACATTATGTTCAAGAGAGTGGGGCTGGTGGCGTAGTGGTTAGGGTGCTGCGCTCATGATCGGGAGGTTGTGAGTTCGAATCCCACTGAGACCCTCACTGTGCTAAGACCCCTGGGCAAGGTCTCAACCACAAGTGTGCCTCTGTTCACCCAGCAGTATAAATGGGTACCAGTAAAATCTACTGGGAAGGTAACCTGCGATGGACTAGCATCCCATCCAGGGGGAGTTGAACGAGGCTTGGGTGTAAAAACCCCATGTTCAAGAGAATAGTGTTTTACATTATCAATGACCTTAAATCACCACCCATCCCGGCTGACTCTGGGGCAAGGGATGGTAATAGCCTGGATAGCTCACCAAGCTACACAGGGCCAACACACACATACAACCATTCACACTCACATTCACACCTAGGAGCAAATTGGAACAACCAATTAGCCTACTGTGTGCATGGTTTTGTATCATGGGAGGAAACTGGAGTCCAGAACCTGGGGAAACCCATGTAAGCATGGGGAGAGCATGCAAACCCTACAAAGAAATGTCCAAGCCTGGGAATCGAGCACAAGACTTCTTGCTGTGAGGTGGACGTTCTAACCACCGTACCAGCGTGCCGCCAAGCTTCTTAATATTAAACTAATAATTGAAACCGCTATTGAAAATTCTACTGATTCTGTTGACATTAGCAATGTTTTTTCTGAGATATCCATCCCTCTCAACCACAGTAATCAATTAAATTCTGCTTTCTGTTTTTTTTTTCCTCTGACCATCCCTCTTGTTCTCTTTTACAGCAGCGTCCAGTGAAGCAGTCCCTGGCTAGCTCTTTGTGTCGGGAATCCCATTGGAAGTGTCTTCTTCTCACACTGCTTATGTATGGATGCTTTGGCACATTGACCTGGTGCGGATTATGCAAGGTTCCCGTCCTCACAAGTCCCATAGAGCTTGCAGCTACAGTGTTAGAAAATGAAGACCAGTCTACAACTTCAACTGCTGTTAACGCTTACAGCCCTGATGAGTTGGCTCTGGACAGCCCTTGTTCAAGCGGTTACATCTACATTCCTCTGGCTTTTCTGGCCATGCTGTATGTGGTATATTTGGTGGAGTGCTGGCACTGCTACTCCAAGACTGCCATGCTGGCACAAGCAGAGGTTGCGGAGGTATACGAACGTGTGCAGAGACTTCAGCAGGCTACGCCATGCATCTGGTGGAAAGCCATCAGCTACCATTATGTGCGAAGGACCAGACAGGTAACACGTTACCGCAATGGAGATGCATATACTACAACACAGGTGTATCATGAACGGGTCAACACACATGCGGCGAGCTCAGAGTTTGATTATGCCAGGCTGGGTGTAAAAGATGTCTCAAAGGAGCTAAGGGGCCTCATGCAGCATCCGGCAGTCCGTCTACGCTTTACGAAGTGCTTTAGTTTCGCCAGTGCCCGCGCAGAGGCTGCTTATCTCACACAACGTGCACGATTCTTTGGGGAAAACGAAGGTCTAGATGACTACATGGAGGCACGGGAAGGAATGCACCTAAAAAATGTAGACTTCCGTGAACATATACTGGCTTTCCCTGACCCTGCCCGGCAACCCTGGTATGCACGCCGAAGATTGTTCTGGCTTGCCTCAGCTTTTCTGCTGTCATGGCCTCTTCGTGTTGTGGCAGAATATCGCACTGCGTATGTGCATTACCATGTTGAAAAGCTGTTTGGCGATGAAGATGACAGCAGTAGAGGAGATGGAAGTGAGAATGGAGGGATCACCGAGAATGTAAATGGACCTGGAGGAGGGGGCATCGGATCTAGCTACCGTGCCATTTCCCGGGTTAACACTGTTGACATGACGGAACTTGAATGGCACATTCGCTGCAATCAGCAAATGGTTCCCAGCTATTCTGAGGCACTGCTGATGGATCCTGGCTCAGATGTGACCCAAGGAACTAACCCCCCTCCTGCTTGTGCAAATTCCAACACAGCAGGACCTACATTGCCTGTGGCCTTTGCTTCAGCTTACCTGCTTCAGAGCTGCCCCCGCTGTCGGAGATCAACTAGCAGCATGTCGCTCCCTTCTAGGCTCAGAGGCCCAACAGCCGCCCTTCTGACCGGCACTGTGGCTGGTATGAGGGCTAGCGGAGCAGGAGTTGCTGCTGGAGGTCCTGGCAGGCTTGTCCTGAGTAGAAGTGGTTTTTCATTGGGTCGACTCCAGGCCACACGTCCCGCATCCCTATTCCATTCCCGTAGTGTGGGCGGAGGTCTGGGAGGAAGAGGGGAAGATGGAAGCGGTGTAGGAGCAGGAGGTGGAGGGTTTCTTGGGTTGGGCTCAAGACAGGATGAAGAGAGCAGAGGGGTGCTAGAGGGAGAAGGGGAGGATGAAGAAGAACAGGGAAATGAGGAGGCTGGGGAGGAGGAACGAGAAAGACCAGAAGAAGAAACGGAGCGGATTGAAGATAGCAGTAGAGAAGAAGTGAGAGACGGAGAAAGGGATCGACCTCCTGCTTATCAGGATGCGTTTTTCTTCCCTGTATTAATAGTACACGGAGAGGAGAGTTGTCACTCAGGAGAGGATATCCCTTAAACAAAAGGGACAACGTTCCAATAAAAGAAAATCCAGAGGGCGGCTGTAAAAAGGAAGAGGTAGCACTGTTGTTTATGAGAAGGATAAGCGACAGTAGGAACTGATAATCTCGATAGCTATAAGGAAAAGATTTGTACAGTGAGTCGATTCAGTATATCTATGCAAGTTTGAGAGACGTCAGGTTAAACAAGCGACAGGTACTCTATAAGTTCTTTCTCCATTTTGTCAAACTCAAAAAGGAAGAATATGAAAAAAAGAAGAGAGAGAAATAAATAAGTAAATAAAACCTCTCAGAAATTTTCCAAATTAAATATATCATAGAAATCCTAAGTATCATAATACCAAGCATTTCTGCTTTTCCAGTATCAAGAGACCGGTGATGGACAGAAAATCTTCAGGTACAACAGAATTATCATAATTGCAGCCTTGGAACCCAAACAGATCACAGTCTTCTGTAAGATGCCCCACCTGTGCATGTAACTTGGTTACCTCAGCATACGTGCTGACGGCTGAATTGCAATTACAGTGTATCCCATTTTCCAGCAGTGGAAACACCTCAACCCTGTTTTCTGACCTCCATCTTTCTAGCTTAGTCTGGTCTTACCATCCACAAATACTCTTGCTCTGCATGTTGTTTGCTGGAGCTTGGTTAAAGATAATGGAGATCTATTGGAGATAATGACTTATTGAACATGTTTTGAAGCCTTGGCTCATTTAGGCCGGAGTGTTTCACCTCAGTTGTACAGGTTGAAGAAAAGAAAAAAAGCCTCATTTAAAACAAGAAGGCTGTATTATGGATATGAAATGGGTCAGTACGTACAGTATATGATGATAGAAGTAGCAAGATGTTGAGTTTTCTCTATGCTGGAAGCTTTATCATATCACTGTTATAGTGAAGAACATTGTGGGGATTTTTTTTAAGTACATTTGCTATATTAGTAAGTTTATTAGTTCTGTAGTGTATCACCAGTTTTGCCTCATGAAGGGCTTTGCTCAGCTACTATGCCTCACATAGTAGACACCTTGTTTAATGCGAATAAAAGGTGCAACCATACGACACATTGCCTTCCATCATAGCCTCTGTACTTATTTCTCATATTGTGTCAAATGTGCATGAGCTAGCTAATCACTAATAAAAATGGTTAGTGTGCCAAGAAATACTCACTGATTGTTAATAACTGTACATATTGATGGCCACAGTCTATATCCATTCTGTATATAGGACACATGTTTTCCTTTTTTAATTTTCACACAAATGCTTAAAAAGCCATATTTCCAATCCTTTGGTCCTACGTGCTTTATTTGATTTAAAGGATTTTGTTTTCATATGCGTATTTTATGCCTTTCCATTTTTATTGCTTGTGGATCTGGGACTAATAATAACTCTCTGCTAACCAGCATAGCATATCTGCTACATGAAGTGAAAGGGTTAACAGCCTAGAATTTATTATTATTATTATTATTATTATTGGCCAAAAAATCAATGTTTTTGCTAGGGATAGCATTTTAAAAAATTCTTGGGGCAGTGGTGGTCTAATGGTATAGGGTAGTGGTCCTCAACCTTTTTATCACCACGGACCGGTCAACACTTGGCAAATTTACCGCGGATGGGGGTGTCTTAGATTGTTCAGTTCATCAGTTCATTTTCTGTACCCGCTTAATCCTAGTTTGGGTCGCGGGGAGGCTGGTACCCATCCCAGCCAACTTCGGGCGAGGGAAGAGTACACCCTGGACAGCTCGCCAGGCCATCGCAGGGCGGAAACACGCTGACGGCTTTGCAGCCTCCTCTTGTCGAAAGTCAGCAATGGTTCTTTTACATGCCTCACACCATAGACAGTGAGAGACATGGCCGGCCTTTGATAACCCAGTTATCTGCACTGGGGAGGACAGTGACAACCTTGTGGAGAGTGGGACTCGAACCCCCAACCTTTGGATCAGCGATCCAGCGCCCTATACCACTAGACCACCACTGTCATAGATTGTTTGTATTGTAAATATAACATTTATATAAAATATTGTTAACTTATTATTATTATTATTATTACTATTACCCCCTTGTGGGTTACATTTTAGCGCTCAAATAACCAACATAACCCAGAAAATCCGGTCATTTTTCAAAATAAAAGACTTTTTCAAACTTAAAAATCGTTCAGACTCAGATAATAAATAAAACTGAAATAATGAGTTATTTCTTCTGTGGACCGGTGGTTGGGGACCACTGGTATAGATCGCTGGATCGCTGATCCTAAGGTTGGGGGTTCAAGTCCCACTCTCCACAAGGTTACCACTGCCCCCCCCCCCGAAAAAAATGCAGCTAACTGGGTTATCAAAGGCGGGCCATGTCTCTTACTGTCTATGGTGAGCAGTTCGTGTAAAAGAACCATTGCTGACTTTCGTAAAAAGTGGCTGCAAAGCCATCAGTGTGTTTCTGTCCCTTGCTAAAGTGTTGTGTCAGGAAGGGCATCCGACATAAAAACCTACACCAAATCAAACATGCGAATCATTTGCTGTGGCGACCCAAGAAAAAATGCCAAAAGGAAAAATCTCATAATTTTAAGACAATTTGAAAGGGATTTGGTTAACAGAGAGTTACTTATAAAGTTCTAGTGTTGTTCAAAGGGTAGCCAAAATATTTGGCAATTTTACGTTTCTCAAAATTTCTCAATCCAGCCACCCTAAAATGCTTTTAAGCTTTAAGGTGCCCATTCACTCATGAGCAGCCTGCAGGTTTGCCTTCATTGTCAGTTAATTTTGCCTGAGTAAAATGTTTTCTACTGAAACCACCCAAGACAACAGGCCCAGTATTAGTTATTCACCTTGTCTTACATCTCGTTTTGGTTCTGCGTCTGTTTACAGGAACAACAATGAGACTGTGAGTGGAGGAAAGGGGACATAAACACTTGTGAACAGGAATAAGCCAGTGGTTTCAGAACGACATTGTAGCAGATTCCATTTTATTTTCAAGAGAGAACACTGTAGTTCATATTTATCTCTAAGAAGTGAATGTGCCCTGTTAAGCGCCACCAAAAGCTACAGGCTCAAACACATCCACTCAGTCATTTATTCCGTCTTGTGAATGGATATGCTCTCGTTTCTGATTTTAAAACATGCAGGCTAGACAGACTTAATTTCATAGTGGCACTGATAGAATAAGAGATTTGAAGAGAGAAAAAAAATCCACTTGTCGGCAATGTTCTGTGTTACATCATGAATGTTCACTTCCATTGATGTTATAAAGAGAAAAATCACAGTGAGAAGAAATTCCATGAAATTTAAATAAAGGGTTTGTTTCACACACAATATATAAAGGCTTTAAAATATAGCCACATTTTACAAGTCTAGATTTAAATAAACTTGAGATGACTATTTTACATTCCAGTGCAGACAACAGCTAATTGTTATGTGTGGTTGTGGAGTTGATATACAAGAGTCGGGCAGCTGAATGTGTTTTATGTATGTAGATCTTTATTAAAAAAAACCCAAACAAACATGTGTGAAGATGTTCAATTCCAATTTCATTTAATGGTGGTGGGGGTTGGAGTGGGGGTTGGGGGCCAGTGGGTGAAAGCAGTAAATCCAACAGCATCCATTGCTTCCAAAACTGTGTGCAGCCCAGCAGAAACAGTAGTTTCCACTCTGGGAGAATGTGAACATTGTGAGTGAATGTGCAGTAAAATTCATCTGGAATAGATGGATAGGTTATACAGGATCCCTTTAAATTAAATAAACTCAAACAGCAAGTAAATACCGACTTTTAAACCTCAAACATCATACAATGATGTAAATTGTTCTACTGTAGCAAAGATTTTTGATTTGATGATGGTATCAATAAGAAAGATGATAACGATTGTGATGATGATAACTGATAATGACATCATTTGTGCTATAATAAAACCAGACTGCTTGAATTGAACCGGCTGCCTTATGTCATGATTGCTTATTTCATTTTTCATAGAGTATTATTCCAGAACATAAAAGATTTGTTGACATGGAGTTTTTCTAACACTCGTGTAAAACTTCAAATATAAGCATAAAGCTCTGTGGGTGATTGTCTAAGGGTGGTAGCATCCCATCTGTGACATCATCACAGGGGTATCAGTAGGTGATATCACAAAGTGCATCTCACAACTAGTGGCACACTGTGACAGAGACAGCCCCCTAGAGGAGCACCACTAAGTGGTCGGTCCTGGGACAAGCCACAGTAATAGTAATAATGGGGGCCCTGTGGCTCTCTTGATCACCAGCTGAAATATTTCATTTCCTCTATTTCTGAACCCGTTTCCCCCATTTTTTCTAAACATCATTGGAATGTGTGTGTGTGTGTGTATATGTGTGTGTATATATATATATATATATATATATATGTACATACAGGGGTACCTCACCTAACGATAATCCCAGTAAATGAAAAGTCCAGGTTATGAAAAACATTTTCCTAAAATTTTTGTCTCTGGATACGAAACAAGTTCACGTTACGAAAGCACCATCTCAAAAATTCAAACAATGCATGAGTTGCTCTCCCATTGACCAACGAGTTGATCTCCCAACATCTCGCTTTGCTGGCCTCCCATTGGCTGTCTCCCAACATCCCGCCCCACTGGCCTCCCATTGACTAGGAGGGATGACGCAGCTGCCTTGAGCAGCAGCTTGTTTCATGAGTTTTTCGAGTGTGCTCATTGCAACTTTATTTTTTTTTTGGCTCAGGCTTTTAACCTTACATAAACATTTGTAAGATTATAACTCTGCTCAGAAGATATGGTCAACACGAAGTAATTACCTTAAAAGGTATGCTTTTATAATTTTTAAAGGGTTTAGGGGGTAGTATTGGGGGCCTTGGAAGGAATCACGCGTTTTACATGTAAAATGCGGTTCTACTTACAAAAAATCCAGGTTACGAAACTGCCTCTGGAACGATTTAATTTTGTAAGGTGAGGTACCAATGTATATATTGTATATATAATAGTTACACTATGAAACTAATATGGTGGTAAACTGTGGTTAGGCTCAGACGGATGGATATATCATGAGAAGGGTGTGAGACTACAAAATGAGAACATATTGTGTCATCTGCATCTTCTTGTACATAAATGCACTTGTCACAAAATCCTTGAATAAATGATTGAGCCACTGTGTGGTCATTTCAGGTATTAAAACAAATGATTGAAGAACAAACTCAGTGTGCTGCAGGGTATGACCACTACAGAGCTGTTGAGTAGAATTCTGTTTTATGAATGGAATTCACTATGAAGAGATTTTAGCCTTTTTTGTTTGTTTCTTTCTTTCTACTAGGTCAAGACCAAATGACTCCAACTGGGCGAGGGGGGGTACACCCTGAACAGTGTAACAGGTAACAGTGAGGATTCGTACAATATGTCTTTTAGCTGTAGTACTGTACAAAATCTCGCCTAATAATGTCTATAATAAAGCCTAAAAGAAATACCATCCGCTCATTTGTCATGTGCATATATCTTTTTGCTCTCTTAAAACTACAACTTCACATTTGTAACTCTTATCCATAGAAATTTAATGGAAGGAAGGACTTCTACTTTCTTATTCTTACACAAGTATTTACTGACACCTTCTTCGTCCTGAGGTTTTTGATTAGTTTACACCTGCCATATTGGTCACTCTTTTCTCTTGTCATTTGCTTAATACTGTACTCCCTTCACCACTCAATCCATTTCCATCCCTCTTCCCATCTCACTCCTCAGGTGATGGTCAATTCACTGTGAATTTCTGCCTATGCCTATCTTGGAACTGGTAGATAAGCATGCTCGCAGAGTCTGTGAGACAGACAGACACAATCCAATCATGCTAGGATGAGAAAGGTGAAATATGAGGAGAAACAAGATTTCTAGATATAGACAGGCAGTAAATGCCTGTGATAATCCAAAGCTGGTGGAAAGAAAAATGGTGAATAAATAAAAGTATACATGACTATTATCTGATTGTTGCCTTAAGATTTTTAGGCAGCTTGACAGCGCTGTCATTTGAACTTAGCTTTCCAATTAAAGCTGGAAACAACGGGCTACTACTAACATTCTACCAATTACATTATATTATAGCTTTATAACACTATAGGGGCCGGTGGCGTAATGGTTAGGGTGCTGTGCTCATGATCAGGAGGTTGTGAGTTCGAATCCCACTGAGACCCTCACTGTGCTAAGACCCCTGGGCAAGGTCTCAACCACAAGTGTGCCTCTGTTCACCCAGCAGTATAAATGGGTACCAGTAAAAATACTGGGAAGGTAACCTGCGATGGAGTAGCGTCCCATCCAGGCGGAGTTGAACTCCTGGTCGCTTCACGCTACGGAAACTGGGGATAAGCACCGGCCTGATGAGCCATGAGGCTCGGGTGTAAAAACCCAACGGACTTTACCTTTACAATACTACGGGTAATTTCAATTTCACCAAGACTAATCACTTTTAACAAACATGGGGAAATGCAGATGAATTTCATACAAATTAAGTTGTAGGAACTCATACGAACACCTGCCCTCCTGTCCCTGAACTTAACCCTGCACGTCTTAAATCGTGAATTATTACAATTTCATAAGTGTGAGAGTAATGCTGCTTTAATCTCAAAAATGTAAAATACTCCACCTATGAGCAAGTCATTATGTTTACTTTTATTCAAAGACTATAATCATAGATGTCTACACTTTCATATTTACATAAATACATGAAAAGCAGCTTCAAGATGTAGAATGACACGTTTTTTAAGATTTCTTTTAATAAAAAAATACATGAAAGATGACTACTAGGCAAAATCCAGATGATATCCTATGCATGGTGGTATACAACACAGGAAGTTACATAGATTTAAAAAAAACCCCCACACAACTCCAATCCCCCCCCCCAATAATGATAATATATTATTTTTAATAATGAAACAGAAACTGGACAGTATGATCACAAGGAAGATTGTATTAGTAAATTAATAAACCAATAAAACTCGTGTTGGGGAATGTATGAAAGCAAATTGTCCTTGATTCATTTAGTACTGTGGACATTGATTTGATTTTTGAAACTAGCGTACAATTCTTATAACCCCACGGACTGATTTATGTCCTCAGCAGTACACTGTGCTATTACACAATTAACTATTTCCAAACAATATACAGAGGGAATCTTACAAAAATGAAAAATTCACATTAAGGTGAACTGCACCCTGTAAAGCTGAAACCAGGGCAGATTCTCCAAGCTCTAGTACAGTCTGCAGCAGCATAAATATACAGTGGAAAAATAACACTTTGTGCTGAACAGCTGGACTTTCATTATAAGAAGGGACAAAAACTGACAGCAGGTGGAGCTAATGTATAACCGCACAAAGTGTCCCAATAAACTTTCAGTTTAATCTCTTTAAAACACACATTATATAATCTAAGTCTCAAGGCACTTATTTCCCGCATTATGCCTTCCATTCACTTATTCTATAATACAACTGCATGATCATGTTTCTGAAATTTTCACACACCCCAAAGCTGTTATCATAAACTGAAGGCAGCAGGACAGAAAAATTCTCTCTTTATATAAGGAAGTGTACTATTTTAATCTAGTCCGATTTCTACGTTTTAAATTATGTTCAGATCACTATGAATCAGTAAGTCCAATCTGGCAACCTTAATTTATCGGCTGCCAAGTTACTGCTGCCAATTGCTGGACAGTAACCATGACAACAGGACCTCCATACCACTAGGGAGCAAAGCCACGACCACTGACCAAGATAGCCAAAACCAGTGCTTACGTCTGTGTATGTATGTGTATACTGTATATCAATCTGTGATTGGCTGACTGTGTGATTAACGTGTGCATGCCACACTGCCTATGCCATCTTGTGTTTGTGTTTAGTTTTGTTGTCCTGGCCTTTTGAAGAATGGTTCTGTTTCCGAAGGACTGGCTCCAGGGTCCTCTACCCGAGTGCCATGCTCAGAGCCCCTCTTAAGCTGGACCACCACAAGAATAACTACTATTATCCAACAGAAGAAATTCACCCACACTGCGGTCTAAAAGAGAGGGAGAGATTATAATGAGTACGAAAACACTTCAGTAAAGAAAATTATGCTAATAATTTTCACACATTTACATCAAAATGTGAGAGTCCAGGCGGACCTGAAAACAGGCAATAGGAAAGAAAAAAAAAATACATGATGCAAAATGAATGAATAATACAAAATCGTTAAGCAAAATGAACACCAAATATTTTCACACTCATGTAAAAAATGTTCTGATTACTGCTGGGTCTGACAAGAGTGCTAATGTGTGCCTGGCTCATCATCACACATGTGTGAATTCATGAGATAATGGTGATAAATAACAGTAGATAATAGAATTTGGCCTGTCTGAGGATTATAAATACAGTATACAGTTCACAACATCTTCCACACAAGTAAACGTGAATTCTGTTCTGTCTTTGTAGCAAGGAAAATAATAACCTACCTCCATTTGTGACCCCTAAACTACTCAAATTATCTAATTATCTCTCATTCTTTATATACCGGTGTGTGTGTGTGTGTGTGTGTGTGTGTGTGTGTGTGTGTGTGTATATGTATATATATATATATATATATATATACATATACACACAAGTAGTATTTCCAAATGCTGCTCATCGAATCCAAAAATTTCAGTTTAAAAATTAAACTTAAGCTAATGAGTAATTCTAATTATTAAACAAATCATTCAAATTATAATAAACATTATTGAATTAATTTTAATTGAAGATGAAGGGAAACAGTGTGCAGCATGGTGATGTGTGGGCCTCACAGCACGAAGGTCATGTGCTCAAGTCCCAGGCCTGTTGATTACATTTCTGTGTGGAGTTTGCATACTTTCCCCATGCTTGTGTGGATTTTCCCTGGTGTTCCAATTTGGCAAATGAATGAATGTAGGTATGTATAAAAATATATACTGTATACACAAAGATGAATAACTATCTGCTCAGATCGGCACAATCTACCATGCATACTCAGTTAAGCAAAGAGAGTTGTAAAATGAATGAAAACGTAAGAAAGAGAACTCTCTGCTCTGCTGATTCACATCAGTGCAGGCTGAGTACTAAACGAGTTCAACGGCGCCCTTGCAAGGTCCGTATAACCCGCGCTTTGTTTCAAGCAAGTAAACTACTTTCAGCAAGTGCACTACTATTGAGTGCCTCATATATTGTAAGCGTTGATTGGCTGTTTTAAGCTTCATGTAAAGGGAGTCGGCTCAGCTTCATGTCATGTGACCATCCGTCGAGCATCGGAACCATTTACAAGCAGAAAAATAGTATCACAGAGAATGTTAAAGGTTATATTTGATACTGTATTTGATTAAAATTTATCAATTTAAAATTATTTTTCTTGAATATAATTTATTTGAAATTAATGTTGATATAACTTGATATATTTGATATTATTTTACAATGTTATGTTTATAGTAATTGATTTATGGGTGTCTTATAAGATACGGTAATGGTATTTATGGACGTATAGTACAGTATGAGCGTCATACGTCACACGTCACTGTAAGAACTTGCGTTCACTTTCAACTTACGTTCGGCCATCCGGAACCAATTAAAAACATAACTCGGGGAGTGTCTGTAGTATATATAATAATAATTTCCCAGGTAGACCAAACATTAAAAAAAAAAATTATCATCATCAATACTATTATTATTATCTTGTTTATTGCTCTACCGTACAGGCAATACACTGAGCACACCTGAGATGTGTGGAAGAATGAAAGACTTTAAAAATTATTTAGCTATAATGCTTTAATCATAAAGAGTTGTTATTAAATCCAGGTTAAAACCAGTAGCTGAGAAATGGAACAGATGGTACAGATGCTTCAGGTTTACTTCAGATTTAGTCCAATTAAACCATTCACACCACTTCAGGGGTTTCCAACACACATATGGGTATAAGCCACATCAGAAGCAGTAAAATCAATAAGTTATTTTGATAGGGCCTAACTTGGCATTTCCTGAATACTGAAAAGCACCAGGCCTACTGTAAAAAAGTGCTGACACAATCAACTTTCAGTTTCATAAAATAGGAGACATGTGGAAAGATACCTCAGCACTGTGTAGTTTGGAGTAAAAACTCGACCCGATCAAAGGGCTTTTCCATTTCTTGCTCTGAGCCTGATCACATCTGAAACACACAAACACACAGCCATGATTAGACTGACAAAGAACTACAGGACTTGTTTTCCATTCAGCCCAAACACTTTTACAACCAATTATGGACTTTCTAAAAAAAGTGCTCAAAAAAACTCGGATGTGTTATACTCACTGGGTTATATTGAGCCCAGAGTTGACCACGGAGTCACAAAGTTTGTCTCGACCCACTTTCAGGATGCAGCCCGTCACCAGAAGGAAGAAGAGGAATACTCCACTTATAAGTAAGGAGAAAGTCATCCATACTTTCCCTCTTAAAGCAAAAGGAGATGTATAAGTGAGAGCTAACAAACAAGAAATACAGTAATAGCTAAAAACTTATCAGAAAAATTCTCAGAATCAGAATCAGCTTTATTTTCCAAGTTTGTGAACACAAACTAGGAATTTGTCTCCGATTTAACTTCACTCACTGTCAACAAATACAGATATGAACACGGACAAATATACAGTGTAGAAATATGCTGTGAGGAAATATGTGCAAAAAATACAAAAAGTGACAATATAAACAAATGACAATACAGTGCAGAAACTGTCAGTGACCGAGTGCAAACTAGTGTTCATAGAATAGTAAAGTGAACAAACATGTATACAGTGGATTATTTTCACAGTGGTTTTTCTAGAACTGTGACTTTCTACAGCTCAACCGAGTTACAGACCAGATAAATAAACGGTCTCTGTGCCGGTGGTCTTGGCGTACAGTGCGCCGTTACGCTTTCCAGATGGGAAAGGTTTAAACAGAGCGGGATGTGAGGTGTCTGCAGACATGATATCTGCTCCTTTCCTGCTCCTGGAGCTGCACAAGACCTGGTGGAAGGCAGGTTAGGACCCAGAGTGCAGGTAAGACTAATTCTAGTTAATCTAATGTTTAAATGACGAACTATTAATATGTCTGTATATTTTAAAGATTCACATTAATTAGTGGCATACAGTACCATGCAAAAGTCAAGCAATTTGCAATGAAATGTTGTAAAGGAAAGATGCTTTAAAAAATAATATTTTCTACATTAGAGAACACCATAAACAAATAATAGTAGTACGTAACTAAAACAAAGGTCATATTTAGTATGATGACATTTCAGTCATTCATTTTCTGAACAGCTTTAATACTCAGTAGGATGAGCAGGTTGTGAGGTGGGCTGGAGATACTGTTCAATATTGTCTTCATTTTTTGATGACATTTATCTTTCCAACACTACCATTAGAGTCGGGCTCATCCCCACAATTTCACTGGCCTTGCAAAGCAGTTTTTTTGCATCTGCAACCGTTCAGCCTGCTGCCCCATCATGCAACAGCATAGTCGATAGCGCTGGGCACAACAGACTCCTAGAACATTCAACGACCCCCAACCTTGGGATGTGTAATCCGTCACTCTACCACCGACTGGACCACCACTGCCCTGTGAGACACTTTTCTTGGGAGAAAAAAAAAAATACTCTGAGGTAAATTTTTTTTTGCTTTTTTTGAAAATATGAGATGCAGATTTTACCGAGTATCTTGCAGAACTAGCCAGAAGAATAATGGCTAGTTAATGGCTAACTTGTTTCTTATTTGTACAGGAAAACCTAACAGCCTTCATCGTGTTTTTGTGTGAAAAACATGCTCCTGTGTAATTTGCTGATTTCTTTACAATGAGGCAAGCATTTAGATTTTTATTCGTAAAACTAACGTTTGGATGTCAAATATGTTTCTGTACTGACTTGAAAATTTATAATCACTCACTTATTTGCTGCACCGCTTAAGCCTACTAGGGCTGTGAACACACACAATCATTCATACTCACAGGGGCAGTTTGGAACAGCCAGTTAGCCTAATATGCTGTACTTAGATAAAACCGAGGCAAGCATGGGGAAGCTCCACAGAGAAACGCTGTCGCTGAGCCCCAGACCTGAACCCAGGATTTTCTTGTTGTGTAGTGGACTGTGCTAACCACTACACCATACTGCCACCAAAACGTACAAGTCATCAACCAAAAAAAGCATAACATTTTACTTAAAAATCAATATAGGATAGCTCGACACTGTATTTTGCACAACACTGTACAATAAATAATGCTCTTACCTTCTGGCTTCTCCATCCACACAGACGGAGTAGACCCAGTAGAGGATCGTGGAGAAGCAGAAGACTGCTATGCACACAGAGATGCCTGACACAAAATAACAGAGAGAGGAAGCGCTGGACCACTTCACATCGATTTCTGAACCATTGACGCGCACAGAACCGTACAGCAAACACTTGCCTGAAAAATCACCCTGTGTGTGAATGCAGAAGTCAGAGAGAGGTAAATTAACTGATTTTATTTCATTGATTTTATTATTTTTAGCTGATATAATAACATCAATCTTCATCGTCATAAAACAACAATACTCACTCATTTTCTAAACCACTAAATCCTACTATTAGTGTTAATAAGGAGGGGCTGAAGTCTATCTCAGCTGGTACTGGGCAAAGGAGAGGTAAACCGGGGATTTGGCTCAGTTGGCAGAGCGTCCGCTTTATCCTCCGGAAGGTCGGAGTTCTAATCCGGCCGCGTCATACCATAAGACGTTAAAATTTGGGAGTTGTTGCTTCCTGCTTGGCGCTCAGCATCAAAAGGGTAGAACAACGCAATAACTGGCACCGCATGGTGGCGACGGGTGCCCGGAGCACAAGGGGTGCCGGAGAGCGCTTTCAGCATGCTATTCAGTGTAGATGGAGTGCTATATAAATCTAATACAATACAAATACACCCTGAACAGCTCACCAGATGATTGCAAGGTAACACAATTCACACTCACATTCACACTTAGGGGCAATCTGGAACCACTATGTCCTTCCTGCTGCGAGTCAAACCACCCGTTAAAATGATAATGATAATAATAATTATAATAATAATAATAATGATGATGATGATATTGGCAGTGGTGGCCCGGTGGTAAGGTGCTGGATTGCTGATCCTAAGATTAGGGGTTCAAACCCCACTTTCATCGGTTGGAACTGCTGTCCCCAGAGTGGAGCTAACTGGGTTATCAAAGGCCAGCCATGTCTCTCACTGTCTATGGAGTCAGGCTGTAAAACAACCATTGCTGACTTGTCAAGAGTAGGATGGATAGCTGTCAGCATGTCTCTGCCCTGTGATGGCCTGGTGAGCTGTCCAGGGTGTACTCTGCCTTCGCCCAGAGTTGTCTGAGATGGGCACCAGCCTCCCTGTGACCCTAATGAGGATTAAGCAGTTCTGAAAATGAATGAATGAATGAATTACAGTGGTACCTTGACTTACGAGTGTATTTAATAACAAATTTTCCATGATACAAGCTTCAGTCCCACCCATCCAACAAGCAGAATTTGGTTTACATGCTCTGCTGGGGAAATGGCTTTTCCGGGCCAATTAACCTGGTATTCTTTGGCGTGTATTCATTCCTCTGTGTTCCGAGAACGCTTTCTGTAGTGCTTCTAGATTATTTTCTTTGATGCCCCCTGCAGGAAGAAAAAAAAATATTTCACGCCCCTCCAGTGCCCTGCATGTGACTATAAATAGTGTTTACCGCTGTTCGTATCATTTGCTCGGTGCTTTTTCCCTCCACCAAAGGGGAAAAGAGTGAGAGCGCCACTGCCACCTAGTGTAATTGTGCATCCTCTACAGTAGGTGGCAGTGGTGCTCTCACTATGTTCCCTACAGCATAGGGAACAAAGTGAGAGTGCCACTGCCACCTACTGTAGAGGATGCACAATTACCCTTAATTTTAGTTCAGGAAAGCAAAAAACCACATGTTCCCAGGGTCATACCCGCATCACACTGCGTGCCCCACTATTTGAGAAGCACTGGCCTTGTGGAAGCTCACCTCCTTTAAAGCTTTTCCTCACTGGCATTCGTAGTGTGCACATGCACAAAATTCTCATCCTTCTCTGTTATGCACTACCTCATGCCTGCCCACATGAAATCTTTGCGCCCAAGTGACATCTTTGCCGCAGCTGATGATCGGAAGGGTTAGTTAACTTATTGTTTATTCTTGTCTTTTTATTATTTATTATTATTAATGTTAATGTACATGTATTATTATCAAATATTTATTGTTTTTACACATTTATCTTAAATATAGGTAAAAAAGGTAAAGTCCGTTAGGCTTTTTACACCCGAGCCATAGTGACTCATCGGATCGGTGCTTATACCCGGTTTCCATAGCATGAAGCAATTAGGAGTTCAATTCCTCCTGGATGGGACGCTAGTCCTTCACAGGTTACCTTCCCAGTATATTTTTACTGGTACCCATTTATACTGCTGCATGAACAGAGGCACACTTGGGGTTAAGACCTTGCCCAGGAGTCTTAGCACAGTGGGGGATCTAACTGGGATTTGAACTCACAACCTCCCAATCATGAGCACTACACCACCGGCCCCACATCTTGAATATAGTTGGTCAAATATACGTGCTTGTGGCAGGTTATATGAGTTTGGGATGGGGTTGGAACGGATTAATTGGTTTTCTATTATTTCCTATGGGAATTCTTGTTTTATCTAACAAACATTTTGACTTACGAGCTTGCCCTCGGAACAGATTAATTTCGTAAGTCAAGGTGCCACTGTATTACTATTCATCCATCCACTGCCATAATAATAATAATAATAATAATAATAATAATAATAATAGTGGTTATATATAGCATAACTTGAGCGTTAATTATTGCATTATAATAAATAAATAATTTCCAAAAATAATAAAGAGTCGGGTTCTATTTTGATTTCAGGATATATATATATTATATTATATATATTATATATATATATATATATATATATATCTTCTATATTGATGAAACCAGTGTGTGAAGAATGTACAGTATAAATGCCCAGGTCTCACACTGCCCTCTGTGACACCTCTCGTTCCTCAGCGGGTCACATGACCAAGCGAAACGAACAAAACCGGAAGAGATTGAGTGAGACGCTCTGTTTTAAAATCTTTGTCCTTATTTTCACATGATTTTCATTTTCGGTTTGAGCACAAACACGGACTGTTTAGTTCTTCATATTCACATGGGTTTGGAGTTAAAAATTAATCCTCTTACTTTCACTTAAAACCCCTTAAAGACTTTCACTAGTCATGTGACACACGAGCACAGTTGAACTTTCCCTTCCGGCCGTTTACTTCTCTTCAGCAGAAACTTTAAGCTATTAAATCCGGAACTTACTTTTTCGCTGCTGACTGCAAAGATTACACGCAACCGTACTGCACGGGGGGAAAACCAAAAGCTTCTCGGTATTCTTGGATACTTTGGTCCAGAAAAACTTGGTGGAACTTTATTGAGCTTCTCACTGACACGCGCGTGTCACGCAGTGAGCAATTCTCAACGTCTTTTAACGCAAAAAAATCCTCAGAAAACACAGATGAAAATGAACCATTACTTTTTTTTCTTTTTTTTTTTTAACCTGCTGCTTGTTTTTACCTGAGAGATAGTGACGGAAGCGGCGGTGATAATTCCACAGACGAAGCTGCAGGCGTTGAGCGCGAGCTCCAACAGCAGCGGCAGCGCCATCACGAGTCACGAGTGAAAGGAACTGCGCGCGCTCCACATACAGTACACTCCATCCACCTCTCTCTCTCTCTCTCTCTCTGACACACACACACACACACACCGCAGGACCAGTGATGAGCAAGACCCTGAACAGATGGTCAATTCTCAGAAGCTACTGAGATTTCCTGCAATTTTCTCTGTCTAGTTTTACACAATCATTGAAATGATGATGTTTTATTTTCGAAATTCATTTATTAACATGGCAATTCATGTGTGTCTATGACCTCATGAGGCCTAACCACAATGACTTTTATATAGATACTGTATATTGGTATAAAGTTAACCTTTAGTGTGTGCCTTCAATATATAATGCATTTCATGTAAACAATATTACCGGTATGTCATGTTCAGCCTGATGAGTGAGATGGCAAAATGGCCATCACACACACACACCACATAATATAGATATAAATCCGAGGATAATTGTCAGACACGATCATTTAAAAAAAAATCCCACATATCTGATATGTGCCTTTGTGCATTCTCAGGTTCATTAACTTATAAAACATATTTGTGGTTTTTCTTTCTGCAATTCTGCTCCTCACCAGTATGTGAATGAATATATATATATATACACACACAGGGTTGTCACTGTCCCCCCCAGTGCTGCTAACTGGGTTATCAAAGGCGGGCCATGTCTGTCACTGTCTATGGTGAGAGGCATGTAAAAGAACCATTGCTGACTTTCGTAAAGAGTAGCTGCAAAGCCATCAGCGTGTTTCTGTCCCTTGCTAAAAAAGGGTTGTGATAGGATGGGCATCCGACGTAAAAACCTCTGCCAAATCAAACGTGCGAATCAGATGATTCGCTGTGGCGACTCCTGAGTTAAAAAAAAAAAAAAAAAGGGAAAAAGCCGAAAGGAACACAGACATATATAATATATGTATATATATATATATATATATATATACACACATTATATATATATATATATATATATATATATATATATATAATGTGTGTGTGTGTATGTGTATGTATATATATATATGTGTGTGTGTGTGTGTGTGTGTGTGTGTGTGTGTGTATATATATATATATATATATATAAGTAAAAATAAAAGGACAGAACAAAGACTTTCTATTGAAACTTCATTTTCACTACAGATCTGTTTCGCGGGGTGGTGTAACCATCCTCTCTCTTCAGGTAATTACAGACGAATGAAGTTTCAATAGAAAGTCTTTGTTCTGTACTTTTATTTTTACTTATTTTCACTTATATTTGCTCTACGAAAAAGTATTGAGCACTCCCTTTTGGAAGGATCTACTCATAAAATTCTATATATATATTTCTTTCTTCCTTTCGGCTTTTTTCCCTTTATCGGGAGTCACCACATCAAATCATCTGATTCGCATATATATATATATATATATATATATATATATATATATATATACACACACACACACACACACACACACACACACAGCGAGTCCTCGGTTTACGACGCTGATCCATTTTTAAGACGTGATGTAACCTGATTTTCAGTGTAAGTCGGAACATAACATAAAATATACTGAAAAGTACTGTACGTACAGTGCTATAATAAAATGTAAGTTAATGACATAAAAAAGTATTAAAAAAAAAAAGAAAACAATTCCTTACCACAAGAATGAAATACAGTAAGGGAGGGAGAGACGGGCTTATTGTGCTGGAGAAGCTGAGGCAGGTGAGCCTGGACTAGTAGATGCAACTGAGGTAGAGGGTACAGGATCTGTTGCAGGCCTCTCTACCTTCTTAAAATACTGCTCCAGGTTCGACTGGACAGAGAGCAACCTCTTCTCATCCAAGATCTCCTTGTAGCATTGCATCAAATCCATGATACCTCGAAACCCTAGTGAACCTTTCCAAGTTGGGATCCTGAGCCTCAAAAGTTGCCAATGCTTGCTGCATCTTGCACGCCCGAAACTAGTTCGCGTTTGTTTATGTAACCGTGTAAGACGTAATGATGTGTAATATTATTTTTTATATTTTTATGGGGACGCGTTTGTAACCACAAAACGGTGTAAGTCGGGACCAGCCGAGGACTCCTTATATATATATATATATATATATATATATATTAGATTGAGATGGTTTGGACATGTACAGAGGAGGGATAGTGAGTATGTTGGTAGTAAGTTGCTGAGGTTGGACCTGCCAGGCAGAAGGCCTAGAGGAAGACCAAAGAGAAGATTTATGGATGTGGTGAAGAAAGACATGAAAGGAGTTGGTGTGAAAGAAAAAGATGCAGAGGATAAGGTGAGATGGACACAGATGATTCGCTATGGTGACCCCTGAAGGCAGCATATATTTATTGGGCAGTCGTGGTCTGGTGGTAAAAGGTGCTGGATCGCTGATCCTAGGGTTGGGGGTTCGAGTCCCACTCTCCACAAGATTGTCACTGTCCCCCCATGCAGCTAACAGGGTTATCAAAGGCCAGCCGTGTCTCGCACTCTATGTTGAGAGGCATGTATAAGAACCATTGCTGACTTTCGTCAAGAGTAGGCTCATAGCCGTCATCGTGTTTCTGCCCCTCGCTAAAAGGTTGCGTCAGGAAGGGCATCCAACGTAAAACCCTATGCCAAATCAAATATGTGAATCATCAATATGACTTCCATGAAGATGGAAGCAGATGACTCACTGTGGCGACCCCTGAAAGGGAACAGCCGAAAGGAAAAGAACAATAATACTACACAAACACACACACAATTTGTTCAAAACATTATAGTTAATTTCTGAAGTTCTAGTGAAAATATTCCAGAAACTGTTCAGAACAGTGTAACTCACTTCACAAGTTGATTGTAGGCTGCTCAGCTAAAGTGATCCCAAATGGAAACCAAAACCTGAAGGAGGTGGGGAAAAAAAGTGGAAATCTACAAACCAAAATGGCTGAAAGAAGAACCACAATGGTGAGAATTCGGCCAACAATCAGCACCAGGAAGATCAAACAAGGTTGAAATTTGAATGTGAGTCCTGTTACAATTAGAAGACACCTATGTGAAACCAAGATATCAGCAAGAAGTTCCCTATAAAGTCCCACTGTTGAAGAAAAGACATGCTGAAGACATTACAATTTGCCAAAGAGCACATTGACTGGCCTAAAGAGAAATGGGGCAACATTTGGTGACTGATGAAAGTAAGTTTGTTCCTTTTGGGTCTTGTGGCTGGAGACAGTTTGTCAGATGACCCACAATCACTGAATTCAAGGCACATTACACTGTGCAGACAGTGAAGCCTGGTGACGCCAGCATCATGATATGGGGATGTTTCTCATACTACGGTGTCGGGCCTATTTATAATATACCAGGCATCATGGATCAGTTTGAATATATCAGAATACTTAAAGATGTCGTGCTGCCTTATGCTGAAGAGGAAATGTTTTTTTGGTATCAAACCAACAAAATTGATGTTATGGAGTGACCAGCTCAATCTTAATGCAATAGAAAACTTGAGCCGTGACATCAAAAATACAGTTTGAGGCAAAACCAAGAAACACAAGGCCAGTGGTGGCCTAGTGGTGTAGGTGTTGGATCACTGCTCCTAAGGTTGGGGGTTCAAGCCCCACTCACCACTGGTGACTGGGTTATCAAAAGCTGGCCATGTCTCTCACTGTCTATGGTGAGAGGTTCATGTAAAAGAACCATTGCTGACTTTCAACAAGAGTATCTGCATAGCTATCAGTGTGTTTCTGCCCTGCGATGGCCTGGCGAGCTGTTCAGGGTGTACGCTACCCTCACCCGGAGTCGGCTGGGATGGGCGCCAACCTCCCCGTGACCCTAATTAGGATTAAGCGGTTACGGAAAATGAACTGAACTGCACATTTTTCAGTTTATACAGTGAATGAGTTTGTAAAGAAGAAAGCAGACACTGCTATTTTTTTAACATTCAAATACTTTATTCACTTTTTTCTTCAATTTCTTTAAAGGAATGACACCAATTTGATATTTTTCTTCATGTTTTGATTTGGAATAGAATGTGTAAGTGTTCTCAAAGCATTTGTGTGTCTGGAAATAAAAGCTATTAGGATTTCTCAGCTTTATTCTTTTTTTAACACAATGCTATTACAGTACTGTATACTGGAAGGTCAACACACATACACTCACACCTGTGTTTTGGACTGTTTTTTGGACTGTTGGCTGAAACCGGAGTACCCAGAGGAACACAGGAAGCACATGAAGGAGCAACACAGAAATGCCAGAGCCTGGGAATAGAATCGAAGTCCGTTTTATTGTTAGGCAAGTGTGCTAACCACTGCACCACCATGATATATATACATATATATATATATATATATATATATATATATATATATATATATATATATGTATATGTATGTATGTATGTATGTATGCATGTATGTGTATATATATATATATATATATATATATATATATATATATATATATATATATATATATATGTATGTATGTATGTATATATGTATATATATATATGTATGTATATGTATATGTATGTGTGTGTATATATATATATATATATGTGTGTGTGTGTGTGTGTGTGTATACTGCTCTACATTTCCCCTCCAACCCAGAATCATCAATTACTACTTTTAGCAATGCATTTTATGTTAGAACTTCTATATAGAAGAAAAACGTGTCATGAAATCTTTCATGTCGATCTGGTCAGAGTTGCATCCCAGCCATGGTATATCATATTTAAAAAAATTAGGTTAACTCATGATAAGTTGGTGCATCAGTCACTCCTTCCGGTGCTCACTCCCTAGGTGGATTTAGTGCCCATCCTCAGACACACTTGGCATTAAGCAGGAATACTGAAACCCTGGTCCAGTAATGTACGCATGCACATACACACATGCTTGTTTTTGAGTGAAGGAAAAATGAGAAACTTTTAAAATCTAAAATTACATGGAAAACATACAGAATTTCATGAAAGCTCAGAATTGAAACCTGGACCCTATGACATCTCAGCACCCAGCTGGGTGAGGGCAGAGTACACCCTGGACAGTTTGCAAGGCCCGTGAAGGCTATGTGCACTACTCTTGACAAAAGTCTTCAATGGTTCTTTTACATGCCTCTCACCACAGACAGTGAGAGACATGGCCGGTCTTTGATAACCCAGATAGGCAGACAGTGATAGACAGACAGACAGTGAGAGACGTGGCCGGTCTTTGATAACCCAGATAAGCAGACAGTGATAGACAGGCAGTGAGAGACGTAGCCAGTCTTTGATAACCCAGATAGCTGAACTGGGGGTACAGCAGTGAGAACCCATTGATAGTGGGGCTTGATCACTAATCCTGCACCTTACCACCGCTCACCACCGCACCCTATAACACAACATATTAAGTCATATATATATATATATAGAGAGAGAGAGAGAGAGAGAGTGAGAGAGAGTGGTGGTCTGGTGGTAAAGGGCGCTGGATCGCTGATCCTAAGGTTGGGGGTACGAGTCCCACTCTCCACAAGGTTGTCATTGTCCCCCCCAAGTGCAGCTAGCTGGGTTATCAAAGACCGGCCATGTCTTCCACTGTCTATGGTGAGAGGCATGTAAAAGAACCATTGTTGACTTTATTAAAAGAGTAGCTGCAAAGCAGTCAGCGTGTTTCTGTCCCTTGATAAAGGGTTGTGTCAGGAAGGGCATCTGACATAAA
>CM045745.1:16877781-16947781 GCA_024760905.1 Plotosus lineatus | reverse complement strand
TTTAACCTGTGATCATCATAAACATACTGTATTGTTCGAACTTTATAGAAGATTCCTTTTTCCATCTAAATAGCCGCACAGTGATGCAGTGTAATATGTTAATTGGCTGATCAATTTTAATTTTTAATTCTTCATTTCTCAAAATACATGTGAACGCTTTCTCCTTATTGCATACTGTGCTAAAAAGGATATTGCCCCAGGACCAAGATAGAGAGCTGTATCTCCTCCATCAAGTCCAACTCTCATCCCGTCATCTCGCCCTCTATCAACAAGAGGAGGGTTTAACTGGCTGAGCAGAGGCAGTGGAGGGAATGAGGGATTATGAGAGCGAAAGTCCATGAAGGGTTCATTGGGCAGCGCATCTTTGTGGAGCGGCATACTTGAAAGAGAACGAGTAAAAAGGTGCTGCATGGTGTAATGAAGAAGAGGCAGGGGCAGTGGAGGAGGGTTCGGAGGACAGGAAGGCAGGAAGGTGTCTTTGTTCCTTGGTGGTAAGAGTGCTGAAAGATGGGGCTGGGGTAAAAGGGGTAAGCTGGAATTCGCCTGAGGAATCAGGAGGCTCTTGTGTCTACTTTGAATCAGGGGGTTCCTCTTCTCCTGAGGTCTCTTTGCAACCAGTGGTAGTGCTTCAGCTTGTTCTGTCATACTGGCAGCCACCACAGACCTTTGCTTCTTGTCTGGGTTTGGGTCGAGTGATCTACTAGTAGGAATCTCCTGAGTTAGAACTGCAGTGGAAGGTGGTGTTGGGTCAGGTTCGGCATAGAGATGGAGAACTCTGTCAATGACTCGAACCACTGCGCTGGACAGCTCCTGCTTCAGAGCCTGAGCGAATTTCTCACTGCCGCTCGCATTCTCCCATTCTCCTTGCACCAGACTGCAGCCGAGCCACACTCCAGCTCCATCCAGCTCCATGTCAAGGTCCAGGTCCACAGGAGTTTCTGGAAATACGTCAGAATTCTCATTCCCTGGACTTTCTGTTTTTTTCTCGTTAGCACCCAAAGTAGGATAGATCCCACTGCTGAGTTGATGGTCTGATTCTTCTTCAGAAAACATCTCTGCTGTCTCATCCATCACGCCATCTTCCCCATCTCCTCCTTTCTCTTCCTCTACGTGATGTTCTCCATATACTTGCCACACTTTGCGCTGAAGCTCCAGCAGTTTCCCTCTGGTTTCTTCTAACTGGAGTTTCAGCTCATGTCGTTGCCTTTGCCTCCCCTCCCTGCTCTCCTTCCTCCGCCCCCTTTCCTCTGCACTTTTCTCTCTTCCCAACTGACTGACACTCCTCCTACCTCTGTGCCCTTCTCTTTCCACCTCTGCCTCTCTCTTTACAGTACTGTCCACTCTCAGCTGCTTCACTCTCAGAAGGTCCTGATTCCAATCACCAGACTCTCTTCTCCTGTCCCCAAGTCTGTACTGTGGAATAGGGTTTCCTCCAGTAGCTGATTTCCCCCCAAACCTGTCTGCATCCACCTCTTGTTCGTCTTCGTGTACCCGCAGTTCGGAGAATAAGCACTGGCCCGGCCTATATCCACCCCACCTCTGGGAGGCACTGTTGGGGTGTAAAAGTGGAGAAATGATGGGGCCGGTGGAGCTGGACTCTGGTGGACTGTGGTACAGGTCGAAATGGCATACCTGAGACGGCTGCTGCTGGAAAAGATCTGAAGGGCAATCCATCACCCCAGGGCTCCTCAGCCTGGAATTCTGGACATTAAAATTGCTTGTGTCAGTATTTAAAAAAAAAAAAAAAAAAAATGCATGTGAGCCTCGCTTTCTGTGTTATCTTTGTCAGCAACATCTTTCTCTCCCTTTCTCTTTCTCTCTTTCACCTCACTCTGCATGTGTGCGTTATCAGCTCATGGACAGCTGTGGCCACTGTTTATTCAGATTGTTGACTCTATATCCCTCATCCTTCTCTCTCCCTTGCTTTCTCCTCTACCACACACACATACACATAGAGAGAGAGAGAGAGAGAGAGAGAGAGAGAGAAGGCAAATATTTTCAATGAGATTACTACAGTGGATCAGATACATGTAAGATTCGAGGCTATATAGTACAAATCATGGATCATAACTTGCATAAATGTTTTAGTTTTAAACCAGAGAAATGTGAGTGCTTTTTTTTTTTTTTTTTTTTAATCGCCTCTATTATAATATTGGTAGATATTACCTCTCTGTAATTTGTGTGTATTATCCTCTCAAATGTCACAGATGGCATGCGTTTATTGGAGCTGAATGGCAAGCTGGTTATCCGCCATGGGGAATGAATAACCTAATAGCCTAATAATAGGATAAGATCGGAGTCCCAAGAGCAATTATTAACAGTGACATGGAAAGTACATGTTTAAAAACATCGATCAAGACAAGTTTCCTAGCTGGGGTATGATGTAATAATGTAAAAGTGTAGGGTGTTGGGTTACTCCGGATCCCGGCGGCACGCGCTGCCCGTGTCGCACATTCATTCACCCCGCCAGCACCAAACAAAGCTATTTATCCAAGGGATCATCAAAAAGGTTTCAGATTAAAAAAAAAAAAATCACACTTTCATCAAAGATTGGTAAGGATCACTTACTGTGCGGTGGAGGTGAAGGCGTCCCCGGGACGGTCCGTTTGAGCCGTGATTTCTCTGATGGTGTTTATTCCTGGAGAGGCGGCCGGCACGCTGTGGTCCTGCAGAGCAGCAGCGCCGAAAGTGCCACCGAGTTTCCTGCTGCTGCGATTCCTTCCGTTTCCCCACCGCGCTCTTACTGTCCAGTGGGCGTGAGGTGTGAGGGAGGGACTGTCTGTGTGTGTGAGTGTGTTTGTGTGTGTATGTATGTATGTGTGTGCGCGGACGGACAGACAGCGCATACACAGTCCGGTTTCCATAACTTCAGGAGACAATCTATAGACTTAGATTTAGATTCTGGAGTCTTGACCCCAACCCGAACCCGAACCCACTTTGCCCAATCGGAACCCAGATACTTTCACCACAATCTTTTACACTAAGCCTACCACAACCCTAATCTCCCTGAAGCATGTCTTCACCTTTACGTTTTCAACAATTAACGTTATGGGGACTTTGTGTTTTGTCCACATAAGGAAAACATCACCACCAAAATACAATAAGTGTGAAAGACAGATTTACATACCAGACCACACACACGCGCGCACGCGCACGCACACACACAGACATGTTCACATGCAGAGAATCAGACAGACAGACAGACAGACAGAGACAGCGAGAGACTTCAGTTATCACCCTTCTATTTTATTACAGGTGTTGTTGCAGGTTTTACAAGTTTTTGACCCAGTAACACCTGATCTGAAGGTTTTTATTCACGGATAACATTGGAATGATCGGACCTATCTTCTTCTTTTCCTTTCGGCTGTTCCCTTCAGGGGTCGCCACAGCAAATGATCTGCCTCCATCTCTCCATATCCTCTGCATCTTCTACTCTTACTCCAACGACCTTCATGTCCGCCTTCACCACATCCATAAATCTCTTTGGTCTTCCTCTGGGCCTTTTGCCTGGTAGTTCCAACCTCAGCATCCTACTACCAATATACTCACTATTCCTCCTCTGTACATGTCCAAACCATCTCAATCTAGCCTCTCTGACTTTGTCTCCAAAACATCTAACATGTGCTGTCCCTCTGATGTACTCATTTCTGATCCTATCCATCCTCGTTACTCCCAAAGAGAACCTCAACATTTTCATCTCTGCTACCTCCAACTCTGACTCCTGTCTTTTCCCCAGTACCACTGTTTCTAAACCATACAACATCGCTGGCCTCATCACCGAATGATTGGACCTATAGATCAGTAAAATTTATATCTGGTGGTATAAGGCGCTGGATCGCTGATCCTAAGGTTGGGGTTCGAGTCCCCACAGGGTTGTCACTGCCCCCCCACCCCCACCCAGTGCAGCTAACTGGGTTATCAAAGGCGGGCCATGTCTCTCACTGTCTATGGTGAGAGGTTCATGTAAAAGAACCATTGCTGACTTTCATAGAGGAGCTGCAAAGCCATCAACATGTTTCTATGACCTGGAGGAGAGGGATGGGCACCGCCAGGCCAAATCAGCCCAAGTCTCGCCATGAAGGCGCCCCAAGGACATCCTCAGATGGTAAAGGGATATAGTGAAGTGAATCCTAGTTAGGGTCGGAGGGAGACTGAAACCAGACCATCCCAGGGCCAACCTAGGGTTGACCTGGAACCACCAGTTAGCCTCTGATCAAAAATACACTATAAACATATGAAACAGACCGAGATGTACACGATTCATGACGTGCGCATTGACACGTCTCTGGGGACTCAAAGTCTTCCAAAGGGCAGAATGCACTGACTGACTGATTTCTACAGAGGCTTGTAAAACATGTAAATAATAAATAAGTTTGCGGGAGAAAGAATGAATAATTAGAATCCATACACGGAATACATGGATCATGATATTAATGTAAATAGTCTTGTAAACCTATGTGAAGTGGACAGGGTTAAATCTGGATGAATGATACAAACCTAACAGAGATTAGATTTTCATTGAAACAGGCATCACTGAAGTGTAAACACAAACATTACACACAATTCTAAATATACAGGCAACACATGGCTTGATGTTTATTCCTATCATCAGTTCTGCCTCAGCAAGATATCACATAGATGTCTGTTTAGTCAGTTGATATGTTTATTTGTTTGTTTCTTGATTTGTTTATTTAGGTGTAAAAGGTGAAGTGGCAATTTGAATGGTAAAACATTTCGAGGGCTGAAGTTTTGCCACCCATGTGTTCACACCCATAACCTGCTTGGGGTAAATTTCCATCAATTTGACTTTGGCTTTTAAAGTGTCATGAGATTATCACGTTTCCAAAACGCACTGAGGTCAGGGCCAAATACAAACTAACATGTACAATTTAAAGGGGACATACTGTGGAAAACTTCTTTTTTGTACTGTATCTTCCCATTGTGATCACCAAAGAAAATGAATAAGCAGACAGAGCAGATCAATTTCAAACATGCACGGTTATAACAAATAATCTTCTCTTATTTTCCTAAAACTTTCGTTATGACTGCCATGTCAACCTGGATTAAGAAGCTGAAGAAAAGACCACCACCACCCCTCCAAAAAAAAAAAAAATCACATTTTGTTGCTTTGTCCCCTGAAATGAAGACACTCACAAAATTTACTTTTCCAGTTCTATTTCATTCATTTTCTAAGCCGGACAGCTCCAGGCTATCACAGGGTCCAAGTTCTTCGCTTCATCATTTATCCCTTAACATCTGGGGATGTCGTTGGGGTGCCTTCATGGCGAGACTTGGGCTGATTTGGCCTGCCGGCGCCCATCCCTCTCTAGGTCGTAGAAACACACTGATGGCTTTGCAGCCTACTCTTTACGAAAGTCAGCAATGGTTCTTTTACATGAACCTCTCACCATAGACAGTGACAGACATGGCCTGCCTTTGATAACCCAGTTAGCTGCACTTGGGGGACAGTGACAACCCTGTGGGGACTCGAACCCCCAACCTTAGGATCAGCGATCCTGCACCCTAACCACTAGACCACCACTGCCCCGGGTCCAAGTTGTATTTACTCAATTCAAAGATTAGCAGCAGTTGAGGAAAATAAAATAAAACAAGAATAACTGAGGTTGTTGAAGGATCAGATGTCCAGGTACACAGTCACTTTTTACTTTGGCTACAGCAGTGAGCCTCCTGATGGGATACTTCTCTACCAACATTGCATATCAGGGCTGCACAATATTTGTTCAGTTTTCATTATAGAACTGTTCAAGATCAGTTGGATGGCGATCACTGGTGGACTGCAAGTCACAAATTTCCACCTTTTCCTCATTGACAAATTTCTGACCGAGAGTAGATTTTACTCGAAGAGTTGTTGCCTTATTTTGCCTCCACACATTTTCCTTCTATCTTTACAAGAGCTCTAGTCCTCCCTCCAGAGAAACACCCCCACAACAGGATACTACCACCACCATTCTTTACTGTATATATGGAGTACTTTGGATGGTAAGCTGTATTGGCTTTCCACCAAATATAATGTTTGAAATCAAAGTCATATACCTTAATTTTGGTTTCTTTTGACCATAACATCTCTTTCCATTTGGGCTCAGAATCTTGAAAGTGCCTTTTACATTTACATTTAAGGCATTTGGTAGACGCCCTTATGGCAGAGCGCAACCGAGACAGATTTTTCTCGCAACCTTCCCAGACAAACCATGACTGTGGACCATTTATGATACTTTTGTCATACGCACCTAATGATCCCTTTGGCCAACACTTCTAACCGCTTTTGATGCTGCCACAGGACTCCTGGCAGCCTCCCTGACTAGTTTCTTCAACGCTGTTCCATCCAGTTTGATGGGATGACCTGATCCCAAAAGGGTTGAAACACTTCGGACTTCTTGATTACAGACTTTAATTTATTCCAAGGGATTGATAAAGCTTTTGAATTTTTTTGCCATCTCCTGACTTGTTCTTGTACACAACTTTATCCATCACGAGAGCTTTTGTCAATTTCTTGACATCCATAGCTGATTGTTTTCGTTAGTTACACGTCCACAAATTGCAATGCTTTTGAAACAGCAATCTTTTTATGCTGAACTAATCAAAATGATTACAGTTGATCACAATTGGAAGTAAATTAGTAAACAGGTTTAAAGTATGATCCTTTAAATATCTCAGGGATTCTTATTCATTCGTTCATTCATTCATTCATTTTCTGAACTGTTTAATCCTAATTAGAGTCACAGGCTGGTTCCCATCTCAGCCAACTCTGGGTGAGGGTAGAGTACACCCTGGACTGCTCGCCAGGCCAACACAGGGCAGAAACACGTTGATGACTGTGCAGCTACTCTTGGTGAAAGTCAGCAATGGTTCTTTAACATGCCTCTCAATATACAGTCAGAGACATGGGCAGGCCTTTGATAACCCAGTTAACGGCACTGGAGGGACAGCAGCGTCAACCGTTGATGGTGGGGCTTGAATCTCCAATATTGGGATTGGTAATCCAGCACCTTATGGACCATCTCTGGATTGCCTTATGACTGATATGAAGGATCCTGGTTCAGAAGCATTTTCTTACCGGTCTTGACAGCAGTCCTGTAATGGACTAGCGTCCCATCCAGGAGGAGTTGAACTCCTGGTCGCTTCACGCTACAGAAACCGGGGATAAGCACCGGCCTGATGAGCCACTAGACTCGGGTGTAAAAACCCAACAGACTTTACCTTTACCTTTTACCTTGACAGCAGTGAGGGTGTGAATGAGCATTAATAATTACATATTCAATATTTAAATATACAGACACAAAATCAGCCTGGCCTGGCTTATCCTGCCTTATATAGGATTGTCATTACTACTCAAATATAGCATGGGAATTACAAACCTAAAAATGTTTCTGATTCGAAAAGTACTTGTAAACTTTGCTGAACAATCTTGAATAACAAAGAAGCAATTTTAAAATGTATGCCATGTCCCCTTTAAAAATGTATGATTGGCTGGCTCACTCAGATGCTGTTGCATTGATACAGCATTTGCCTCCACATTGACATTCAGTGCTACATATTTTAATACGTCTCATTAGGATATTTCTGTCACTCTGGCAAGCAAACCTCTTCATCTTACTATGTGAAAGTAGTCGTGTTATCTCTATGCCCTTGCTTATTTTCATGCTCCAATCAATCCACACCTTTCCTCCACTTCAGGGACACCAACCGGGGGCCCACAATCACCGACCGCCACTGTTGTTATGGAAACAAGAAAATGTGACACAAAGCCTTTTTAATAAAGAGAGCCGACTGCTAGATCTGAGTAAAAAAAAAAAAACAAAAAACAACAACATTTGAATAAATTAAAAAGAAAACAATGCTAGCGCAAAGGTTAGAAGAAAATAGAAAATGACACAGCACATCACACTCACATAGGCCATATACAGCAGAACACAAAACCTAAATAAAATAAGTCAAATCCATCCTTATTTTCCTATGAATTGTCATGTGGTGAAATGAAAATCCAATGTTTTTTCGATTCTCTAGTCTTACAATAAGATCTATTATCTAACCTCTTTCGGGTTTTATGCTGAGGACTGGATATGCCATTGAATGGTGACAACTGCATTGGAAACTGAATCCTTTGAACAGGAGCCAAATGACTGACAACATCCCTGTTAAAATTTATGAGTCATATGAACAAAGCAAAATCGAAATGCATGTGACTGTTTTTAGCCATTTCTGCTTATGCATTATAGAGTCCCTGTCCTGCACTTCCCCAGAGGCATGGGAGAAGACATAATGAAAATGCTTCATTTGAATAAGTCATGATCAAACATATTGCAGTATGAATTGAAATGTGGCTGGAATAAAAATTTGGCAGACAGGCGAGAAGGGAGGGAGAGAGAGAGAGAGAGAGAGAGAGAGAGAGAGAGAGAGAGAGATTGGCGAGGGTCGATGGACTGCCAGAGTGTTTGCCTATTGATTCCCTTTGCGAGAAAGTGGATGTGCACTCAAAACAAAGCCTTGGGCAAGGTGACAGAGGGAGGGAGGGAGGGAGGGAGGGGGGAGAGAGAGAGAGAGAGAGAGATGAAACACACAGAAAGAGGATCTAACTTCATCATGTGTAAATAGGAATTAAATAAATACAATAGAAACATATGCATGCACAGATATGTATGCAAGATTTTTAAGAAATGCCACATAATAATCAGTCACCTTCCTAAATACATACACCCTCTATAGGATTTAGATTTAGGCCAATTATGTATTCTGCAACACAAAGTAATATTAATGAATCTATGCATCCTTGTGTAGGACACATACAGTAGAATAGTGTGTGAGGGAAAGATTTGATTTGGAGTTTGATGTTTTAGTGCACTTAGCAGAGCAAACTGATTCTTTGATCTTTGACCACATGACTCCTACGATTCTGTGAAGAACCTTACTTACTGTAATGCACTGTGGCCCTCTCGAGCTCTCTCTGTACACACACACACACACACACACACACACACACATACACGTGTTAACTCACGGAATCTTTTGCATTCTCTCCTTTAAACAGACACACACACACACACACACACACACACACACACACACACACACACACACACTCTAACTCACTCTGCTGCTCACTCTCCCCAGCACTCAGGATGCAATTATCCTCTTTGGCTGGAGTGTTTTGATGGCATAATTGCTATGGACACTGACGAGAGCGAGAGAGAGAGACAGATCAGCAGGGAAGAGAGAGAGAACGAGGGATAGGAGAGGGATGGAGAGGGGGACAGAGGCACATCGAGTGCTGACACTCTCAGCATGCTAATGCCAAAACACAGTCCACCTCCCCGTTTTGTCTCTTTGTCTTCTCATCCATCTCTCTCTAAACACACACACACACACACACACACAGGTGCAATAACCTCTCCATTCCGTTCCACATCTCTCTACTCTCACAAACATAGAAGCACAGCTAGAGACAGAGAAAAACAGGGGTAAAAAGAAAAACATCAAGGGAGGGAGGGATTTTCCATGCATGGACAATGAAGAGATGATCCCACTCATCCTCTATTCATACCTGTGTTCTGCGGTCTGCTATCTCTTTTTATCATGCATTCGGCCTTTATTTTACCCTCTGCCCACAAAAGAAACGAGGGATATAATACTGCTACAGTATGGGTGGCAGCAATAAACCTCTCCTTCCTTTAAAGAATGTTTCCAACAGAAACGCATGCATCATCTTCACACAGATGAAGAGCCAATTTACTACAACTGGCCTTTGGTATTGCACTGGAGCTGCAGGGCATCATGAGCACAAGGTTTCAAAACATTGCTTTCAAGCAATTTTTTAGAAAATAGTACAATATGTTCCTCCAATATTTTTTTAAACAACCAAAAATCCAAAGCAGAACAAGTTTTAAAAGTTTTATTTTTTTATTTTTACAAGCATATTGATGGCATTGACCCAAGATATCCTACTGCCAGATTTATCAACAAGTGTGATTGATACGAATTGGTGGCCCTATAGGCCACATTTATTGGCCGGTTGAATTAGCTAGATGTAAAACTAAAATAAAAACGTTGGGTACAAAATGTAACCTGATAAACTTTAGTGTGAGGTGTTTAGATAAAAATGTGTGTTAGGTAAAAAAAAAAATGCATGAATATTGTATGTCCATTTTAATATTTAACCATAAAATTTAGTCCACATCAACGAAAGTTTGGACGTGATGCACAATGGGACCACCTGGCGGTGGCTGCAAGCAATTACACTCGGTCACCTGTGCCAACTTTTCGAAAGCTGTGGTTTATACTGGAGCCACGATGTCCAAGATCACAATGATTTAAAGAAAAACATAGAGCTCCACAATTTATGAGCATGAATAGGGGTATAAAAAGGAGGAAGGATGCATCCTGGCGATGAAACTTGAAGGAATTGTGTTCATCAAAATCGCCTATTATGGTGCATCAAGGCCTATAACACTCAAATCAAATCATAATAAATCATAATAAATCATAATGATCTGGTCAAAACTTTTGATGATCATCAAGATTCTACCAAGTTCTGTCAATATAATTAATTTAATCCTGCGAAACCCTACACTCACCATGATTCTGTCAAATCAAGGACATAGATAATAAGGACAGATAACCAAACATAGGCATTAAAAATATTAACAATAATTATTTAAATTAAAATTACAGTAAAAATCAAGCACTGGATAATAAATATATAATGTTCTGTAAAACAATGTCATGAAAACAAAAAACAGAAGTTGACTCTGAGTTGTTCTTAATACCTTAGTGTGAGAAGAACATAGTGTAGGGAGCTTGGGCTCGTATGGTTTGTGTACAGGCCTGCTGGGATTGTAGGGAAGTTAAAACTAGTAAGTGGGTGCAGGAGTAAAAAAGTGAAAATGTATGAGTCTCTTCATGTGTGTTATAGGCTGCTGAATGGTGACACTTGAGTTATAGTGAAGCAGGAGAGTGTGCCGGAGGTATGTTAGTGTGTGCGTGCGCTACGTGTTGTTCTGTGGAGTAGGAGTCTGTGATGAGAGCAGTCGCTCGGCATGTTCAAGGCACTCAGCTACCCTCCTCTTCACCGCATCCCTTTGCTGAGGATCCACATCTCCTACAGAGTGAAGCAAAAGGTGTTCACCACCATTAGGTTTTCTAAACAGAGGTCTCTGCAAGGTGGCCTGGCATCACGGCAACTGAAGGGTATCGGTGAAGTTCAACTATGACTTAAGCCAAGGGCGATGTATTACAGCAGGACCAATACATGACCGATGACCATTCATCAGGTCCGACAGCCCATATTCAATGTACTGAGCCTCTTCAAATTACTTTACAGAGAATAAAACACATTGACCTGCAGACAAAACAGAAGCTCTTTAACCTCTCAGGGCCCCAAACACTAATGTTGCGTGTCCTGGTGTCGTTTGTCTGCACTGCTTCTCTTCCGTACCACCTGACAACTATTAAACTCGATCAACATCTTCAAACAGGAAGAAGTTCACCAAAGGAGTAACATCCAGTGGCCCTCATGGGACCCGTGCAAGGACCTACACACAATGTACAGTAGTTGGAAGAAAATATGATGTCTTGGTACGAGGACAGTGGGATCTCGAGAGGTCAATATTTCACTGGACAGCCTTCAGAACTGATTACAGTATACATTCACCATGACATGCTTCAAAAACTATACAATAGTTCCTAACCTTTCCTTTGGTACTGATTTGTATTGATTTTTCACTGAGATCTTGTGTTTATGATGATGGGAAATTCCACTCCGAAATGATCTTCCCGACACATCCTCTTCTTTTCCTTTCGGCCGTATTCTTTATCTCAGGGGTCGCTACAGCCAATGATTCGCATATTCGATTTGGCATAGGTTTTAACTTCGGATGCCCTTCCCGACACAACCCTTTAGCAAGGGACAAAAACACGCTGATGGCGTTGCAGCTTCTCTTGGCAAAAGTCAGCAATGGCTCTTTTACATGAACCTCTCACCATAGACAGTGAGAGACATGGCCCGCCTTTGACAATCCAGCTAGCTGCAGAGAGGGGGGTGGGGGGTGGGGGCAGTGACAATCTTGTGGAGAGTGGGACTCGAACCCCCGACCTTAGGATCAGCGAGCGATCCAGCACCTTTTATCACTCACATCCTGATCACTTTTAATAGGTCAGGACTCAGTGGTGCCAGATTATGTATGAAAACTATTCCTCATGCTCCATGAGCCACTCTTTCACCACTTTAACCTCAATTTTATGTTTGTGCCAGCAGGGAAAAGGTTCATTTATAGCAGGGGTCTTCAATATTATCCACAAAGGGCCAATGTGGGTGCAGGATTTCACTTCAAACAAACAGTAACCACACCTTCTACCTGTCTCCACCTGTTTTTTTTCTTCTTTTTTTTGATGAT
Organism: Plotosus lineatus; assembly: GCA_024760905.1. Taxonomy (NCBI): domain Eukaryota; kingdom Metazoa; phylum Chordata; class Actinopteri; order Siluriformes; family Plotosidae; genus Plotosus; species Plotosus lineatus. The sequence continues at coordinate 16,935,374 of CM045745.1, read as the reverse complement.
CAGTGATTGGTGGAAACAGGTGGAAGGTGTGGCTACTGATTGGTTGAAGTGAAATCCTGCACCCACACCGGCCCTCATGCTCCATGAGCCACTCTTTCACGACTTTAACCTGAATTTTATTTTTGTGCCAACAGAAAAAAGGTTCATTTATAGCAGGGGTCTTCAACCTTATCCACAAACGGCCGGTGTGGGTGCAGGTTTTCACTTCAACCAAACAGTAGCCACACCTTCTACCTGCTTCCACCAATCACTGATCAGCAAAAGAAAAGAAAAAAAAAACAGATTGGACACTACTGTGAGATCACCTTGGTGGCTCCACTTCAGAATTCAAACAGTACAGTAATGTCCAATTTAGCTTTTTAAAAATTTTTCTTTTGATGATCAATGATTGGTGGAAACAGGTGGAAGGTGAGGCTACTGTTTGGTTGAAGTGAAATCCTGCACCACTCCGGTCCTCATGCTCAATGAACAACTGAATTTTATGTTTGTGCCAGCAGGGAAAAGGTTAATTTATAGCAGGGGTCTTCAACCTTATCCACAAAGGGCCGGTGTGGGTGCAGGTTTTCACTTCAATCAAACAGTAGCCACACCTTCCACCTGTTTCCACCAATCACTGATCATCAAAAGAAAAGAAAAAACCAGATTGGAGATTACTGTGAGATCAGCTTGCTTTAAATCTTAAAGCAAGGTGATCCCACCAAGATGGCTCCACTTGAGAATCGAAACAGTAGAGTAATGTCCAATCTAGCTTTTTTTAAATTTTCTTTTGATGATCAGTGATTGGTTGGATTCAGGTGGAATTTTATGGCTGCTGATTGGTTGAAGTGAAAACCTGCACCCACACCGGCCCTTTGTGGATAAGCCTGAAGACCCCTGATCTATAAGATAAGATTGTAATTCAGCACATCCTGGTTGTTAGCTGACTTCACTTTACTCATATATCATGTTGCGAAGGCTTTACCTGATTAAAGTGAATTAACCCCATAGACTTGTACCGTGGCCACTATACATGACGGATACATCATTTCATGTGCTTACTTTCTTACCCTGGCAGGCCCATCACTGTGGAATTGGGTAAATCTGTACTCTTCAGATCACATGACCCTTTTTAATAGCTTCAGGGTTCAGTCTTAATGCTCTCTAGTGACCTGACGCTTTTAATTGCAATTATTCGTACTGACGAGCGGTTTTCTTATGGGATTAAAGTTGTGTGCGAGTTCCCTGTAACAGTAGGATGGCATTTTGTTTCCTGTCAATCATCTCCGAAGTGCAGGTATAATGAAGAGGGCAGATAAGCACTGTCATATTAGTGTGTTACGCAGCCCTGTGATTCACTGTAGTCTGAATGGAACGTAAATTCGAGATAAAATTCAGATCAAGTCTTCTCTTTAATACCAGGAGGGTTCGCTGCTTCTTTCTCACCTTGCACTCCTTTCATGAGGATCTCCACCGCTGTTCTGTAGCGCATTACTGCTGTGCTGTGGTCTCCATCTTTTTCACTCTCCTGGGCTGCAGTTATCTCACTGATTGCCTTTTCTACATACTCTGGCTCCTCCCCACACAACATATTATCCTGAGTGCTCAGCTTGATGGATAGGAGTGTGGAATTATCAGGAGAACCACAACTCTGATCTGAGAGACAGGATGATGCCAAACTAAACTTAATGCGATATTACATCAACCGTTCATTACAAAGAGAGATATTGGTGATTGGCGGTAAAGACCTTCTTTCGCAAAGGGATCAAAGATGGCGAGATCACTGTCTGAGAGAGGAGGTTGCGGCGCGTCCCCGCCTTCTTCCAAAACACTGTCAAACAGTGAATCGAACTCTTCGGATTGATTGAATGGAGATCCAGGATCATCAGGGCTGGGAACTGGAATAACAGTGAGAAAAACAAAGCAGAATTTTTTCAGTCAATCAATAAAACAAACCTAGAATTAATGTGTAATGTGTAAAATTCACATGTACAATTTTGTTCTGATAATAACATCTCCAGATAATCAATGATCTATATTCAATAGATAATATCTGTCTTGTCTATATTCTTCTTCTTTGTCTTTTCCTTTCGGCTGTTCCCTTCAGGGGTCGTCACAGCGAATCATCTGCCTCCATCTCACCCTATCCTCTGCATCTTCTCTTACACCAACTACCTCCATGTCCTCCTTCACCACATCCATAAATCTCCTCTTTGGTCTTCGTCTAGTCCTTCTGCCTGGTAGTTCCAACCTCAGCATCCTACTACCAATCTACTCACTATCCCTCCTCTGTACATGTCCAAATCATCTCAATCTAGCCTCTCTGACTGTCTCCAAAACCTCTGACATGTGCTGTCCCTCTGATGTACTCATTCCTGATCCTATCCATCCTCGTTACTCCCAAAGAGAACCTCAACATTTTCATCTCCGCTACCTCCAGCTCTGCCTCCTGTCTTTTTTCCACTGTTTCTAAACCATACAACACCGTTGGCCTCATCACCGTCTGGTACACTTTTCCTTTCATTCTTGCCGATACTCTCCTATCACACATCACACCGGACACTTTACTCCAACCATTCCAACCTTCCTGCACACGCTTCTTCACCTCTTTTCCACACTCTCCATTGCTCTGGATTGTTGAGCTTAAGTACTTAAAATCCTCCACCTTCCTTATCTCTGCTCCCTGTAACCTCACCGTTCCTCTTGGGTCCTTCTCGTTTACACACGTATTGTTTTACTGAGGCTAACCTTCATTCCCCTCCTTTCATAAACTAGAAATCTCTGCGGAAAATCCTGTTACTGATACTTTCTGATAGGAATATTAGTATGGAACTTTTGGCACTTGCTCGCCTGCCACCACTCGGACTAAACACTGGTAATAGTGGAAGTTCCAAAGGACGCTTTGTACCTTCAGTATTTTACATATTTGACTCATATTACTCATTAACGAGTTGTGTTCACGTGTACAAAGCACATAATCTGTTAATCAGGCCACTTATTTTTTTATTTTCTTGTTGACGGATTTTTCAGCACAAATTTAGTGATGTAGAAGGAAATTAGAAAAAAGAAATAAGGCCGCTAGATTTAAAATATGATTATTTACAATTTTGAAAAAAGTGTCAGAGGGGGGGAAAAAAAAAAAAAAAAATATATATATATATATATATATATATATATATTTTTTTTTTTTTTTTTTCTTGATATTAATAGCACAGGAAGATTTCATCACTTAAATTTTTTCATGGATAATATCTGGTTGATTGATGGCTCTAGAAGTGCTGGGAATATCATCAAATATAGTGTGCAAATTACATATGCGAGGCGCTCTACCGAAAATAGGTACTTGTCGCAAGTGATACATGAAGCTTGTGAGACGAAGCGCGGCTTATCCGCACTGCCGATCTTTCAAGTGAGCAAGTGCACGTTGAATACTTGTTTAGTAGTCAACCATCACTTTCTCACTTGAAAGATCGGAAGTCCGGATAAGCCATGCTTCGGTCTCACAAGCGCCGTGTGTCACTTGCGACGAGCGCCTATTTTCGGTGGAGCGCCTCACATGTCACAATACAATGCATTATGTGTTCATTAGAGTTGCTCGCAAAGCATGCTGGGAGTCTCGACTCACGACACCTGATGCAACAATTCATTTGGATATACATATAAACATGTAAGCGCGATCTCGAAGGCGAACAGACAAACTTATATATAATATATAAAGATACGACTTTGTGTCTGATTAAGATTAGATATTTTTTTCACATCAGCATACAATACATAGATCAGTGGGGGGTGGGGTTGGATAATAAATTGAAATAGTTAAAAATAATTTTTCTCAGTCGGATAATGGTGGAATGCACCCTCCGGGTCGGGAATGAGGTCCTGCCCCAAGTGGAGGAGTTTAAGTATCTTGGGGTCTTGTTTACGAGTGAGGGAAGGATGGAGCGAGAGATCGACAGACGGATTGCTGCAGCCTCTGCTGTTAAGCGGTGCCTGTACCGGTCCGTCGTGGTGAAGGAGCTGAGCCGCAAGGCAAGGCTCTCAATTTACCAGTCGATCTACGTTCCGACCCTCACCTATAGTCACGAGCTTTGGGTAATGACCGAAAGAACAAGATCACGGATACAAGCGGCTGAAATGAGCTTCCTTCGCCGGGTGGCAGGGTTCTCCCTTAGAGATAAGGTGAGAAGCTCCGCCATCCGGGGAGAGCTCGGAGTAGATCCGCTGCTCCTCCGCATTGAGAGGGGCCAGTTGAGGTGGCTCGGGCATCTGGTCAGAATGCCCCCGGACGCCTCCCTGGTGTGGTGTTTCGGGCATGTCCAACCGGGAAGAGACCCCGGGGTCGACCTAGAACACGCTGGAGGGACTATGTCTCTCGGCCTGTCTGGGACTGCCTCGGTGTCCCCCCGGGAGAGTTGGAGGAAGTGGCTCGGGAGAGGGATGTCTGGACCTCTTTGCTGAGGTTGCTGCCCCCGTGACCCGACCCTGGACTAAGCGGAAGATGATGATGATGACGATGATGATGATGAAAAATAATTTTTAGCGACACTTTTGCCAGTGTTTCAACGAATCCATCAACCAGATAATATAAAATGAGTGGCTTAAGGGGTAAGGTGGAAACAAAGAGGTTATAAAGCTGTCTGTGTGTAATGCATTGTAAATGTCATATTTTTCTTCACTGTTGGAAATGTATAGCAAGTGCACTGGATGATAAGTTAGCGCTTTATGTACTGGACTATTGGCACTCATACACATATGCACATGTACTGTATACGTACGTACGTATAAATAGAATGATCGGTTAAAATAAGAGAGAAAGAGATGAATCTTGACTCGTCATTAGGTATTACATAGCTGATTTATGCACAAGTACTTCCTCCCAAATGGAAATACGGAACCTTAATACAGTACAGAACTGTATAACCTGAACGATAATAGCAAAATCCCACATTATGCTATATTTGTCTCAGGCTACTTATTTTTCGAATGAGAGGCCTCACATGACATTCCCCTTATTTCCTCAGATGGAAAAGTAGGTCACCTGATGCAAAAGGTAAGAACACCAAGAATGCACAAGTCTGCTCGGTTTGTCCAGCTAAAAAACTTGCAATACATCAATCAGAAGAAAGCACCTGTCGGTAAACAGTCTGCGCTGAAACTGACTTCTGCTTCCTCTTTCTCTTCATGGCTCTCTTGTAATGGGCTTATCTCCATGTTACTGAGAGCCTCTACTGCCATCTCAGGCTCGTCCAGCTCCTTTTCACCCAATGTAGACTCCAGTTCCTGGGTCAGAATAGGAGCCTCCCTCCCCGTCTCCTCTTCAGCTCCTAGACCAGTGGCCCCCTTTGGTAAAGGGATGAGAGGGGGAGGTAGAGATGTAGAAGAAGTGACGCATTGGTCTAACGGTCGTCTCACTTCGCCTCCCTAAGAGAATGAAGCAACAAAATAGAAGAATGACATCATTATTTATCAAGAAGCTACTAGTGACAAATAATTTTGTTGATGAGAAGTGGTGTCTGAGTGGTTAAGGCTCCTGGGTACTGAACAGAAAGTTGGGGGTTCAAGCCCCAGTACCATCAAGCTGTCATGGTTAAGCCCTTGAGCAACCCTTAACGGCTCACTTGTGGAAATACGATATAAAGGTATTGTTATGGGCATATAAATAAATGTATAAATGTAAATATAAATATAATGAATGTATAAACATTGTATACAATTATATTCAGTTGGTGTTCTGTACATGGTGGTACATGGTCTAATTGGGTCTGGAATTTTCCAGCATATTAGGGAATCTTCGAGATGGACCTAGTTGTGCATGCGCCCTGGTGATGGGTCAGGTGATTTAGAACTTTCCCAAACTTTAGAGAACTTATATAAGGACCCGTTGCCGACCAGCTCGGCGAATCATCTAAGGCAGTGGTCCCCAACCTTTTTATCACCGCGGACCGGTCAATGCTTGACAATTTTACCACGGCCTTGGTTTAGCTTGTTTATATTGTAAATATAATACCCTGCCCTTGCCCAGAGTCGGCTGAGATGTGCGCCAGCCTGCCCAATCAGGATTAAGTGTTACATTTTTAATCGAGCTCGAACTCTTCTTAAAAAAAAAAAAAAGCCCACAGATGATGGTGCACCAGCTGGGAGAATGAAGTCTCAGGCTCAGTCTCACCCAAAATCCTCGCTATTGTTCGAAACATGTCCAACTCGCCTCTATTCGTGTACCGTCCCCTTGTGGATTAAATGTGCTCAAATGACAGACATGTAACCAAGAGAATCCAGTCATTTTCAAAATAAAATTTTTTTTCAAAAATAAAAGATCGTTCAGACTCAGATAGTAAATAAAACAGAAATAAAGAATTATTTCTTGTGCGGCCCGGTACCAATTGATCCACGGATCGGTACCGCTCTGCGGCCCGGGGCTTGGGGACCACGAATCTAAGGGGAAATCAGCTAAAGCGGATCATCTAAGGAGAATCATCTAAGGCGGATCATCCAATGCACTTCATCCAAGTATCGTTGTTCAAGACTTCATCACCCAAGTCCATCATCCACGCTCATCCACAGCCAACGTGAGGATTTTCATCATTCGCGTCTTTCGATACGCGGGATTCCAAGTCTTTTACTGTCGGCGCGTGCGCTGTTTCTAAATTATACTTCAGCTGCTTGGTGACTATCTTTATTTCGTAACCCTTGTTTAATTTGTATTTTGTTTAGGTTTAAACTATAAGTTATTATTCTGTCTTATTTTGCTGATATTATTAAATTGTATATATTTTCTGTCGTGGTTTGTCGTGCTTTGCTGGTTTCACCGGGCAAATTTCATCTTCTAAATCCATTCGTAACAGTATGAATCTCTGGATAAGGGTGTCGACCAGATGCCATAAATTTAAACAAAAGTGTGTATACAGATGAAAGGGCGGGTGCAAAGCTGCATATGACTGAGCGTGTGTACGTGTGTGTGGCTGACCCTGAAGAATTCTTTGAGCTGAGGACTGTTGTACAATGCAGGAATATCAACGATGAACTTCAGCATGGCTTCTGCAGCCTTCCTTCTCTCCTCAATCACTGTGTCATCAAACCGGCCTTACAGTCACAAAGAAGGAAAACATGGAGAGCAGAAAAGACAAATCACATAGTGGCTACACATATTTTAACCTATTGGAGGATTTAAAAAATGCTTGCAGACCAAATATCATTCTTGTTGGTTTTACTTAAATCCTTCTCTACATTCTAACACTTAGCTGTTTGCAAATCGCAAAAATGACAAAATATAATCATAACTCAATCATAATCAAACATCCTCCAACCCTAACAAAGTGCTTTATATGTTTTATAGCTATGGAAAAATTATGAGAGTCAAAATATTCTCTTATGGCAGACATAGGGTAATGCTAGGCTCGGCAATACTTCTAGAATGGAAAAAATGAGTGGGTGTTGAAATAAAAATGGAAGATCTCAGTATTTTGTTATAGGTTGGACTTTACCTTATTTTATTGGTCTATGGCAGTGCTTTAGCCTAAAGTCCATTTAGCCATTTTTGTAATTCATAATTTAAATAAATACAACCGATCCTTTCAGCATTCCTTTCCGAAGCCACACCCACTGAATGCACAAAAGACTTCCACATAAACTAGAATACAGTGGTACCTCACCTTACGAAAGTCTCACCAAATGAAAAATTCAGGTTACGAAAAACATTTTCCTGAAATTTATGTCTCAGGATACCAAACAAGTACACGTTACACGCCATCTTAAAAATTCAAACACCTTCACTCAAGCGCCATCTTGGACAGGTCCACCTGACGCCATCTTGGACAGGGATCCCATTGCCTAGGAGGAATGACACATATACTTCCCATTGCCTATTATAGAGCTGAATCCACCATGATGCTTTTCATGTAAAGGTCAGAGTTACGGTTGTTTTATGCTTTATTTCTTGACCCAGGCTTTTAACCTTCCATAAACATTTGTAAGATTATAACTCCGCTAAGAAGACATGGTCAACACGCGCGCACACACACACAATGTGATTTCCGATGCGAGTGAGAAGAAGAAACGGGCTCGGGTGATATCACAAAGGAATATGGCCAAACCCGTCTACCATCAGTATGATATTGAAGCAGAAGGAGGTCTTAAAAGGTATACTTTTATAATTTTTAAAGGGTTTAGGGGGTAGTATTGGGAGCCTTGTAACGAATCACACCGTTTTACATGTAAAATGCGGTTCAACTTACGAAAAATGAAAAATGCAGGTTACGAAAAAAGATCTGGAACGGATTAATTTCGTAAGGTGTGGTACCACTGTATTTGAATTGTAGAGCAAATGGGAGTTTCCTCAATTAATAGACAAGTAAAAACTCCTTTTCCATGCTGTCCTATTTCCTCTCCTTGAATATTCAACAATATATTTCACCGACAGCTCACGAAATGTGTGAAGAACACGGCAGAAGAAACTGTACTATAATCTTACCAAAGAGTTGTGCTCGGGGAAAAGGGGGAAACTCTTCTAGTCTTCGAAACAGGTTCCTATGAGTGTAAGCCAGCTCTCCATGCAGCTTCTTCAACTCTGTATACCGTCTCCATACCACTACCTGCCAATGAAAAACCATAAAACCTGTGAACAAAATGTCCTCACAAAAGACATACTGTCCAGCTTGACATTATGGTTTATGACTAAATTCCCTTACATACGCAATGTCGTTCCAGATTAAAGATAAATGGTTAATTTCTATGATATAGTGCAATTCATAACACAGGACACGTCCACATTTTATTACCGCTGATGAACTGTAAATAGGGAATATTGACTCTGTACATGATAACTGACCTAGAAATTGATCAGAGTTGATCATAATCCAATTTAAAGTAATCCTGAGTCATTATGAGTTTTGCTTACTTGCTCTGACATTATACACATTAACCAAATGTCCACTGTGATTAATTTCCCTAATAATTAACCATAAAAATTACTCACTTCCTTCACATCCTCTGGTCGCTTCTTTGATACAAACTGTTGGAAAAGCGAAGGGGTGGTTTTAATATATAAAATACATTAATATTTCACTTATATCAACGAACACTTATCAGTCGGAGATGTGTGTAGTTGATATACATTTTTCTGAACTCTTAATTGTTACCATTGCTCTGATAAAAGAAAATAACAACACTGTCCCAAACAACTTGTATATGAGAACAAAGTACATTCAGGATCTTCATAATAAATCTCATCTGATCTTATCTAATCTGAATTGATGGGTATGGATTGAAGGTAGGCACTTAAAATCTGCCCCAGTGAGGTGAAAGGTCAAAGGCATTCCATTCATGAGGATTGTTGTTTCTCGTGGTTGTCATGAGTTTAAGTCTGGCACAAAGCCAACAAAAGACTTTTATCGATACAATAGACTGTTGTTAAGGATTTCTTTATCAGGTTTCCTTTATCATTGAATCTGTTAGAAAACAACAAAAGTGAAACAAATCTGCAACAGGCATTTTATTTTCTTTTAAAAATAATTCAAAGAGAAACAGGAAAAACACACGATAACCTCAGGCACGACCTTTCCCTGACTGACTGACTGACTGACTGTCTCTCTCTCTCTCTCTCACACACACACACACACACACACACACAGGTTTATGTGCTAACTCGCCTATATGCTACTAACCATTGCCGTTACTTTATATTCCGTGTGGCCTTTCTCGTGTGTTCGTGGATCTGTAACGGTGAAGAAACGGTAATATTCCTCTTTCTTTGCCTTCCTAGCCATTCCAAAATGTGTAATGTAATTCACTGAACTACCAACAAAACTACATGTTTTGTCTGCTTCATACGAATGGCTAATGTTTGGATTTTGGACAGTGAGTTCCTGGTTTGTGACGTATTGTGGCGTCATTAACATAGGACGGAAAACATCACAAACAGAATCATATGCGGTACAAATAATTTACACAAAAAAATCTGTTTCCTGCAGTTGGTTGACCCTGAAGCGGAAATATATAAACGTAATTTTAATGCTACACACACACACACACACACAATGTCAGGCAGTACATTCACCGTAGTAATGATGTTATATAGCACATTTTATTTTAACAGAATGAATTCGTTTGCAAAAGCATTTATTATTATTATTATTATTATTATTATTATTAATGTTGTTATTGTTGTTCATTTTTAAGTTTCAAATAGTATTTTTATGTGGCGTTTTTTCTGGAGACTTTTATTATCGGTTTTCCCTAATGTAAACATTGTTATTTCGGCAGTGTACTCTTTTCTAGCTATAATATGTTACTACATAAAATGTAAACTCAGTATGTTTATCCCGGGTGTGTAAACATAAAATGGAGACAGTTGTGAGATTTTGTTTCTCAGTGACTTTTAATTTGTTTACTGTTCAGAATTTCCGGAAACATGGAAGCCGTGGTCGCAGACGTCGTAGCTCCAGAAGATTTAAAGGTAATCATTTATTCAGGACATTTATTAGATGATATCTGAAGATGGAGTCTTCTAGTGCCTCTATCAGGGGTTTGTATTTGAACTCGGCGATAAAAAAAATATTAGAACTAGGGACGCTTGATTAGCCATCTGGCTAGCTGGATTACATCATTAATGGCGTCACAATTACAATGACGAGTAGTTTTCAGCGTTTTACGGATTCCTTCAAAACATTTAGTTTTTCACAGAATTCAGATGAAAGTTTTGGTTTCATCGAGTTACACTGAATATGATCTCAAAATATCATTAGTTTATTCAGCCGGGTTTTTATGTCAAGTAAAGCATTACGTTTATTTATTTGTTTACTTATTGTATTTGATTTTAATTGTTACTAATTACTTTGGAACACACTTTGAAAGTGAGTACAGGTTATATTCACATCACCACAACCGAAAATGATTGACATTTTTTATTTATTTATTTTTTAACTTTCAAAAGTAATATTTTCTGAACTGATGTCTGATATCAGCCTCTGGTGTGAGATAAACTAAGTTCTACTGATGTTGGGATGAAAGGAGGAGGAATTACAACACTGATCCAGAAGAAGTGATATTTCACCAAAAAGCACTCCTGGTGATGTAAACCTTCCTGTCAAGTCACAACATTCACTTCCCAATAGTTCTGTAATAATAAATAATAAATAGACTCCTCCCTGAAACCTGAAAAATACCTTTCTGATTAGTTTGGATGACTTATGTTGGCTTGTCTTTCTGTAACATACCAGGGTTTAATGATCTCATAATCGCACCAAAATGCCAAGTTACTCTGGCATAATTAAATGGATATATATATATATATATATATATTTTAGTAAATTATATCTGTGTGAACCACACAATGCTGGTATTATCGATAACATGATTTATACACATGTTTAAATATGCACAGTCTGTAAGCTAAAATAAAGAGCAAACAAATGTGTTTAAAGCACCTATGAAACGAAATTAGGATGGTGTGTGTATATATACACACACACTAGTCCTAAAAAAAATTAGCATATTGTGATAAAGTTCATTATTTTCTGTAATGCACTGATAAAAATTAAACTTTCATATATTTTAGATTCATTGCACACCAACTGAAATATTTCAGGTCTTTTGTTGTTTTAATACTGATGATTTTGGCATACAGCTCATGAAAACCCAAAATTCCTATCTCAAAAAATTAGCATATTTCATCCGACCAATTAAAAAAAGTGTTTTTAATTAAAAAAAAAAAAAGTCAACCTTCAAATAATTATGTTCAGTTATGCACTCAATACTTGGTCGGGAATCCTTTTGCAGAAATGACTGCTTCAACGCGGCGTGGCATGGAGGAAATCAGCCTGTGGCACTGCTGAGGTGTTATGGAGGCCCAGGATGCTTCAATAGCGGCCTTAAGCTCATCCACAGTGTTGGGTCTGGTGTCTCTCAACTTTCTCTTCACAATATCCCACAGATTCTCAATGGGGTTCAGATCAGGAGAGTTCAGTGCAAGTCTCAATGGACTTCAGGCATTTTGGCATTTCCTTCTCCCCAGTCTTCCTCCAGACTCTGGCACCGAATTGATTTCCGAATGACATGCAAAATTTGCTTTCATCCGAAAAAAGTACTTTGGACCACTGTCCAGTGCTGCTTCTCTGTAGCCCAGGTCAGGCGCTTCTGCCACTGTTTCTTGTTCAAAAGTGGCTTGACCTGGGGAATGTGGCACCTGTAGCCCAGTCCACTGCTTCCATAAGTCCCCCAAGGTCTGGAATCGGTCCTTCTCCACAATCTTCCTCAGGGTCCGATCACCTCTTCTGTTTGTGCAGCATTTTCTGCCACACTTTTTCCTTCCCACAGACGTCCCACTGAGGTGGCTTGATACAGCACTCTGGGAACAGCCTATTCGCTCAGAGATTTCTTTCTGTGTCTTACCCTCTTGCTTGAGGGTGTCAATGATGGCCTTCTGGACAGCAGTCAGGTCGACAGTCTTACCCATGATTGCGGTTTTGAGTAATGAACCAGGCTGGGAGTTTTTAAAAGCCTCAGGAATCTTTTGCAGGTGTTTAGAGTTAATTGGTTGATTGAGATGATTAGGTTAATAGCTCGTTTAGACTACCTGAACATCCCCTATCTAATTTTTTGAGATAGGAATTTTGGGTTTTCATGAGCTGTATGCCAAAATCATCAGTATTAAAACAATAAAGGACCTGAAATATTTCAGTTGGTGTGCAATGAATCTAAAATGTATGAAACTTTAATTTTTATCAGTACATTACAGAAAATAATGAACTTTATCACAATATGCTAATTTTTTGAGAAGGACTAGTATACACATACACACACACACACACATTTTTATGGCATTTTGTAGACACTCTTATCCGGATACTTTTTTATACAACTACTTGAGGGTTACGGCCTTGCTGAAGGGCCCACCAGTGGCAACTTGGTGGTACTGGGCCTTGAACCCAAAAACTTTAGAGCCTTTAACTGCCAACACTGCCTGTCATATAAAAAGGAAATGCTAATAATCAAATGCAAGTGACTCACCATCCCTGTGAGTCTGTGAACCCATTTTAATTTTTAAATACTTGCTGATGGAGAATCACCACAAGAGCTTACGCTCCCTCTGCCCCTTACCCACTTTTTAGCATTACTCAAAATGATACAGAGGGTGGAGTTAGGATTACATCTGGCCATAAAGTTACAGTCTGATGATGAAATAAATTATGAGAACACTCTTTTATATACTGAAATTATATTTAATTAATTTTGCAACCAATTCTATTTTATGATTTTACAAGTTTGGAAGTGTAAAATTAACATATATTGAGGTAATGAACGAAGGTTCATATTTTGTCCAAACATGGAACAAGGTGACATTATCCAGTAAACCAGTGATTACAAGCAGTATCCTCCTATCCACAGAGATGGTAAACCTGGAATTAAATCCACTGAATGAGATGTTAATCAAACAGGATTTAGTGAGTGGTGTTGAATGTTTAAGAAAGGATTCTTGGAACATCAAGGGGACTAATTGATTCAGCAACATCTACCAAGCCTGAGAACAAATAATTGCTTGAGTAGATGCTATACAGGGACATAAAAAGTAAGCTTTGCTGCATGAATTTTGTAGTTTTGTGCAATATCAATAAAAACATTTTCACGTATCATTATTACAGAGGTCGGTCTGGTGAGTAATGTGCTCTGAGCAAGATAAGCACAATGAGGTTAATATCATTCATGGTGTCCATTATTTTGATTCAAACATTCACTTTGAATAATCTTTTTTTTTAATCAACTGATAGGGAACTAATCAGATCACACTGTTCCAGTATAGCATATACCTTAGACATTTACTCCCTCACTCATTTTCTGAGCCACTTAGACCTATTAGAGTTGTGGAGAAGCTGGAGCCTATCTCAGCCAGCTCGGAGCAAAGATGGGATACTTCCTGAACAGCTCGCCAGTAAATCACAGGGCAACACAATTATTTGCATTCCTGCAGGCAATCTGGAACAACCCATTAGCCCAATGTGCATGTGTTTGGAATGTGGGAGGAAACTGGAGAACCTGAATGAAACCCCCGCACTGCAAACTCCACACACAAGTGCCCTTGCCAAACCTGTGTTTTCTTTTTCTTCTCCTTCTCGTGCTCCTTTTCCTCCTTCATTTTGTTCTCTCTCTCCTCCCTCTATTCCTTCTCTTTTTTTTCTTCTTCTCCCCTTATTGTTATTATATAATTATTGATAATGAATAATACAACATCTGCAAGTTATGACCCCCCCTTATTAAAATAAGTATTTCACAGTTTCAAGAAAATAATATATATTGCCTCATATTTTTTATCAGCTGTAGTTAAAAAGCCTACTGTCATTTCCAGTTTTTTTTTTATTTTTATGATTCATATTACTACTCTATTATTGTTTTGCTTTTTTTTTTCAAGTATCTAACCCACTGAAACAAGGTTCTAATAATACACATGCTCTTGGGGGGAGGTGCAGTCTGTTGCAATGAGGTGAAGTATATTTTTCATAATTAACATTAAAAGCTTGAAGTTAAACTGCAACAGTTCTTTGTTGTGATTTTTTTAAAATAATGGCAGCATTTACAAATGTTATTAATGCCAAAAGTACCAAGTTTCACAGCTGTAAGCTTGGGTTAAAAATCTGGTCTTGGTTGCATTGGAAAATCACCGTGCTTAATTTTACTGCACGATAACGCTATCTGTGGTCACTTAGACAAATATGTGTCAGTTGGATCTGACAAAAGATTTTTGCAATGGCCTGATGGTGTCAATATTCTGTGCTCTGTGTGTGTGCATGTGTGTATATGATCACGAACCTAGTACATTTTCCAACTTCAAACTTGAATAAATATTTCCATGTCCAAGTTCAAATCAAAATCTTTGGTGTACATATAGCTGGGAAATAATATCCTCAAAATATGTACATAGGTGAACAGTTAATTATAATTCAAATACTTTATAGTTTACACCTTAATCATACTAAATTTTGTGACAAGAAAATGTCCTCATTATTTTCATGTCCTGCTGAGCCTCTGCTCAGGTCTGCACAGGTCCAATAACCTGTGTGTGTCAAAAAATTGGTAAATAAGCACCGGACTTAAAACAGGATCTGAAAAGTAACTTTTCCTGTCCGTGTTCCATAGTGTATTTTGTGCTCCCACCGATCACTGAGGGACTGGCATTTATTAACTATAGATAATAAAGAAAAGTTGAACATTTCGAGCACTATCAATTAACACAGTGTAATTAATTAGAGACGCTCCCCAACTTACGTTTTAGTTCGGTTCCGGAAAATAAACGTAAATTGTTACTGTATGTTCCAGTGATGTATGACGTTCATACTGTACTATACATCCATAAATACCATTACCGTATCTCATAAAACACCCCTAAATCAATTATTATAAACATATCAAATATCAACATTAATTACAAATGAATTAAATTAAAGCAAAATAATTTCAAATAGATAAATTTTAATCAAATTCACTCATCAAATATCAAATACAGTATCTATCAAATATAACCTTTAACATTTTCTATGATGCGATCTTTCTGCTTATAAATGGTTCCGATGGTCGACGGATGGTCACTTTACATGAAGCTGAGCCGAGTCACTTTACATGAAGCTTAAAACAGCCAATTAACGCTTACAATATGTGAGGCGCTCCACCGAAAGTCGTTCATTTGCTTGTGCTTGAGACAAAGCGCGGGTTATACGGACTTCCGGTCTTTCAAGTGAGCAAGGGCTCCGTTGAGTACTTGTTTAGTACTCAGCCTGCACTGATGTGAATCACCAGCAGAGCGGAAAGTTCTCTTTCTTTTCTGGATTCAGGTTTTCATTCATTTTACAACTCTCTTTGCTTAACTGAGTATGCATGGTAGATTGCGCCGTTCTGAGCAGATAGTAAATTCATCTCTGTATGAGAAGCTTACGCTTCTGACCAACCATATTTGCTTAGGGTTACAAAAGTCCGCAAAACAGTGTAAACACAAAGATCACAGAGACGACGTCTTAACACAAGGGTAACACGCGGTGAACTGGGAAGCAGCTGGGCACGTTCAGTCTGTCGTTTGTAAACAATGGATGCAGCATCATTACGTCATTGCGTCAGCATACTACGTAGGTACGTATTGTACTCAAAATTTGACAATATTTTTTTTTTTTTTTTTTTGAAAGTGAAAAAAAAACGTAAAATGGATGAACGTATGTCTGGGAGTGTCTGTACACAATTATCTAAAGCTAATATTTGTGAATAGAAGGATATTCATCCTGTCCATGTTACACACTGTTCATTTCAGTCATCCTTTGGATAGTTGATGATTCTGCTTTTCCAAGTATTTTCCAAGTTTTTACAGGCTTTAATGTATATTGGCTTAATACATGAAAATATGAGGGGACAAAAAAACAAAACATTTTTGCTAAATCTGCAGAAAATGTAAAAGGTCAGTGTCATGCACTGTGTGTGTGTGTGTGTGTGTGTGTGTGTGTATAATATATATATAAAAATCCTAAAATAAAAAAATATATATATAAGATCTTTGTATAACATTGAAATGGCTCAGTCTGCAAGAAAGATGACATTTTGCTCTGAGCAAAGCTGCAAACAAACTGCTTCAGAAATGAAGGGAGAAGAATTCAAGGAGGGAAGCAGATTATTCATGTTAAACTCTAGTTTAATAATCTTATGTCATTTGTTAATTTTGAACTACACACAACTTTCTCATTTCATCGTCACACTCAAATATCAGACGTGACCAGAATCAAAGCCACCCACCCTTTGACCCCAAAAGCGTTTGTCATGTATATAACACTAAAAGTACACATTGAACGTCACCCAGTATTTCAGTCGAGATGTAGGTATTTTTCCTTTCAGATTAAAATGATTATTGAAGTTGTTCCTCATGGTCTAAAATTAGGGTGTTCTGATTATCCACACCTTTTTATGGTTTGACTTTATGATTTTGTTACTTTGCAAGCAGCCTTTATTTGTTTGTTTGTTTCTGTAGATAACATTTGAATGGAAGATAACCAACAAATATCAGTGATAGACCACTTAAATAGTTTTTACTGCACTAATTAACATCATTTTTATGGTCTTGACAGCAGATGGACTAATTTTTCTTTTGCTGGTGTGTTTTGTTTTTATTTGGACAGAGGTTTGAGAAAAAATACAAATTGGAATTGGCAAAGGGGGCCGTGTCCAAAGACACCAAATTTGAGTATGCATGGTGTTTAGTCCGAAGTAAATACACCGACGACATCAAGAAAGGAATTCTTCTATTGGATGGTGAGTCCATTTATTTTGCTTATCAGTAGCATTATTCTTGATACTAGATGATACTGAAGAACCTGCACCTGATACCGTACCACTACATGCAATGATTGTTATTGGGGCAGGTTTCAAATTGAAATGTAATATATATTTTATCACAATACACGTCTCGCAACTATGTTTGACTTCTGATTGGAAGCAGAATATTAAAAATTTGTATAATTTATATTTTTATAATAGTTAAATTGTTTTAACCTGGCCCAACTTCAGCTCTGTGTGTGTTCTAACGTATCTTTGTAGTCACTGTATTATTTATATATTTATCGCAGAGCTTGTACAGAAGAGCACAAAGGATGACCAGAGAGACTTTCTGTTTTATCTGGCTGTTGCGAATTACAGACTTAAGGTAAGGAGAATAATTGATTGATTTTCATAATCCTGTGTTGTGAATGAATTTTTAGCTCCCACTGCATAGCTATGGGAATAGCTATGGGAATGTTTGGCGTCGGATTATGATCAAATTTAGTATGCAAGTTTCTTATAGGTACCTTAGTTGGGATTGGTTCATGCCAAAATATGCACTTTATTATTGGGCCAGCTGGACTTCATTTGTTAATATAACAGTTTGATTTCTGGATGACAACTTGAGATTGTTTGGATTTTGATGAAATTTGGTATGCGGAATTGTCTTATCGGTACCTCGCCTGGGATTGGTGCACACCAAATCCACTCATAAATAACCAGCCAGCAGGACTTATTTATTTAACACAACTGTTTTGGTAGATGGAAGATATAGATTAACTTTAAAATACACATTCCTGGGCGGCGGGTGCTTTGGACCTTTGCAGTCTATTTTGGTTGATTGTAATACAGTAGGCCCTTGACCATTCGTGGTTTTGCACTCACGGTTTGAATATTCGCGGACTGCCAAGCAACTGACACGTCACTCAAATTCAGCCAATGGCTGTCTTCCTGCTGATTGGTTGAGATGATGTAATGCCCCTTTTTCCTCATTCGCATACAAGTTGTCAATGAGCCTCTTTTTTTGTGTGTTTTAATTACCAGTTAAGCTCTATGATTCCACTCAAACACTGTGCGTCTTCTCTGGCTAAGCGATAGAAACGCTGGATGTCTCTTCTGAAGAAATAAGACTTTCTCCTGAAGAAATGACAGTTTCCTCTGAACTGTTGTATTAAAGTCTTTTTCAATTATTATTCCAGTACAGTATCTAAGTTAATGTTTAGAATGTCTGTGCATGAGATTTTATGTTGTATAGCATGTTTAACAAATGATACCATGAGGAAAAACTTTATTAAGCTTCATGTCCTTTTATATCGAACTTTGAGTGACGTTTCCAAGATGGCGCTGCCGAGAGGGCAACGTTGCGGAGTTCTCGGATTCAAATTGTTTTTTGTTCGTTTTAATTTGTTCTATTTGTTCATGTTTTGCACTATGTTTGTCTATGACCGGCCGATCCTACTACAGCTATGAGAACGGAGTCTTCGGGCAACTAAGCATGCTATCCTGAGCTAATATGCTATGGTAGCTCAATGCTAGCCACACCCCGGCTAACAATAAGCCCAGGCGGAGTTCTCAAGAGTCTCTGGCACTTGGTTAGAAGTGGAAGGTTAGCACTTCCTGTCATCCTGTTTGAAAATGTTCAGTCCCTGTGAAACAAGATGGATGAGCTTCATGCTCAGATTGCAGCGCAGAGGTATCTACAGGACTGCTCCATGTTATGTTTCTGTGAAACATGGCTCAAGGAGAGTACACCCGACAAGGTGATTGCACCAGCCGGCTACACGGCCTTCATCCCCTGCGATCCCAAGCGTCGGAGTCCTTGTTCGGCCCCTTCCCGCATGGGCTTATTGTTAGCCGGGTTGCGGCTAGCAATGAGCTACCATATCATATTAGCTCAGGATAGGAGTTGAAAATTCCGATCTCATAGCTGTAGTAGGGCCGACCGGTCATAAATGAGCATAGTACAAAACATGAACAATCAAATTAAACAAATCAAAAGAAACATGACTCTGAGAACTCCGCCTGGGCTTATTGTTAGCCAGGGTGCAGCTAGCATTGAGCTACCATGGCATATTAGTTCAGGATAGCGTGCTTAGCTTGTGCTTAGCATGCTTGGTTGCCCGAATACTCCGATCTCATAGCTGCGGTTGGGTCGACCGGTCATAGACGAGCATAGTGCAAAACATGAACAAATTAAAACGAACACAGAAACAATTTGACTCTGAGAACTCCGCGACGTCGCCCTCTAGGCAGCACCATCTTGACGACGTCACTCCAAGATGTCACTCCAAGTTCAGAGTAAAAGGACATGAAGTGTAATAAAGTTTATCCTTTTGGTATCATTTGTTAAACATGCTATAGAACATAAAATCTCACGGACAAACATTAACTTACGTACTGTACTAGAATAATAATAATTGAAAAAGACTTTAATACTAGTGCTTTACAACAGTATATGCTGTATAATGTTTATATGTTATCATCAATATTATACCATATGATCATATTCATTGTACCATATTACCATAGTATCATATTCACAACATCAGCTATATCAGGCGATATCTTGATGTGAAGTCCACTTCAGCTCTCGTCCAAGCGTTCATCACGTCGAAGCTCGACTATTGCAATTCTCTGCTATTTGGGACATCCGAGTATTTACTTGACCAGCTTCAACGTGTGCAGAACACTGAAGTGAGGGTCATCACACATCACCAGAAGTATGGTCACATTACTCCTGTACTACACAGCTTACACTGGCTGCCAGTCAGATACAGGATTCAGTATAAGATAAAGCTCCTTGTGTTCAAGTGCATGAAAGGCCTTGCATCCAACTACCTCGCCAATCTTCTTTGAGAGTACCAGCCACTCAGATCTCTCCGATCAAACTCAAAGAATCTCCCGGAGATACCAGCCACCTGAACACACACATTTGGTGACCGTTCATTTGAGAAAGCGGGTCCAATACTGTATAACAATTTACCGATCCATGTCAGATCCCAAGTGAACATAAACATGTTCAAGTGACAACTTAATACACATCTGTTCACACTTGCCTACCATGCCTATCAATAAGTTCTCAGACTCACCCCCAGCGCTTTTGAGTTGCATGTGCCGGAATTAGTGCTATATAAATATTTGTATGTATGTATCAATAAATATAACAGTAAAAATTGAAAATTTTTTTCTTAATCATTACTACATTTTACTACATTAATACTGTATTAATGAGTAAGACTGTCTATAGAATGTGTTTAAGAAGCATATTTTGGCGCATGTAATAGATACATAGTATTTTACTTCTGGTTGTTCATTCGCGCATGTAATATGATACATGGGGTTTTACTGCTGGATACAGAACTCGCGGATTACCTTCATTCGCGGGAGGGGCCGGAACTGAACCCCCACGAATATCGTGGGCCTACTGTATATAATTTGACAAATGGTTGTGCATTTATGGTTGAAGCAATTCCTTGAATAATCTGATTACAAAACATTCCCACTGCAAATGATTTTCATCGAAGCTTCGTTTAATCAGTATGTTTCACATGGATGGTCATTACTGTCGAACAGAGGACAGGAAGGTGTTATTTGAGGGAGCGTCGCAAAATGTAGGCGGGAAGTAATAGCGAGGGGTAAGGGGAAGAAACGGGTCAGAGAAAATAGCAAGAGGTGTCCAAAGTTTGGGATTATTTCAGGTTAAAGAAAAATTAAGATTCTGTAGTGCGTCTACTGGAAAACAACTATTGTACCAAAGCAGTACATGCCAGGGCTTTAGCATCTAAGCAGAAAGTATGATGTCTGCGCATCAAGTTCGCAGAGTGGACCTAACATGAGGTAAATGTTAATAATTAACATAAATAAATGATTTGCGAGTTTAAGCGAATGCTAAGGCTGCATGTAATGGCTAGTTAAAAATGTAAATCAATATAGTGGTTAGTCATGCCATTTGCTCACAAAAATAAACACAGAAAATAAAAAGGTACGGTAAATTAGTTATCGTCTGAACCGCCTTCCAGTCTATTCCAGCTTAGCTTTTATTGTTAGTTGCTTTTTCAAATGTATTATTGGTGTGAGATTTAAAAAGGTGACATTTCAACAAAAGAAACAGCATGAGCTACAAGGCTGAGGATAATATGCCTTTTCTATTTTTCTGACTTATAAATGGTGCTACAATGATTTAATAGCCATGTTCTGGCCTTAAACATAAGTTTTTTGTAAATTTATTTATTTATTTTTTTTGGATGCACTAGCACACCAGGGCATGCTGGGCCTTATAATTAGCTTTCCCACGACCCACAGTGGTACTACCAACGTGTCCAGGTGTGCCTATCAACCCCCTGAGTGTGGAGCTTTCAGTTGTCAAAAGGTGCCTAATAAGTGCCAAGTAAGCACCGGGAACAGAAAGAACATAAATAGGAGGAGGAAGCCAAACAGGCTGTTCGGCACACGTGCTCAAAATTACCGTTTAATGGGGAGTTGGGGAAGCAGCTTCCTGAAGCTCTGTGAAGTTTTGTGGCTTACAAATCGTACTCTGGTGCTCCACTGGTGTCTGAAATGAAAAAAGGTAGATTTGAACATGAGTAGATTATCAGACTCTTAGACTAAACATGAGAGTGCAGATTTATTTTCCAAAACAACCACACTGCTGCATAATGTAGCATCAGGGTGAAGTTCCCCTCAAATCACATTCAGGTATTAAACAGAGAGGCGCTTTTAATAAGCACAGGCTTCAGAAAAACAACACCTGTTAATTCAGTTTAATGTAATTATTGTTTTTTTTTTTTATCACTTCAACACCACAGTATGAAATGAGAATATTTAAATTGGTCTCTGAGGCTTTAATAAAACAGCTATTTATTATTTACTCATAATGAATTGCTTTTTAAGGCCCAAAGAGGGATTACTGCATGTTTTGGCCCCATTCACCCACCTGCCCTGCTACAGCTTTCTTCAGAAACTTTTTAAACTTGGCAGATATGTTGAACACGTGCTGAAGATGTGCACATTATCTTATAACAGTGATCAGGTGTAGTTGTAGTTATTGCTCTTTAGATAGTGAGCTTCATCATGTCCCTGGGTGGCTTTCTACGGCTCTTCTCGGAAATTCTTCAAAGTTTGCAGACCAATTAGACACGTGCTAAGGATGTGCATGTGATCATATAATGGTGGTTGGTGATGTTTTTTTCACCAGAGGTATTACACGTAGTACCGTACCATATTGTGCTCACGTGAGCTCTTGTGTCTTTTGATAAGTGCTAATTTATAAGAAAGTTTTAAATAATAATTAATTCCCTTCATTAGGAGAGAAATGTTTTATTTTCTGTAATATATCTGCAGTTGCTGTTTAAAAATAGCAGAATTATGTTATCTGGTTACATAAATAATTGATAGAAAAATTAATTATAATATCTTTTAATACAATAAAACATAGTTATAGCTCTAGTTGCATTAATGCAGCCCCTGAGTGTTGTGTGTGGGGTTTTTTTAATGAGCAAAGGAGACAATAAATGCTTTTATTCTGTTTATAAATATAACATGTTCTTTATTTTACTCAGGAATATGAGAAAGCTCTGAAGTACGTTCACATTCTGAAGGCAAATGAACCTGGAAATAAGCAGGCCATTGATCTGGAAAAGCTCATCAATCAGGCACTGAAGAAAGGTATGTGTGAGTGGGAAGGGTAGGTTTCAGTGGGGCGGCAGTTAAATGGGGTAAATCTTAAACCATTGTGGAACCAACACGCTCATAAAATTACTAATAATATAATACATGAGGAGAATTTGAAGATCGGAGTCTTTCTGGTCCTCACCATATATAAATATTGAAATAGGAATAATATTTAGATTGGTGTTGGGTAAATGGGGATAGTCCTATCTGGGGAGAGTAATCAAGAAGGAAAACTTGTGTAACTCTGTTTAAGATAATGTGTGGTAATGTTTGTGGTGCAAAAGTTGTAAAATTTTACAGCTGTCTGTTATTTCCTTTTTTTTTTTCTTTTTTTTTTTGAGATTAGGTTGCTCCTGAGAGCTTTAATAGTGTTTGGGCTCCATATCTCCTTCGTGCACGGTTAATAAACCATCATATAGCCAATGTGTGCCATTTACTTGGATTAGAAGGAATACGTGTGCTCGGGCACACTGAGTCAGACTCCGGAATAATGCGATTGCTAACCACACAGAAGCATGACACTCGAATGTTGTGCACTTTTTATTTAATGAGACAATATTTTGGTTTATAAATTGTCTGGGTTTCAACTTACCGATGAAGCTGAATCATAGTTGGCAAGCAAAGCTTCTGTGTTGCCAGCTGCTGCCATCAAAATCTTGTATGTGCAGCACGATTAATGGAAAATCATGCTGCATAATTGATACATCTTTGACATATCGAGTCAAAACAAGTTCAAATAATCCTCACTGTAAAAATTCTCCCTCATGCTACGAGAGCGCTTATTATCGGCACAAAAGGTGCTTTTCACTATGACACCGGTGCACTCTGGACCAGAACATAATCGCAATGTGAGCGCAGGACAGGGCGAGAGTGGGAAAGGGACACAATTACTCCTGGGTATGGTACACGGTGACCATGCATAATGTGAATATACCCAATCAAGCAGCAGCATCTAGCAAGCTGGAGGAAAGATCAGGGAAAGTACATGAAGCTGTAGTGTATTAAAATATTTGATTTTCTTTCTTTGCTTGCTTTCTTTTTAATTCCTACTCATCTAGATTGTATTGGACACGGTGGTAGTCTGGTGGTAGAGTTCAATCCCTACTAGCACAGAGTTGTCACTGCTGTCCCACCCATTGCAGTTAACTGGGTTATCAAAGGCCAGCCATGTCTATCACTATCTGTGATGAGAGGCATGTAAAAGTACCATTGCTGATTTTTATCAAGAGTAGGCCATTAGAGTTCCATCAGCGGGGTTCTGCTTTGCGATGACCTGACAAACTGTCCAGGTTCTGGGTCCCAGAACCTGAGAGTGTACTCTGGTCTTGCTCAGTTGGTTTAGATGTGCCCCAACCTCCCACAACTCTAATTAGGATTAATGGGTTCAGAAAATGAATGAATGAATGAATGATAAATCATATTGTGTTTAGAGGAAATTAGTAGTAAATAGAAGTAAATGAAAGTAAAAGTTGACACGGTGGTGCAGTGGACAGTGCACATTTGCCTCACAGCAAGAAGGTCCCGGGCTTGAATCCTGGGTTCTGGCGTTTGTGTGGAGTTTTGCATGTTCTCCCTGTGCTTGCACGGGTTTTATCCAGCTTTTCTGGCTTCCTCCCACAATTGAAAAACATGCACAGTAGACTGAATGGAGGTTCCAAAATTGTGTATGTGTGTGTGTGTGTGTGTGTGTGTGTGTGTGTGTGTGTTAGTGTTAGTGTTAGCCCTGCAATGGTCTCGTTAGCTGTGCTGAGATGGCCTCCAGCATCCCAACAACACTAATTAGGATGAAGTAGCTTAGAAAATGAACGCATTTCATGAAATATTTTTTTTTTCTTTTTCCTAGATGGTCTGGTCGGCATGGCTATTGTTGGAGGAATCGGCTTGGGCATAGCAGGATTGGCAGGACTCATCGGATTGGCTGTGACCAAATCTGGAAAATCGTAACGTGGTAGTTAGGGTTTTATGGCGTCAAGAGAACAAGCTTGAGTTAAATCTGAAGACTTGTTTATCAGCATTATATACCAGGAAGTGGACTGACTAATATATCTTTATAAAGGTTTTTGTTTTTTTTGTTTTTGTACTTGCACTAAGTAATCAAAGCATCACTTTGACTAATTGCCACATACATATATATTTTTTGTGTGAGTTTATTAAAAGTTTTGGGTGAAATATCTAAATGGTAAGTATTTCCTTTCACACATGTTTAAAACTAGAGCTTAATGGCCATCAATTGTTAGCAGATTGTAATTATAACTAGTTATTACATTGACATTTATAATCATATTTAGAAATGGATATATAATAGATGTGCAGTACAGCATTCTGTCTCGTTGCAGCTGTGTCTTTTAGTTTTATATTAAAGCGCCAATGTTATCTTAACGATATAGTTGTATACGACCGAATTCTGTCTAAATGCACATTTATTTGCTTTCCAGTTACTTTTGTTCTGTGTCGGATTTCTTGTCACATGTATCTACGACTAATGTTCCTTCTGCGTGTGGGTGTGTGCACGTGTGTGGGAAAGAGATGCGAGTCTGTGTACACATGGTTTTTCACGCTAATCAATAGTAACCAGTTTCACTGAAGCGCCTGGAAAGGGGACCAGTGTTATCAATTAAAGCGTGTGGGAGTTGAAGGATAATACGTATACCCATATAATAATGCACAATGCCATACGGTGGTTTTTACAACAATAATGTGTTGGGGTTTTTTTGTTTTGTTTGCTTGTTTTTAACGACGGCTTTTCCAGTGCATGTATAGCGCTAAAATCAAGCATAACTTGAACAGGCTCATCTGTCCTGAAAGATTCCGTCAAAACAATAGTTTGGCCTTGAGAGAAACAAATTGCTTATTGAGTTTGACCATGCAACCTTGTCTCATGGTCAACAGTGTGCTGTGAACTGTGCTGTGGGCTGTTCTCACGTTGTCCATCATTTTACCTTTCTGTAATTTGGATCTATGATCATTTTGGGGCGTCACTTGTTTTTACAACATGATAGATTATGGCTGCCATCAATAATGTTTTTTACGCCCACGTTGTTGTTAAAATTTAACTCGAGTACAATTCAGTGGAACACGGTTGTCTGGAAAGCAAGTTTCTTTCAGGAGACTGAATGCTGTTCTTCCTTTAGATTAACTCGATTTAATCTACATTTTATTCCGACCCAATAAAACCGCTTTGACTCTTCAGTTTTAAAGTTTATTTATAAATCAACGTTTCTGCAACATTGTCATCTTATAATGCACTTTGTATATACCTGTTGCTTCACATCCTTCAGAACACATGAAACACCCCCACAGAAGCAGTCAGATAGGCCAGGTTTGGTTAAAATTTATTCAGATACATCCTGTGGCTTGCAGGGGCTCCTGAAAGAGGCCCTGCTGTGCAATGCTACCCCCTGTACTGTCAGCATTTGACTCCGAAACATTTCAGCTACTATTGACTTTAATAATTTGATCTCATAATTTTTACTTTTACACAACAATAACCTGGATAACCTTGTTTTATATGTCTGTACAAATCAATATATAACCTTTTATAGAATAGCAGTGGTGTCACAAACCACATCGTGCTTGAACAGCAATAGAAACCAAACCCTTGTAAACATGGCCAGCCATAAACTTGACCTTTACAACATGAAGTTAATTTCATATCAGTGCCAACCAAGGCCGACCAGACAAGTTCTGTTCTTAGGCCAGGCCGTCTTCAGATAATATCAGCTTACCACTACAGGTGGGATATCTAAATACTGATCCCAGGCCAGTGATGGATTCAATATGTTTGATCATGTTCTGTATTAAATGATAATAATGAAATCTAATACCACATAAAATTATTCCAGCTCATTATCCATATACAGATTATGTAGAGTACTTGACTGTAGTTGTATTTAGTTTTGAAAGAAACCTCTTATGAAAAGAACAGGAAACAAAATTAAAAGTCTGTAGCAGGGTTTTTAAGTGTGACCAAAAAAGCTCAGGTGATTATGTTGAATTCAGTGTGTGGGTTTGATTAAATATCAACTCTTAATTGATTTACTTTTTTCATGTCATATACAAGTGTTACAAGCAAAAGCAACAAATGATTATGTAAATCCTGGACAATGTTTACCCACATTACACTGCGAAACATCACAGCCAGGAGCTAGGGTCGTCTCCAAATGTGCATAAAGTCCGTTTTTGCCCGAGTCAGCTATCTGACTCGCAATCCCCTTGTTTGAGTAAAAACTTTTAGGTTGTTTTTTAACTCGCAGTGAATATGAGGGAAACAGATGTTTGAGACGATTCATGCTGAAATCATGTCGAAGCCACAGAAAAACGTTACTGGGATTAAGGCTGGAAAAATGATGACCAAAGTACAAAAATCTAGTGTAATATTGAATTTAATAGATAATTGAACAAAGAAGGAATCAATCATTGACCACCTTAAAGCAAAAGGGAGATGGGTGTTTCCTACCCGGTGATGTATGATTTAGAAACTAATGCTGTTTTTTTTTTTGTTTGTTTGTTTTTAATATCTTTCCAGCCAATCAATTCACCCCCACAAAAACTGCAATTAATTTATTTGGTGCATCATAACAAAAACAGTACGTATATGGAGATATGGAGAGGGGGATTTTCCATCATACTTTGCAGGCATTGTATCCTAATGTTTTCAACTTTCTTAATTTCTATTACATAAATGAAAAAAATAAAATTCTTAACCTGTTATGGTCATCTATAGTACTGCATGGCTCCATTGATAGGTTTAACCATTTGTTTAACTCATGTAGATATACTGAGTACACATGAAAACGCACACTTGAAAAAAAGTCAATATTTAAATTCAAATGAACTTCAATATGATTTTTATACAACAACACTACAGTGAGTCACCCGACATGCCAGGTGCAAGAAATGTGAGAATCTCATGGTAACTGTAACGCTAGGCAATTTTTCGCAAAAACGCAACATTTTGCACGCACACCACGGGAAAAATGCCGACCTGATGCCGCGACTTACAGCCCCTGTACGAGAACGTGCCATATGCAGGCTTCAAAATGGTGCCAGCACCAGGGAAATTGCCAGACGACTACACTGCGCACACACAACGATCGCAAGACTCTATCAAAGGTTTCTGCAAACGGGGAGCATTCGGGACCGTCCTCGACCGGGTCGACAACGTGTGACAACGGCATGTCAGGACCGTCAGATCGTACGGGATCATGTCTGAGACCGAACACTCCCAGCGACAAGAACGGCTGCTCAAGTTCAAGGACGACGTGGATTCATTTACCCCAACACCGTACAGAACCGTCTGCGAGCTGCAGGCCCGCGTGCACGACGTCCTTATTTTACACATATTGA
Source organism: Plotosus lineatus (assembly GCA_024760905.1). NCBI lineage: Eukaryota > Metazoa > Chordata > Actinopteri > Siluriformes > Plotosidae > Plotosus > Plotosus lineatus. The sequence continues at coordinate 16,907,105 of CM045745.1, read as the reverse complement.
CGCATTAACATGAATGAAATGGAATGATGTTTACATGTCTTTTTAAAGCATTCATTATCTCAAATGCATCATAAGTATATACTTCACATATCAATCCGTGGAGCTATTCCAGATTTCGTGAGTGGTGCGTTTTCATATGGACTGAGTATATGTAGACTGCTGTTTTATCCAATATACCAAGGTAGAGAAGAGAAATACAAAATGTTTGGTTTGAATGTCTTTATAGCAGGAGCTGATGGCATGGTGATTTAGTGAATAGCATGTTCTCATTGCTAGAAGGGCCTTGGCTTGAATCCTGGACTTGGGGCGTTTCTTGGGCATTTCTCTTTGGAGTTTCCATGATTTCTCTGCACTTGTTTAAATTTCCTCCCATAACCCAGTGACATGTACATTAGGCTAACTGATTGCCCCTAGATATGAATGTCTGTGAATGAGTGTATATTGTTGTTTGAGTGTTGTGACTGTGATGGTCTGGTGAGCTGTTCAGAGTGTACCCCATCTACGCCTGCTGTCAACGGAAAGAGGCGTCAGCTTTCCCAGCTTGTCAAGTGATAGTGTATTCCGCACAAGTCTCAAATTCAATATTTGTTGGATAGTCGATGAGGCGAATAAGATTTTATAAAATTACACTTCTATTATCCATAACACTAAAAATATTTGGCCACTGAAATGTGAAGTGAATGACATCAGTGGCACCTGCCAAGGAGTATGACGTATTAAGCAGAAAGTTGATGTGAATCAAGAAAAATAATGTAAGCGTAGGAGTAACTGCCAGTCCACAGGCACTATCCACAAGCTTCACGTGTCTCCTAAAGGATGTGTGAGCCAAGACAGCCCAACTGTGGCCAGAGCCTTGCCACTAGAGCACTTTTCACTGCTTCAGTGACTTCTACCATGGATATGGGTGAGACTTCCCCCGAGTCTTCAGGTTCTGCTTCCTCCTCTGAGAGCATGATGATTGGGTTTAAGAGTTCATCAAAGTTCTCTTTCCATTTTCCAGCCAATATCCCCAGTTCGAGTCAGCAGTTCTCTCTGGATAAACACAGTCTGGGTCAAGTCCTGCTTTGCCTTTCTGAGTCAATCATTTGGCAGAACCTTCATTAGGCCAACTCCGATTCCTTCTTCGTAGCCTCCCTGAACTCCGTCCTCACCCATGTTTTTGCTTCCACAACAACTAAAGCTGAAGCTTTTCTGGCCATCCAGTAGCCGTTTACCTAGGCCAACCCAAACCAGAGGGCCTTCTTAAGCTTGATGGTCTTCAGTGGTTGTGTCCACCACCATGTTTTTTGGTTTTCACCACAGCAGGCACCAGTGACTTTCTAAACACGCATTTGCAGTGGATGCTTTTAATATGCTCCACTCAGATTCCATGTCCCCAGGCTCCCTTAGAATGCACAAGAAATATTTTGGAGGTATGAGTTGAAGATCCTGCAGATAGAGACCTCCACCAGATGCATCAAGTTCACCCACACTGCACATTTTCATTTGCCAGGTTTGTTTGGCAGACTTCCCCGCCAAGCATCATGATCTGGGGATGTTTCTTATACTACAGCGTCGGGTCTATTTCTCGCATGCCAAGGATCATGGATCAGTTTCAAAACATCAGAATACTTGAAGAGGTCATGAAGAGGAAATGCGTGTTCGAAATGGGTGTTCCAACAAGATGATGACCACAAACACACCAGTAAACAGGCAACATCTTGGTTCCAGACCAACAAGATTGATATTATGGAGTGACCGGCCCAATCCCCAGACCTTAATCCAATCGAAAACTTAATGGGGGGGGGACATCAAATATGCAGGTTCTGAAGAAAAACCAAGAACTACTAAACAACGATGGAATGCAGTCCAATCATCCTGGGTTGGAAAACCTATTCACAGGTGCTAGAAGATGGTTGACTTCATGTAATACAGATGTGCAGCAGGTCTCAGAAACCGCTCTACAACAAAATATTAGTTCAGTGATTCAAATGAAAGCAAAATTTTACAGTATTTTTCAGTTTATACAGTGAGTGTTTGAGTTTGTAAAGAAAGAGTTTTTTCCTTTCGTCTGTTCCCTTTTTTCTCAAGGGTCACTACAGCGAAGTTGTGATTTGCATGTTTGATTTGGTATAGGTTTTTACGTCAGATGCCTTTCCTGACACAACCCTTTGCAAGGGGCAGAAACACACCAACGGCTATGCAGCTACTCTTGTCGAAAGTCATCAATGGTTCTTTTCCATGAACCTCTCACCATAGACACTGAGAGACATGGCGGACCTTTGATAAGCCAGTTAGCTGCACTGGGGGACAGTGACAACCTTGTGGAGAGTGGGACTTGAACCCCCAACCTTAAGATCAGCTATCCAGCACCTTTTACCACCAGGCCACCACTGTCCACAGACACTGTTATTTTTTTTAAATCTAATATTCACTTTTCTTCAATTTTTTTTAAGGAATAACACCAATTTGAGATTTTTCTTCATGTTTTGATTTGGAATACAATGTGCAAGTGTTCCCAATGCATTTGTGTGTATCAAAACAAAAGCTATTATCAGGATTTTGAGGTTTATTCACTTTTTTAAACACACTTGGTTGAGGTGGCTCGGGTATCTGATTAGAATGTGTCCTGAACGCCTCCCTGGTGTGGTGTTTCAGGCATGTCCAACCGGGAAGAGACCCTGGGGTTGACCCACAATACGAGGCTGTATCTCTCAACCGGTCTGGTCCAGGAAGAGCTGAAGGAAGTGGTGAGGGAGAGGGATGTCTGGCGCTCACTGCTTAGACTGCTGCCCCTGCAGGCCGACCCCAGGAACAAGCAGAAGGAAATGAAGGCATGAGATAGTTTAATGTATTAACCATTGCACTTAGAGTACTTGTCGCTATAATAATTTCCAGTCTTCTGCAAATGTTTTCTACTTGATTTTGGAGTTTAGTTGTCAGGATTTTTGTTTATTCAAACAAAAACCCCCCGGTGCAGCTAACTGGGTTATCAAAGGCCGGCCATGTCTCTCACTGTCTATGGCGTGAGGCATGTAAAAGAACCATTTTATATACACATATACATGGGGGGCAGCGGTGGTCTAGTGGTATAGGGCGCTGGATCGCTGATCCCAAGGTTGGGGGTTTGAGTCCCCCCCAGTGCAGCTAATTGGGTTATCAAAAGCATTCCATGTCTCTCACTGTCTATGGTGTGAGGCATGTAAAAGAACCATTGTTGACTTTTAACAAGACTAGGCTGCAAAGCTGTCAGCGTGTCTCCGCCCTGCGATGGCTTGGCAAGCTGTCCAGGGTGAACTTAGCCGTCGGCTGGAATGGGCGCCAGCCTCCCCACGACCCTAATTAGGATTAAATGGTTACTAGTGGGCAGTGGTGGCCTAGTGGTATAGGTGCTGGATCACTGATCCTAAGGTTGGGGGTTCAAGCCCCACTCATCACAGGTTGTCACTGTCCCCCCAGTGCACCTAATTGGGTTATCAAAGGCCGGCCATGTCTCTCACTGTCTATGGTGTGAGGCATGTAAAAGAACCATTGCTGACTTTCGACAAGAGTAGCTGCAAAACCGTCAGCGTGCTTCCACCCTGCGATGGCCTGGCGAGCTCTCCAGGGTGTACTCTCGCCTTGTCTGGAGTTGGCTGAGATGGACGCCAGCCTCCTAATTAGGATTAAGCAGAAAATGAACTGAACTGAAGAAACAAAAAATCTGGTGTTTGTAATGGATGGTGAGAGCAGATTGAAATCAGACCAATTCTGAGTTAGCGCACCATAATAATCACTATTAGCAGCTACATGAATTTATCAAATAGCTATACACAGTAATTATATAGAGCAAACAGCCTGCATAAAAATGAACTGTTTGTTTACGTCACTGATGGGATGAAAACGTGGCAAGGATTCCGACATTCACCTGATTGTGTTTAGCTCAAGAAGGTGAACATGATGACTTTCTGCATTCATCATTTATCTTTTTCTTTTTCCGATCACTGATACAGCAGCATATTCAGGGTGTACAGTGCAGTATCACTCATGGGTCTGTTTTCTGATATTAACAAATAAGAAGAAATACTTTTATGCACAGCTTTAACTCAATTTTGTTGTCATTTTTTTGTAGATGTCTAACTTCTGTACAATGACTGCTGACAGGAAGTGAATCTTCCAATATAACAATAAAGTAATCAATAGAGTGATTAATGCTAAACACCACACCAGCTAATACAGTGGTCCAAAATTTCTTCTCTGGTTTTCACTGGACTGTAGTAAATTTCCCATTCAATGTTTATCTGTTATCTTTTTGATCTTTTGCCCAATTTCCATATTAATAATGTTTAAAAAAAAATTACTCTTTTCCTCCTTCATGGCTCACGTTTGCCAATCTTCTTACCTTACCTCCAGTCATGGTGCATCGAAACTTACAGATTTGACCAACTAAATAATTTAAAATTCATGAGATTTTTTTGTGCTGTGATTTTAATGTTTTTTAAAAAGTAAAAATATTATAGTACCTTTGTTGTGTTCAAACATTTGAGTTATAACCAGAAGATTATGGGTTTACATTGCAGGACTGGTAGAGCACCTCTTAATCAAGACCTGTATACCCCAGAATTGGGCAAATAAAAAAAAAAACTAATTTATGGCATCTCAAATACATTTTAAAGTTATATAGTTTTAATACCTTCATGTGAATGATAGGTCCACATAGGCTTTTCCATACAGGTGTTCAAACATATTTGTAAAGGTGCATCCACAGAGAGCCTTAAGAGTTAAAACATGGATTGATGGCTCCTGAAAAACAGCTTTGAGTTTCCCAAACAGTCACCATTAAAATCCAGGAAGCCCTCAAGGACACTAGGTGGAACGTGGACTTTGGTGCTGGCTGGTCTCTCGATAACCAGCTGCTGAGTTTCAGGGGTGTAAACTGAAGGAGAAGAGAGCAGGAGGGGGTAGGAGGGCAAAACAGTTCCATAAATCATTGATCTGTTTGCTTTATACTCAGCATCTATGGTGATACAGTAGTTTTCACACAGGTGTGTGCGCTGGGTCCTCTCGTATTCATTGCTACCTGGACATATTAACACTGACACTGAGACGTGAAGTACAAGGAGACAGGCCTGTGGATTAGTGAACACAACCATCACTACTGACCTATTGGAGCACCCAGAAAAGAACAAATGGATCCCATTGTTGAAGTGGTGGCTCTGTTGCTCGGGTTTTTGGGATGGATAATGGTAGGAGTTGCCTTACCCAACCGTTACTGGAAGACCTCCACTGTGGACGGGAATGTCATCACCACCTCTACCCTTTATGAGAACCTGTGGATGTCGTGTGCGACTGACTCGACCGGCGTGCACAACTGCCGCGAGTTCCCCTCACTGCTCGCGCTGTCTGGTAAATCCTCTACCTATTATATCAGTGACACCACCCAGAAACCTTCCTGGTTGCTTTTGTCTTTTTCCCTTCTTTTTCCTTTTAAAAAAATAACTCTGGTTTTGTTTACTCTTGTAATACAGTATTATTGCTTTTAGGATATTATAGGCTATTTTTTTTACTTATTATAAGGGTCATTATATTGATGCATTAAAGAGTTCTATCATTATCGCATACTATCATTATGTGTAAAATGGAATCTGAAGCCATTTTTTGCCATTTCTACTGAAAAGCAATAATTTAAAATACAATTTAAACTTTGTTCTATGATTCAGGGTGGTTGAGATGGAAAAGAATGAGTTGAATTATCAGTGCATAGTTTTATGTTTTACAATTGACTCTAAATGTTATTATATTTCAGATGTCCTAGAATTTTTTTTTTTTTTTTTACAAATATTTTTACTGAATTTTATAGATAATAATATCCTGAATACATTCCTACTAAATAACCTCAAGATCTCAAGGCAGAGTTAGGGTTCATATTTTGTATAGGGACTTGTTAATAATTTAATTAAATTCAATGGAATTGAGCAACTTCTTCCTTCATAATTTTCTTCTTTTTTTTTTTATTTATTTTTTTTTATGTTGAATGTTCTATGTAAGAATGCTCAGGTCTGATACTCATAAACTCGTATCCATGCAGGCTACCTTCAGGCATCAAGGGCTCTTATGATTGCCTCTGTGGTTCTCGGCACATTTGCCCTGGTTTCCACGCTCATAGGCATGCAGTGCTGTAAAGCAGCTGAGGACAACCTGACCCTTAAAAGCAAGCTTGCTGGAATGGGGGGTGTCTTCTTCATCCTACAGGGTAAAAATCCTAAATACAGTAATGACATGTTCCATAGATAGGCTATATTAGAATAAATATGGAAAGGTAAAGGAATGTAGTAAATATTAACTCAAGATAATGTTCCTATCCTTTTTTTTAATCTTTTAAGGCTTGTGCACAATGATATCTGTGTCCTGGTATGCTTTCAACATCACTCAGGAGTTCTTCAATCCACTTTTTCCAGGAACAAAGTAAGTAATGGTTTCAGAAATGAAGAAATGCTGCCATCTGGAGTCACTTTGATGATTTTACACATACACACACATACACACACATACACACACATACACACACATACACACATACACACATACACACACATACACATATACACACATACACACAATAAGACAAACATAGATAACAGTAATGGACTTTCATTCATTCATTTTCTGAACCCTTTAATCCTAATTAGGGTCAAGGTGAGGCTGGCGCCCATCTGCCCTTAGAAATTAACTTTACTGAAAATAGCTTGTCAACTTTTATACATATTTGTGAGGCCTTCACTGTACAAACAACAGTGACAGTGGTGGTCTGGCGGTAAAGGGCACTGGATCGCTGATCCTAAGGTTGGGGGTTCGAGCCCCACTCGCCACAAGGTCATCACTGTCCGTCCAGTGCAGCTTACTGGATTATCAAAGGCCAGCCATGTCTCTCACTGTCTATGGTGTGAGGCTATAAAAGAACCATTGCTGATTTTCGTAAAGAGTAGGCTGCAAATCCGTCAGCGTGTTCCTACCCCTTGCTAAGGGTTGTGTCAGGAAGGGCATCTGATGTAAAACCTATGCCAAATCAAACATGTGATGATTCGCTGTGGCGACCCCTGAAAAAAGAGAAAAAAGAAAGGAAGATACTGTACGTACTGTACAAACAACAGAAACAGCAACAGTAAAGCAGAGAGAAATACCAAACCTTGTCAATTTTTAATCAAGTTATTTTAGAAACGGTCATTCATATTCTAAATAACTTGATCCTAATTAGGGACGTATGCAGGCCCATCTCAGCTGACCCTGGGGGAGGGCAAGGTGCTTCCTACTCTTTATGAAAGTCAGCAATGGTTCTTTTACATTATTCTCACCACAGACAGTGAGAGACATGACCGGCCTTTGATAACATAGTCAGCTGCACTGGGGGGACAGTGACAATCTGTTGATAGTGGGGTTTGAACCCCTGACTTTGGTCAGCCTACACCCTACCACTGGGCCACCACTGCTCTCTTTGAAAACAATTAAAAAAGAAGCAAACAAAAAAAAAAAAAAAACAGAAAAATTAATGATAGAAACACTTAGATAAATGGTCTCAGACCTGAACCCTGCGGTATGGAATTATGTACAGGGTGTTGCTTGTACCAGGTTGCTTATGCTTTTTCACTGTTGTGTGTTTTTGGGATGAAGGTATGAGTTAGGAGAGGGGCTGTACATTGGCTGGTGTTCTGGGACTCTTGCCATCTGTGCCGGAGTGTGTCTCGTGTTTTCCTGTAAAGGTGACTCAAATGAAAATCCGTAAGTATCTCTCTCGATCTCCAACCACACACATACAGACACATATCTAGTGTAATTATAGTATTGTAAAATTACTGCAAAAACATCCAAATAAATAGTTACACTGAGTTATAAATAAGACTTATTTAAATACATGTAATAAAAATCCTGAAAATATCGTGTTTGAAAAAAAGAGAAAAAAATCAGTACAGATAAGTACATAAGTATAAACCTGGCATAAGTGCATACATATATCGATTAGGTTGCTTATTATAATAATGTGGAAATAGCTAGTATTTGTCATTCAGCATTAAAATATCTAATTACTAGAGGAAAACCTGTTTTGTGCCTATCTTCTGATTCTCGAAGAGGACAGGGTACACACCCTGAACAGCTCATCAAACTATTAGACAGCCAATGAAGCATACAATACATTTACTGTACATCAATTTGCAACTCAGCTAATGTGCATGTCTTTGGATTGTGAGGAAACCAGAGAACTTGGAGGAAACCCCTATAAGCACAAAAAAATCTTTGTCTAAATGATAATGCCTATTTCCCCAAAAACAGATTTACCTGTAATTTCACTGGGGGATATAAAAAGTAACCTCTGATACCCCTAATTACACACTGGGGGAGTGTGTGTGTGTGTGTGTGTGTGTGTGTGTGTGTATTAAATGCATATGCTTAATATCACATGTCACAACTAGTAATTAGGTCTATGCAAAAGTGGCCTTGACAGAGCCTGTTTCAGTTATCTGTACTGTTTATCTGTTAAGGGGACATTAAGGGAAAACCGGAGATAGCAATGCCTCCTTTCCCAACATTTAGAACAGTAGCACCTGCATCTGTAGTCCACCAACCAATTTAGAGAAATATTGCCATAAACAATGTTATTTGCTTACACAGTGGAATAATCAATAAAGCATAATATGAAACAAATTCTGCTTACAATATACTGTAGATTATTCACATTGCACATAACACCCCACCACCACCACCACCACCACGTACACAGATATATAGACACAAATACACTTGTATTTTTTGTACATGGTGTATAATTCATATATTTTTTGTCTTTGCAGCCCATATGCATATCAACCATCCAGAGGAACAATATATTCTGCAGGAGTAACATCAAGAAGAGATGCTCAAAGCACTTATGATAAAAATGCATATGTCTGAAAGCTGATCTAACAGCCAGTTGGAGCAGTACAGATCAACTCTCTCTCTCTCTCTCTCTCTCTCTCTATATATATATATATATATATATATATATATATATACATATATGTGTGTGTGTATATATATATATATATAAAATATGTATATATATATATATATATACATACATATATATATACATATATATATATATATATATATATATATATATATATATATATATATATATATATATATATGTATGTATAAAGCCCTATAGTTTTTTTAATGTTCTTTTGTTCAGAGTGCAAATATGTAAATATGTAGATTTATATAAGACTTGCAAGCATTGTGTTAGTTGAAATCAAATTGAGAAGCTGTACGAAATTTGTCACCAGTACTTGAAGCTACTCAACTTAGCAACCCACATATTTTAAAATCTGTTATACAGAAAAGTCTTGAAATTATGCTACGTTTATGCATATTTTGTAATATTTTAGATTACACATTCATATTTACCATGTACAGTAATATTGATGCTTTTTTTTAAATTTGATTTTGTAAAATGACAATTGTTTATAATACAAAAATATTGAATAATCGTGTTGAATTATTGTGACATTTATCATTTCTGAAGAAGTCATATGAATGAATGTCAAAACATTCGTATTGCATTCTGTATGTTTATGCCTTGTTTTATAGATACACGTTTGAAATAAATAAATTAAAAAACAGTGTAATGAGGGGATCGAGGTCTTTTAATAAGATAAAGGGTGTGGAGAGCTGGTCGGTTGCTCAATAATAATTTATAAAACACACACACACACACACACACACACACCTTATATTTAGCAAGTCGGTCAGATCCGAAAATAAACAGCTCATCAAGATACAGACACAGATATGGCCGATCAACATTGGAAGAAGTGGGTGTGTCCTACGTGATGTTAAAAAATATATAGCCAATGGGACGCAACCACGTTAGAGGGGAAGCATCAGCGCAAACACAGGCGTGCTCTCGTCCCGGCAGCCACTCAGCACACGGACATGTCGGCAGATTTGAATTCTACGCCCATGAGCTCGAAGATAGTTTCGAAAGCATGAAACTGACAGCACTCGGTAATACAGATTAGAACTAACTCTCAAGTGAACTATCGTACAATGTAAAGCTATCAATTTATAAGACGGAGAACCGGCGGAAGAACAAATTCTTACCGGAACTTTATTTCTGCTTTGTAATAAGGCAGCCGGAAGCATTTGCTGGTCGGACACGTGAAATATAATACCAGGAAGTTCATGTTTACATGTAAAGATATTTGAGGGTATCTTCTTTGAAAAGGTACATGTACGTTTTTTTATTTTGTCTTCGGAAATAATAATTAAAGTTTGACTAAGGAGGAGTGACGATTTTAAACGATGGAGTCAGGACGCCGGAGAGGTTTAAGTAGTCTCCTGTCCTCTGTCTCATTACTCTGTGTTGTTCTGGATCTGCAGCTGGACGGTAAGAGTCATTCCTGTACTGACAACACTTTAGATAAACACATTTTAATTATAGCGTTTCTTCAGTATGTTGTGTTTTTTTTATTTTTTAAATAAGCGTAAATTGGTTTCCTGTCCAAAATTCCATACACTGTATACTGTGTAGTAGTAATAATAATAATAATAATAACAATAGGGCTTTGGACACAACCAGTCCACTCTTTAATACTACACTGGGGGGAAAACAAAGTCATCCAGGATAACAATACTAAACAATAGATACAAAGTCATCCAGTCATAATAATAATCTGGTGTCTGATTCTTATGAGATTAAAAAAATCTCCATGTTTGAGAATTCATATGAAGTGGAAGGTTATGAAGATGTCGATTAGCTATCAAATATATATGAACAATTAAGTTATAATTATAAGAAATAATATGGTAATGGAACTGGCTTCCATACAAAACCTGAAAAGTACACTCATAATGTTTTAATGTGTTTTGAGTAGATTATAATGGTGCTTTTATTTGTGTAAAGTAATGGTAAAGGCTTTACTACATATTTTGTATAAGCAAATATCTTTGCTAACTATATTCTGAAGGGCATTTTGGTGTAGAAGTCAAACTTAATAACATGATCATGTGTTCGAGCCCTGGGATCAGCAAGCATTTCTTTGTACAGTAGTGTTTGCATGCTTTTCCCCCTCACTGATGTCTCAGGGTACTCTGGTTTCCTCCCACTGTCTGAAGACGTGCACATTAGGCTAACTGGCTATTGTGAATTGTCCCTACATGTAATTGTGGGTTCGAATACAGTACTGTTTGTCTGTCTTGGCTCTGCAATGGACTCACAAAACATTCCAGGCGTACCCTGCCATGCCCAGAGCTGGCTGGACTAGCTTCAGTTGACCCATGACCCATGACAGGATGTGTATTGGAATACACTGACTTAACTAATTAATTATGTAATGTGGGCAGCACGGTGGCGTAGTGGTTAGCACTTCCGCCTCACAGCAAGAAGGCCTGGGTTCGATTCCCGGCCTAGGCGTTTCTGTGTGGAGTTTGCATGTTCTCCCCGTGCTTGTGCGGGTTTCCTCCCGCAATCCAAAGACGTGCACTGTAGGTTAATTGGCTGTTCTAAATTGACCGTAGATTCTCTCCTGCAGCGGCACTGGAACCCAGTCGTATCGGCATTTGCCCTTCCATTGGATCCTTCCGGTGGCGCCGAGACAGGGGGGGGACTTGCTGCTTGGGTAACAGCCTGTCCCTCATTACTCCCTACCCAGGCTCTGCGCACTGGGGAGTATCACCAGCTGGGGTACCAGCCAGAGCGCAGCCATAGTCCTTCGGGACTGACGGAGGCCTACCGTAGGGATGCTAGTTTTTGAGTGTATGTTTGGGTGCAACTTTAGGGAATGTTCTCAATATATTCATTACAAATTGATGTTTGGCTGTAATTATTCAGTAGCTGTCTCAATAAACAGTGGATACTTTCACTTGCATTTCAGGTGTGTTAGGTGCCACCCATGTGGAAATTGAGCAGCACCTGGAAATGGGCCGCAAGCTTTTGGCTGCAGGGCAACTAGCAGAAGCGCTCTCCCATTACCACTCTGCAGTTGGTGAGACATATTGATACACACATTGACATACACACTATGGTCAAAAGTATGTGGACACCTGTCTATTACACCCATGTGTGCTTCTTAAATGTTCCATTTTAGATGTGATCCCCTTGAGTCTTACAATAACCACCACTCTTTTGGAAGGGTACAGTGGCATTAATAAGGTCAGGCATTGATGTCGGGTGGGGAGAACAAAAGTATTTTACTGAGTTGAGGTCAAGGCTCTGTGTATTCCACTCAGTTTCTCCCCATCAGGTTCGATAAATATTTCCTTGAATGAGTTTTTATCGTACACAATGTCCTGATGAAAGTGAATTAGATCTTTTTTTTTTTTTTTTTTGTGGCAAAATGAAATCTTAACATCATACTAAGTTACTGTAGACAGTTGTATGCTCCAAATATGTAGCACTGGTTTGGGGAAGGATTACATATGACAATGATTCTCAGATGTCCACAAATATTTTGCTGGAAAGTGTCTAAGCATAGTGACATGCCAATAGTAAATCGATACCATTCTTTATTTTTAAAAAAGATTCTACACAGATGAAAATGATTTCCTTTCGGCTTTTTCCCTTCTTCAGGGGTCACCACAGCGAATGATTCACACGTTTGATTTGGCATAGGTTTCTACGTCGGATGCCCTTCCTGACACTACCCTTTTAGCAAGGGACAGAAACACGCTGAAGGCTTTGCAGCTACTCTTTAAAAAAGTCGGCAATGGTTCGTTTACATGAACCTCTCACCATAGACAGTGAGAGACATGGCCCGCCTTTGATAACCCAGTTAGCTGCACTGGGGGGACAGTGACAACCTTGTGGGATTCTGTTGATTCCATACGTTTGCTCATGAATTGTACAATCACTCTGTTGACTTTGACAGGAATGCCAAGCAATGCCCTATTTGACAATCAGGCACCTCTGCTGCTCCTGGTGCTTGTGGAATAGCTGGTTGCTTTACAAAATTGATATACTGTAATAATAAAAAGTGTGTGTGTGTGTGTGTGTGTGTGTATATATATATATATATATATATATATATATATATTTTTTTTTTTTTTTTTTTTTTTTACTGGCTGTTCCCCTCAGGGGTCACCACAGCGAATCTGCCTCCATCTCACCCTATGCTCTGCATCTTCTCTTACACCAACTATCTTCCTGTCCTTCTCCACCACATCCATAAATCTTCTCTTTGGTCTTCCTCTAGGCCTTCTGCCTGGTAGTGCCAACCTCAGCATCCCACTACCAATATATTCACTATCCCTCCTCTGTACATGTCCAGACCATCTCAATCTTGCATCTCTGACTTTGTCTCCAAAACATCTTACATGTGCTGTCCCTCTGATGTACTTGTGTGTGTGTGTGTGTGTATATAAAAAATGTGTGTGCACGCACATACATGCATTTGATTGAATGTTGAATGTCACAGATTAAACATGGGGTGTCACTTTACAAATGATGTCTCTGTAAATAAATACATACTTGTGTAAACAATCATTGGACATTTGAAAACGATTGAAACTAAATAATAAGTTTCATTTCATTCCTTTACTTCAAAAATTCTTTCTATTCTTAAGTTTTACTTTCATTTCCTCTATTTAGAAAATGCTTGCTAATACTTGAAACAATTTGCATTACCTATTATATCAGGAATTTGGGAACAATTGAAAATAAAGAGCTAAAATGTAGCTTTAAGTTTAAGCTACATATATAATATAATAGCTATATATATATACTTTTTACTTTCGGCTGCTCCCTTCAGGGGTCGCCACAGCAAATCATCCGCCTCCACCTCACCCTGTCCTCCGCATCTTCTTTTCTGACTCCAACGACCTTCATGTCTTCCTTCACCACATCCATAAATCTCTTCTTCGGTCTTCCTCGAGGCCTTCTGCCTGGTAGTTCCAACCTCAGCATGCTACTGCCAATATACTCACTATCCCTCCTCTGTACATGTCCAAACCATCTCAATCTAGCCTCTCTGACTTTGTCTCCAAAACATCTTACGTGGGCTGTCCCTCTGATATACTCATTTCTGATCCTATCCATCCTCGTTACTCCCAGGGAGAACCTCAACATTTTCATCTCCGCTACCTCCAGCTCTGCCTCCTGCCTTTTCCTCAGCGCCACTGTTTCTAAGCCATACAACATCGCTGGCCTCACCACCGTCTTGTACACTTTTCCCTTCATTCTTGCTGACACTCTCCTATCGCACATCACACCGGATACTTTTCTCCAACCATTCCAGCCTGCCTGCACACGCTTCTTCACCTCTTGCACACGCTTCTTCACCTCTTATATATATATGTATATATATATATATATATATATATATATATATATATATATATATATATATATATATATATATATATATATATATATATATATATATTATATAATATATATATATATATATATATATATATATATATATATATATATATATATATATATATATATATATATATATATAGCTTTAAAATATATTTATATATATTATATATATATATATATATATATAGCTTTAAAATATATTTATAATTAAAATGATAATTAATAATTTGTCTCAATCTCAGAGACCCCATAATGTGCAGAGGGAATATTTGTTTTTCTTGATGTCCCAGTTAACAGAATAGACCACCCAGCAGTGCTCTTACAAGAGCCAGACTCTATTTGTGTCCGTCACAGTCCTGCTATTCCGTCTCTGAGACATCATCACCTAGTGATTGACTTACACTCTGTGAGGTTACATAGTCTGTGATCACACACACTTCCTGATGCTCCCAGTTCAGGACATCCCACCTACAGAGTGTTCTACACAGCTTCTACATTTATTTGCTGCTGTTTCTTGTATTTCTGTTTGATTTTTTTTTCTCTCTTTACCTTCTGTGACCTGCATGCAGAGGGTGACTCAAAGAATTACCTGACTTACTACAAACGTGCAGCTGTGTTTCTGGCCATGGGCAAATCCAAATCAGCCTTGCCAGATCTGACCCGGGCCATTCAACTTAAACCAGACTTTCTAGCTGTAAGTCTGTTAGGTGACTTCTAACTCTTTATTATAATAATTTTTATGTGCATTATTGTACAGCAGTCACAGGATATGTAATGCTCAGTCACTTTTAGGTCTTTTTTGCATTTGTTGCATTTAGATATTATTAGAATATGTTTGGGGCTTTGTTTTTTCAGGCTCGGATACAACGGGGGAATATTTTCCTGAAGCAGGGGAACCTTCAGGAAGCCAAAGATGATTTCCATGCAGTGGTGAGATGCATGATGATTAATCTATCCTCATTAACTCTCCTATAGGTGCAGATCCAGCTTTATCAGTGTTTGTTGCTCAATTTTTAAGCAGTTGTTGCATACTTGAGCAAAGTCCTTACTCCCCGGATCCTTATGATGATAAAGAGATGTTTCTATAATGTGTTAATTTTTTTATTTTTTGATGCATGTAACCCTTGTTTCTTTCCCCAGCTGCAGCGTAATCCAGACACAGAGGAAGCTCATAATCAGCTCCACAAGGTCGAGGAGCTAGAGCAGCTTCAGGTGGAGGCACATACGTCCCATCACCGTGGCGATTATACCGCCACCATCCAGGTTCTGGAACGGGTCATAGAGGTGAGTTTCAGAAAGTGGAATCCATCAAATAATCCAAATCAGATCACCTGAAGTTATGTTAATCAGGTCAGTTAGATTAATGTATAGGTTACTACTAATATATTCTGTGTTCTTATCCTTCAACCCGGCCTTTGGTTTAGCTCTCCCCTTGGGATCCAGAATCTCGCGAGCTTCGAGCAGAATGCTTCATCCGCATTGGGGAGCCAAGGAAAGCAATATTAGACTTGATGCCTGCAGCACGGCTCAGAACAGATAATCGAGCTGCTTTTCTCAAACTCAGCCGCCTACTGTATGACCTGGGAGCGCACCATGAGTCACTCAGGTACCCACCATTTAGCATAAAGAGGAGTCCGATTACATTAAAAATATAATTCCGAATCATGCGTGTGTGCTGCATGCATCACTAATTGTTCTTGAGTACACATGTTTTGGGCTGTTGTTGTACAGGGGGCTTCTATACCACACTTTCTTCTATTATATACTACTTCTTGATATATTTAATCGCTTCCTTCCCTCTAATTTTGGCGATTAGCGAGATCCGAGAGTGTCTGAAGCTGGATCAAGATGATAAAGAATGTTTTGGTCACTACAAGCAAGTGAAGAAGCTAAGCAAACAGCTGGACTCTGCTGAGGAACTCATCTTAGAAGAGCGGTAAACAAAAACATTGTAAATGCATTGTTTTTGTGCACACAGTAGGGCTCTGTTATTCGCGGGGGTTCGATTCCGGCCCCTCTCGCGAATCAAGATAATCTGCGAGTTCTGTACCCGGAAGTAAAACCTATGTATCGTATTACATGCACGAATGATCACCGGAAGTAAAACACTATGTATCATATAACATGAGCGAAAATATGCTTCTTAAACTCATTCTAGAGACGGTCTTTTTTTAACTGGTACTTAAAACACACTAAAAAAAAAAACACATTGACAACTTGTGTCCGAATGAGAAAAAAGGGGCATATACATCTCAACCAATCAGCAGGAGGGAGAACGGAGAACAGCCATTGGGTGAATTTGAATCATGTCACAGTTACTTGGCAATTCGCGAACATGCAGGGGTACGAGTGCAAAACCGCGAATAGTCAAGGGCCTACTGTGTGTGTGTATATGTGTGTGTGTGTGTGTGTGTGTGTGTGTGTGTGTATATATATATATATATATATATAATATATATATATATATATATATATTATTAGTTGGAGAAAAGTGTGATAGGAAGGTATCGGCAAGAATGAAAGGAAAAGTGTACAAGACGGTGTTGAGGCCAGTGATGTTGTATGGTTTAGAAACAGTGGCCCTGGGGAAAAGACAGGAGTCAGAGTTGGAGGTAGCAGAGATGAAAATGTTGAGGTTCTCTTTGGGAGTAACGAGGATGGATAGGATTAGGAATGAGCACATCAGAGGGACAGCACATGTAAAAGGTTTTGGAGACAAAGTCAGAGAGGCTAGATTGAGATGGTTTGGACATGTACAGAGGAGGGATAGTGAGTATATTGGTAGTAGGATGCTGAGGCTGGAACTACCAGGCAGAAGGCCTAGAGGAAGACCAAAGAGACGATTCATGGATGTGGTGAAGGAGGACATGAAGGTCGTTGGTGTAAGAGAAGAAGATGCAAAGGATAGGGTGAGATGGAGGCAGATGATTCGCTGTGGCGACCCCTGAAGGGAACAGCCGAAAGGAAAAGAAGAAGAAGATATATATATATATATATATATATATATATATATTACACACACACACACAGTGTATATATAGGAGACAACATGATGGCGAAAGCAGCCAGTTTTTGTCACATATATCTCCCTTCGTGGCTGGTGCTGGTTTGTGTGATTGAGGAGGCAATACTTGATGGGTGGAAATTGGATATGACTAAAATTGGGGAGAAAATGGGGAGGTATCTATCTACAGATTAGTTCCAATTATCCGGCATCTTATACATCAGCAGGCCTTATTTAACGGCACTTTTAAAAAATGCCGAATAAGGACCCTACTTGGCATAACAGCACATTTTTGTCCGGAAAAAGAGCAGTGTTGTGCTCTAGCGGCAGCCAGCCAAAACAAAACAAGACTGCTGTTTGTTTACGTTTGTCGGACTGACGGTTGCGCTCTAGTTGCAGCCAGTTTAAACGAAACAACACAGGCATATGTGGCTTCTTTTTTCTTTTGCCATTTATTTAAAAAATGTTTTACTGTAATTGTGTATAGTCTTTGTTTTTTTGGTCTTCTGCTATTTTTGGTATGTAATATTGTACACCATTTCTTTATTCTTTTACTCTAGATTTAATTTCATTTGCATGTATTTGTGGGAATGTCAAAACCGATTTTCCAGCACCTGCTTCGTCCTGAAGGTGCCAGATAATTGGAACCAGTGTCCTATTTATCTGTCTTTCTATCTGTCTATCTAGCTATCATTCGGTCTGTTTGTCAATAAATAAAGCAGAGGTAGAACATGTCAACGCCCAAACCCGAGACTTGAACCCAGGAGCTTCCTGTGAGGATGATATGCTCACCACTATGCTACCATGCAGTCCTGCGTTATTACTATAACTAATGTGTAAACTATAAGGACTGAAGAGAAGCATATTCATTGTTGTGTACTATGTTTTGTAATTTACTCGAGTGCATTTCTCAGTTTCATATGTACTGAGTGCTTATTTCTATATTTGTCTCATAGATATCAAGAAGCAGTAGAAAAGTATGAGTCTGCGATGAGGACAGAACCAAATGTTCCATTCTACACTAGTAAAGCGAAAGAGAGGATCTGTTTCTGTTTAGTGAAGGTCTGTACTGTAATGTTCCAGTGCTCTGCCTCTGTAATGGAAACAGTAACACACTGGTGGGGTAATATTATTATATTAGAGCCATAGATCTCTTAGATTCTTGTTTTTTTTTTTTTTTTTTTCCTCTGTGCTCCCTGTGATGTATGTAGAATAAGAAGGCAAAAGAAGCAGTAGACATGTGTTCAGAGGCCCACCAGAGAGACCCTCAAAATATCCACATCCTCCGAGACAGAGCTGAGGCCTATATTCTATTACAGGATTACGAGAAAGGTAAAAACCTTTAATTCGAGTTATTAATAATAATAGAAATAATAGAGATAATAAAGAGATATAATAATAATAATAATAATAATAATAATAAAATAAAAAATATAAATAAATAATAATCAAATAATAATAATAATAAAAAATAATAAATAATAATAAAAAATAAAAAGAGAGATAATAAAGAGATAATAGAAATAATTGCATATGACTATATCTCCCATGATTTGTTAAATCTTTCACGTTTCTCAATCCGTCTCAGCTGTGCAGGATTATCAGGAAGCACGGGAGTTCGACCAGGAGAATCAGGAGATCCGTGAGGGTCTCGATCGTGCACAGAAGCTTCTGAAAGTATCACGGAAACGAGACTACTACAAAATCCTGGGAGTAAGCCGGTAAGGACATAACAAAAGTATTAAAACGTTTGCCTACTGCACTTGGGGTATTCATTAGGTTTTAGAGTAGAAGGAGGATATTGATGAATAGTGGATGGAAATTGTTTGAGGCAAGCATGGGGATGGGGTGTTCTCTTTCGCAGGAGGGTCTGGGTGAGGGGGGCACCCCCAGAAAAATTTTTGAAAATCATGTGCTCTCTGGTGCATTCTGGGCCCATATTTATGAGAAAATCAGAACAAGCTAGAAGCAAATAAAACAAAGTTTATATTATAAAAAAATAGTATTTGTTACAAGAATAGTAGACTTAATTCTTAAAGGAAAGTACATAAAACTTATTTGAAAAATCTAAGTTACCTTACTAATATAGACCATTTGTGACTCAAACTGCTACCCTAATCTGTCAAAACTGTTTATGTAATATCATTTTAGGATTAATACGATTAGGCTATTAGAATTAGATTACGCTAGTTTAGTTGGGGGCTAGTTTTCACTATTATCGCTCAGTGCAATCAAGAAATAATTTGTGTTCGGACATGACATAAAACTTTTTTACCCACATCATGAGATACGGATGTTTCCGAAACAGTGGAATCATTGGTCTAGAGTCGCTTCCACAACGTATTTAATGTTGGTTGTTAGATCTATTTCGCTTTGGCGCCATGCTTGTCGGCACGACTCGCATCAGTTTGGACTATATTTTACCCGGGTTTGTACGACCCGTCACTAAATCTACAGGGGAGCACAGGCGAATGGCGGCACGTATATAAAAAGCGCGGCGCTTTTGAATGAGGTAGCATAGTGCATCATGGGATATCAGAAGTGAACTGATTGAGAAATTATCAAAACAAGTGATCGTGTTGTCAAGTACATAGCTTAACAAAGCGGTAAAAATGTTTTTATTAAAGATTATTATTAAATATTATTATTTACTATTATAAAATATAACCGGTGCTAGGCTAATAGTAGCCGGCGCTTCCGCCGGCCGCTGGCACTTAATGAAAAGTATATGCACTTATTACTGCTCGGCTTCTACAATCTGTAGATACAGCGCATTTACGTACGTGTTTCCAACTAGGTCCATATAGACCTGCATTTCTAAATGACTTCATGTGTTTATATCCTACCCTAGTGTTAGTGTAAGCTAGCTCACAGGTGAAGATTATGGGGTGTGTATTTGTGTTATTTGTTTGCAAAAGGCAACACAACCCGGTGGCATAGTGATTAGTACATCCGCCACAGTGCAAGAAGGCCTAGGTTCAATTCCCAACTTGAGTGCATGTGTGTGTTTCCCCGTGCTTGTGTGGATTTCCTCCAGGTACCCTCCACAGTCCAAAAATATGTACAATCGGCCAGTTGGCTGTTCCAAATTGCCCCAGGTATGTGAATGGTTGTGTGAGTGTTGGCTCCGATGACCTGGTGAGATGTCCAGGGTGTACTTTACCCTCTCACAGAGTCGGCTGAGATCTGCACCAGCCTCCCCGCGACCCTAATTAGGATTAAGTGGCATAGAAAATGAATGAATGGAAGGGGTAAGATAATCTTTGTTTTGGATGTTTTCTTCTCAGGACTGCTAGCAAACAAGAAATCCTAAAAGCATATAGGAAATTGGCACAGCAGTGGCATCCAGACAACTTCCAGGCTGAAGAGGAAAAGAAGAAAGCTGAGAAGAAGTTTATTGACATTGCTTCAGCGAAAGAAGTTCTTACAGATCCAGGTATACTAGTATATGAGTTTATATTTAGGACTAGAAATGTGAACCCTGTTTTCTAAGAAAGGGGAATGTTTCTATAACTACAGTACCTCATTAATAACACAAGTGATGGCCAAACAGTTGAAATCTATCTAATGCTGTAAATGAGTATAATTCTGCTGTATTATTTTTAAATTCTGCTTCAATGTGTTATACAGAAATGCGTCAGAAATTCGACTCTGGAGAGGACCCATTGGACCCAGAGAACCAGCAGGGGGGAGGAGGAGGAGGAGGAGGTGGAGGCTGGCCTTTTGGTTTCAACCCCTTTGAGTCGGGTGGAAATTTCCACTTCAAGTTCCAATACAACTAATGCCATTGAATACAATGGACACTATGGACTGGATTTATTTAAAATCCCACAAGGGGAAGTTAAGGGGAAAAAAAAAAGACATTCTTCTTGGCTCTTTTCACACTGAGATAGTCGTGTGCCAATTCAGACTTGAATATACTGACTTTGGATTGTTTAAGGAATCAAATGTTCTTCTCCATGATTGAAAAATGGTGTGCTCAACTCCATGCAGTCAGAGGCTGCGACAAATGAAGTCTTATCTTGTATTTTTCAAGGCTATACTATTTCAACTAACTGCCTCTATGGCCTTGACTTTCCAATATATGACCCATCTCTGCAACACACATTATATATACAAACTTTTTTTTTTTTTTTTTTTTTTTTTGTGTAGTTCACATTGTCGTTTTCTGATCACAGTATGTGAGAAGTGTGCATCTATGACCCTGAATGTTCAGGGTTTGGCCCTAACACTCCAGACTTTATTAAATCAGTATTGCACTATATAGTGCACTTTACTGATCCCTATAGTTGCAGACAAGAAAAGATTAGCCAGGGCAGTGAGATTCCTCGTTCTGTTTATGCTTTGTTTGACATGTTTGTTTAGTTTTTAAGTTGACTTGTCAATTTAAAAAAAAAAAAATGTTGTATAGTCTTTTTCTGTTAAGCAAGGCAGATGGCACTGAGTAAATCAGCCCATATCAGTTACTGAATGAATGGAGAATCTACAAGTTTAGTTCTATAAAGTAATCCAAGACGTGATCAGGACTAATAATATAGCCTTCAAGTGTGAGTCTGAATGATTGTGTATTTTGGCCCTGCGATGGCCTGGCGAGCTGTCCAGGGTGTATTCTTCCCTCGCCCAGAGTCGGTGGAGATGGGCACCAGTCTCCGCACCACTCTAATTAGGATTAATTTAATTATGATCAGGACTTCACAGAAGTACCAAATGCACTTTATATTAAAAAAAAAACAAAAAAAGATTTTAACAATAGCCTTACTTTAGAGAGACACGCCCACCCAGAACTTAATCTATATCAACATGCGACTTCTACCTGCTGTCTCATTTCTATGGTTTCAAGATTAATTTAATGTATAACATTTAGCCTACTCTCTATCTGACTCCGTTGTAGCAGATAATCAGATACCATTTTATTTTGTCGCCATTGGAAATTATTGATTATCAATGTGACTACTCTTCTTCCATCAGTACTTTTTGAAACTTGCAGGTTCCCATTGAATGGTTTAGGAATTTTTCAAAGTGATATTTATGATTTGTTTGGTTTTTTGCTTTGTTAGAAGGAACTTGTTTTGATGCCACTTTTAAGATGGATTATTTAATAAGAGGATATGTTCTGATTAGCTTCTCTGTGTTAAGTGTCATCTCTTACATCCAGCAATACACACACTTTGCTGCTGGACACTACTAATGAATTCTGTCACAAAAATGCTACCTTCTGTTGTCTAGGTGCATTTGCAGCATGCATTTGCATCATGAGGGTTATTACTTATTATATATTGTTTGTCTTTAAGCACCACATTACTGCTTGACAAGCTTTCACAAGTGTGTCAAGTCGGCCCTCTTCTTCTTCTTTCCTTTCGGCTGATCCCTCCAGGGGTTGCCACAGCGAATCATCTGCCTCTATCTCACCCTATCCTCTGCATCTTCTCTTAGACCAACTGCCTTCATGTCCTCCTTCACCACATCCATGAATCGTCTCTTTGGTCTTCCTCTGGGCCTTCTGCCTGGTAGTTCCAACCTCAGCATCCTGCTACCAGTATACTCACTATCTCTCCTCTGTACATGTCCAAACCATCTCAATCTAGCCTCTCTGACTTTGTCTCCAAAACCTCTTACATGTGCTGTCCCTCTGATGTGCTCATTCCTGATCCTATCTATCCTCGTTACTTCCAAAGAGAACCTCAACATTTTCATCTCTGCTACCTCCAGCTCTACCTCCTGTCTTTTCCCCAGAGCCACTGTTTCTAAACCGTACAACATTGCTGGCCTCATCACCGTCTTGTACACTTTTCCTTTCATTCTTGCCGATACCTTCCTATCACACATCACACCAGACACTTTTCTCCAACCATTTCATCCTGCCTCCACATGCTTCTTCACCTCTTTTCCACACTCTCCATTGCTCTGGAGGTTGAGCCTAAGTACTTACAATCCTCCACCTTCTTTATCTCTGCTCCCTGTAACCTCACCGTTCCTCTTGGGTCCTTGTCATTCACACACATGTATTCTGTCTTACTGAGGCTAACCTTCATTCCCCTCCTTTCCAGGGCATACCTCCACCTCTCTAGATTTTCCAGCACTTGTTCTCTGCTCTCACTACAGATCACAATGTCATCTGCAAACATCATAGTCCATGGGGAATCTTGTCAAACCTTGTCTGTCAGCCTGTCCATCACCATAGCAAACAAGAAGGGGTTCAGAGCTGACCCTTGATGCAGTGCTACATCCACCTTGAACTCTTCTATCACACTGACAGCACACCTCACCACTGTCTTACATCTCTCATACATGTCCTGCACCACTCTAACATACTTCTCTGCCACTCCAGACTTCCTCATGCGATACCACAGTTCCTCTCTTGGCACTCTGTCATATGCTTTCTCCAGATCCACAAAGGCACAATGCAGCTCCCTCTGACCTTCACTGTATTTATCAATTAACAGCCTCAAGGCAAACAGTGCATCTGTGGTGCTCTTTCTTGGCATGAAACCAAACTGTTGTTCACAAATACTGACCTCTGTCCTTCGTCTAGCTTCCACTATTCTTTCCCATAACTTCATCGTATGGCTCATCAACTTTTATCCCTCTGTAGTTGCCACAACTCTGCACACCTCCCTTGTTCTTAAAAATGGGCACAAGCTCACTTCTCCATTCCTCCTCCATCCTCTCACTCTCTAAGACCTTGTTGAATGTTCTTGTCAGAAAATCTACTGCTACCTCTCCTAGACACTTCCATACATCCACCGGTATGTCATCAGGACCAACTGCCTTTCTATTCTTCATCCTCCTCACTTTCTCTTACTATGGTCCTCAGCAGTCACCTCTTTTACTTTTTTTTTCTCTCTCATTTTCCTCATTCATCAGCTCTTCAAAGTACTCTTTCCATCTTCCCAGCACACTTCTGTCATCAGTCAATACATTTCCCTCTGTCCTTAATCACTCTAACTTGCTGCACGTCCTTCCCATCACTTTCTCTGCTGTGCCAACCTGTATGAATCATTTTCTCCTTCTTCACTTTCCAACCGAGCATACAAGTCATATGCCCTCTGTTTGACCTTTTGACACCGCGTGTCTCCCTGTACTCCTGTTTACTCTCTTCGGTCCTCTCTGTCACATTTCTTCTTAGCTAACCTCTTCCTTTGTACACACTCCTACACTTCCTCATTCCACCACCAAGTCTCCTTATCTACTCTCCTTCCAGATGACACACCAAGTATTCTCCTACCTGTCTCCCTGATCACATTAGGTGTAGTTGTCCAGTCATCTGGAAGCACTTCCCTCTGATGAACTCATTCCTGATCCTATCCATCCTTGTTACTCCCAAAGAGAACCTCAACATTTTCATTTCTGCACATTAGGCTAATTTGCTTTTCCAAATTGCCCCTAGGTGTGTGTGTGTGTGTGTGTGTGTGTGAGTAAATTGCTTCGTGTGTTTTGGCTCTGCTATGGTATGGTGAGATGTTTAGGATGTACTCTACCTTTGCACGGTGTCTGCTGAGGTAGGATCCAACCACCCTGTGACCCTAGTTGCCCAAACTATTTGGTTTGAATACATTTTTATTAAGTGCCCCATCCTTTACCAATCGAACTATGAATGCTAAAATATGATACAAATTCTGCTATTCACACCATCTCTATCAAATATTATTTTAGCAATCTTGGAAAGATGCAATGTTGCTCACTTAACACAGTGATTTTCAAGTGAGGTCATGGAAAATCTAGGGGTCCATGAATCAGAGCCAGATTGATAAGCTTTAAAGCTTTAGATTTTGTGGTAATTGTAATATTTAGCCTCTTTGACCAGTAACTTGTGTGAAACCTTAATGTCTGAAAACAAAAGTCACAAATAGAAATAGAAAGGACACAGAGATTGTTGTGGCAGATAAAAATAAGAGAGTAATATTATTTGCAAATACAGCTCAGATTAGTTTTACTATCAGCTGAGTGTGGCTGCAGGTGGTCTTCCAGAAAGCTGTAGCCATGGAACTTCACTTCTCTGGATAATCTGGAGTGAAAACTATGATTCCCTGGCTCTCACAGGGGACAGAACATACTGATTTCTTCTTTCTTATGTCAACGATGTTTGTTATTCAAAGATCACAGACATTGATAGTGACTTTTTTTGTAAGAGGATCCATACCAGACTGAATTTCATTTATTTTATCATAATGTCCCGCCAACATCTCAAATGACCCACACACTCTGTGATGATGTCAGAGAGCGCGTTACCATACTATATGCCACCAACATGGCACTGAGCACTGGTTCTAGTGTTATAGACAAAACCTTAATGGGCTCCAGTCACATGTCATTGGACAAAGCAGTGTGATTCAATGTTCCTTCAGAAGAACTCAATCAAAGCACTGTAGAGATTCAGTTATACATACATACATACATACACACACACATTATATATATATATATATATATATATATATATATATATATATATATATATATATAATGTGTGTATGTATGTATAACTGAATATATATATATATTGGGTTATAGAATTATTATATATATTCAGTTATACATACATACATACTACATACACACACACATTATATATATATATATATATATATATATATATATATATATATATATATATGTGTGTGTGCACTATATATATATATATATATATATATATATATATAATGTGTGTGTGTATATATGTGTGTGCACTATATATATATATATATATATATATATATACAAAACTTAAAATATTTTAAGTCGAATATAGAGAGGTTTGTTCACTGTTCAGTCATCCAGTAAGTTGCTTGACGACGGTTGTCAAGGACGCTGAAACAGGACGATCGTAGGCTTTTATACACATGGCGTCATAATGACGACATTATGAGGTTGCTTAGTTCAAGTACGACAACACTTAAAGACTAAAGGTACGATGCAGGGGAGCCACGCGACTTTAATGCGTTATTACAATGTCGCGTCCGAAGTATTTCACGCCTAAAGAAGTGGCTGCGCATAATACAATCGGAGACCTGTGGGTCTCATACCTGGGTAAAGTTTACAACTTGACACCTTTACTTCAAAAGTATAAAGGTAAGAAAGTCTTAGTTATAGCGCCACCGCGCACTAACACCGGTTACAAGGAGCGCTGGGCCACGTTTGGTTCCAGGTGTAAACGAACCTGGTTCACCTGCTTAATCTGGGCGGTGGTGATTTAGTGGAGAAGGCGAGGGGTTACTGATCCGAAGGTCAGCAGATCAGACCCCACTGTCGGGCAAGCAAAGGCCCTCAACCTTCAATTGTATAAAAACGATCGTGGTAAGTCGCTCGAGCGTCCGCCAAATGCTTCATCTTCTTCCGGTGTTTTCCTTCCAGGTGATGTACTTCTCAGACCGATCATTGAAAGTGGAGGCAAGGACATCAGTCACTGGTTTGACCCCAAAACTAAAGATGTAAGAAACATATACCAGACCTGTCCGACCTTATACCCTAATAAACGCAGTCAGTCAAAACTGGTTATTCTACATATTACATAATAATGTGCATTTTTTTGTCCTCTTCATGGAAATCCTAGAATTTAAATAATATAACTGACGCCAACAAATGGCCATGTTAGTAATATATTCATTATCACTATTTTATTAGTCTACTTAATTTATGAGGTTTTAAAAAGCTATTATTATTATTATTATTATTATTATTATTATTGTCCTCATCATCAGCATCATCATCATCATCATCACCATCATTATTCTTGTTGTCTATGTGGTTTTTTTTATGCCTGTCTAATGTTTGAATCATTGTATTGCCCCAAAATAAATCTGTATTGAGGGAGTCCAGTACATCTATTTAACAGTTTAAGGGTTTTCTCTGGCTGAACAAATCTGATCGAAACAAACACGGTTTTTTTTTGTTTTTTGTTTTTTTTTTTGTATTCAAATTCTCGATTCTACATCATTTATACACCTAACATTTTCAACAGTGATCTCTGACTTTATTATAAAGGAACTCTGAATGTTGTAACTGAACTGTGAAAACGTGCTTTTCAGATTGTTACCCATATTGACCCTGAAACGAGCTGTCTTAAGTATTACACCCCCAGGGGGCGCTTTGTGCACGTGCCCCCTATGTCCCCGCGCACTGATTGGGCCAATGATTTTCGGAAGCCTTGGTGGAAAGACAGGCGATACCAAGTTGGCATTCTGACAGCCAAGGTCCGTTGGATCCGTATCATCAACACACTCACTGGCCAAGAACAGAGGCTGGAGGTAAAGCCCAGCTGCACTCAAGCATAACAGTTTAAATTCGAGGTGCAAATGTTTTCTGGTACAAATTCAGATCAGACTTCCTCCAAGCTGCAGAGATTAATCCAAATATTTCACTACAGAAAAGTGAGTGATGTCTGGGTCTGCGTGTACATAAATTATACATGTAATGATGTAACCAATTTTCCTTTTGTCTCGTGGGTTAGTTGCAGTGTGCTTAAGCATGCTGAAGAGGGCAGGCTTGAACTATTTCCGGATCCCCCTTCCCAACTCCTCAGTTCATTTGAACCTCCTCCCTTTGATTCCTGTATCTAATTTTGCTTTACAAAAGGGACATGTTACTGCTGTTATGCCACTGTGCGGACAAGTGGTCCAAGCCTGGGTTCATGGCTATTTTATTCTACAGTCCAGTGACAGCAGGGTGGCCAAGCACACTCCTGCCAAATGCCTCATCTGGCATAAGGCTAATCTGCATGGTCCAAAGGCATACAGGCTGATTCCCATTGTCCCGATGCCTTCAGTACCACTTGCCAATTCATCACTATTGGATCAAAACAACAAATTCCTTCACCTCTCTTCTGGCAGATCCAGGAACCTGCTTATATAATTTACATAAGCCCCAGTGATGGAATTCCTGGAAAATGCATTTTGTCTTGGAGGAAAAATAACTTTGCTGAATTACCAACATGCATTATCTGGACCAGGCCTACCACCTGATATAACCCTATGTTATTATCTGAGCAGGTTTGTTCTGAGGAAACGCTGAATGAGATTTTGCAGCGGTACCTCCGGTACAACTCCCATGCAGCCAGCTACACCTGGAAGCAACACGGTGTCAATCTGGATATGAGCAAAACCCTGAGAGAAAACGGGATTCCTGACGAAGACGAGGAGCTGGAACACTGTCGGTTAGATCAAGACCTCTTCACTCCATCCATATGTCTGTACTACAATGATGACCTCACTGAACTTTGACCTGAAGGCCTGACTATTATCATTTCTTCTTAAATTCCTGATGGATATGTATTATATTTTCACTAAAACCTAATTAATGCAGATATGAATATTTATACAGAAAACACTAACAATCTCACTTCAATAATAATGTTCATGCTTGCACGACCTTTTCACGCCATCCATATGTCTGTACAATACTACAATGATGACCTCATTGAACTTTGACCTAAGTATAACGAACTAATATCAATATACATAAGAAATACTGATATTTTAAAATAATAAACAATACTCCAAATTGTAAAGGTTAATTGATAGTGTTTCATTATAACACGGTTGTCTATAAGGAATAAATATCACAGAAGTGCCTCAACTTCTTCTTAAATTTCTGATGGATATGTATTATATTTTACCCAAAACCCTATTAATCCAGATATGAATATTTATCCAGAAAACACTAACAATCTCAATAAAATAATGATGTTTATGCTTGCATGACCTCTTCACTCCATCCATGTCATATGTCTGTACTACAATGATGACCTCACTGAACTCTGACCTACGGAACTGACTAATATGATATACATAAGAAATGCTGATATTTTAAAATAATAAACAATACAGTACTTACTCCAAATTATAAAGGTTAATTGATCGTGTTTCATTATAACAGGCTGGTCAATAAGGAATAAATATCACAGGAGTGCGTCACTTTCTTAAATTTCTGATGGATATGCATTATATTTTACCCAAAACACTATTAATCCAGATATGAATATTTATTCAGAAAACACTAACAATCTCACTC